>ML786283.1:756663-791969 GCA_009831015.1 Picea engelmannii
TGCTCAGACCATTTAATCCTATGAAGAAAGAGATTGAAAGATGGTTATACACAAAGAAGCTAGATTTCACACAATAATATAATGAGGGTTATATGTACAAATCATGCCAATATGTGCAGAGGTATGTGTTTACTAATTTGCATGAAGAATATTTTTGTTACTTTCCAAAATTATTACAGGAATGGTTATTGAGGTTGAAGGAAACCCATATGAATAATTGGATTAGGCCAGTAGAGTGGATTATTGAGAATATTGTGTGATTGGAAAGGGTTAATAACAAATTCACACGCGGAGCATATTTTTGGTTAGAAAGTAATATGACGGGCTTTATTATTGAATTTTTAGTAGACACAGTGAATTCATATACTGATGCAAACCAGGATTTATTGAGGGCACCTAGAGGGAGGTACATCAGGTCACTTTACACATCAATTAAGATATTAATACATGATAAAGGAATAATGACCATGGAATGAGACAACTAGATCACTCTGCATGCATGGGGGAGTTGGGGGAAACACTAAGGAAGATTTGATATATGGAGAAGGCTCTGGAGAGTAGACAGAAGAAGGAAGAAATGGACCCCATCATGATGGATGATGAATAGACCAGGGAAATCATAACAAAAGCAGGTGTGGCATGCAATGGACGACCCTACCAGTATAAGATGAATAAAAAGAAGAGGGAAGTATCTAAGTGAGAGGGATTGGACAATGATGAGGAAGAGGTAGAGGATATTCACGCCACAAAGAATATTAAGGATATATTGCACACCACATATGAGAGGAAAACCATAGGTCATGGGTCCGATGTAGATTTGTTGAAATATTGTAACTTTGAAGAATATTCTACCTGAGAGAGTTGAATAATAATATTATATTATATTTAATTAGGCCCTATTATGCCTTAGTAAAAGTCGGCCCTATTGTGCCTTGACATTTAATTGTAAATTTAGAGGGTAAAGATACAGGTCGGACCAGACCTAATTATAGGTTGGTTATACCACTATTTATAAGAGAGGTCAATGCATCATTTGGTCACACACACACACACAGCTCTGCAGTGCGCAAGTCTTGGAGGAGAATATGTTGCAACTGAGGGTGATGTCAAGGAGGGTTTTTGGTCTATCTCTTTGTATTTATTGGTTAAGTGATGCACTACTCTTCATAGTGAAGGAGTAGAGGAGGATATTTTCTTCAATCTTTGGTCTATCTATATTGATGAATTTTTTGTTGGGTTTTCTCCCCCGTGAAGGTTTTCCAGGATAATCTGTGTCTTTATTGTTTCTATGATTACCTCTCTTTCAATGATCTTATTTATGAAACTAATTTGCTAAATGATTACAATATTCAAAGAATAACCTCAACTACTAGTTGTATAAGTAAAAATTCAACATGGTTTCAGAGAAGGCCTAAAAGATACCAACTCATAGTTTATAAATAAGTGGCTAGCCTCAGCGCACCCTCTCCAAAATTTAGTTTTCAGTGTTGCAGTTGCTGCAAAATTAGGGTTTTTGTACAAACCCTTAAAGTGAAATTTTTACCTTTGTTGGAGGACATTGGTGAAACTAAGGCGCATCTAGTCCCTGGATCAGAATTCAAAATTTTGAAGTTTGATAAATTAGGGTTTCCTCATAAAACCTAAGTTGTCATTGTAGTACCAGTTGCAGTTGCAGTTGCAATACCAGTTGTAGTCGCAGTTGCAGTACCAGTTGCAGTTGCAATTGCAATACCAGTTGCAGTTGCAGTATCAGTTGCAGTTGTTGTATCAGTTGCAATTGCAGTGCCAATTCCTTCATGTTAGTTCCTTCATTCCAATTGCAACACCAGTTGTAGTGAAAGTTTTTGTGAAGTGTTGGGATTGATTTTTATTGTCCTAGAGGGCCTTACCCTAGAAAATCTCCAGCTACCTTTAAACTACAAGTTGCAACACCTTTGAAGTTTTAAAGGTTTGTTATTTATTATTGTTGTTGTGGGATGGTGCCACTACCTGTCAATACTTTCAAAGGTATGTACTTACATATGTTTAAAATGTATCATTATTTTTAAAGGGTATTTGCAAGAGAAATGATATTTTTTTCTAAACAACAATCGTAGATCCAACGGGATCTTAGATCTAGCACATTCAGAAGAACTATGCACCCCAGGTTTGATTACTTTGATATGCCTCTACTCGTTATGAAATTATTGTAATATTATGAATATTCAGGTTGCATTTTGATTTGTTGAAGATATCATACTAACCATTGGTCAAAATTAAATTCAAAGTATTAGATTGATTAAAGCAGAGATTATAGATTGTATTCCCTAACTCAGATTTATGTCAAGATAACATATTGTCTTAGTACAGAGGACAGGTTGAAGAAAGTACTTGTCATATTGAGTGAAGGAGACTTGGAAGAAAAGAAACACACTCATTCTTGAGGACAAGACTCTGGGTTCTAGGTTTGATTGATTAAATTGATAAGATTCAAATTTACACATATCAAGTTTGATAACTGCTAAACACTATAGTTGTGATAGCAATCTTTGAAAAAAATTATTATTGAATACTTGGTAGCATGTGAGCACTATTGAGATAAATTCTTACTGTAATCATTTAATAGATATAACTAACATCTCCTCCAGGAGAAACTTCTTTTTTTGTTTCCAGGTTACCATGGAGGAATGATTGATCACAACACTAGAAGAGTGTTTCTCTCATTCCTTATTATTGTATTTCTTAATTTTTACCCTTGTTTCAGGAAGATCACAAGTGATAGCTCTAAAGGAGATACTATGACAATTGTTATTGCTATTGTTTTATTATTATTATTATAAAGAGTAGTATTCTTGTCTATTGTTTCTCCCTTGTTGTTCTTGTTTTGGGCAGGTCACATGTGATAACCCTGAGGAAACTATAGTGACGGTTTCAGGAGGAAACATATTAGATGAGACATGGATAATACTATCCAATTTGTATACATAATTGTATGCATCCATGTACCAAAGAATATGAAGAAGAAACTACATTTGATATATAGAGTATCTCATATGGAGATTGATTGTAAGAGAAGAAGGCTCCAAAGATGACCAAACATTAGAATATAACTCACAATAGACTTGGTCAATGGATAATGAAGCCACCTTGAAAGGAAGAAGAATTTGTTTGAAGTCTGACTCAACTTTTCATATTAAGACTTGGTATTCAACACCAAGTATATCCTGCAGAGACTATGAAGTTTTGGTAGACTCGGAAGAAATCAATACTCAAAGTAAGCCTGATGTTAGAAAGGATCATATGGGAAAAAGATACATCTTCCAGGAATGGAAGACATATGCCATGAGTTGAGAAGACTAGATCATAGCTTTAGAGACCTCTAGGAGACATGAAATCTCCTGAGAAGATTCCCTTGTTTCAATGGCTGGGATATGTATTTTTCCTTGAGACTAGAAGGGAAGTCAGTGGTGACTTCCAAGATTGATCTAACAGATCAGGCATGCTGCAGATAACAGTATAAATATGTACAAAGCCTTATTTGTGTCTAGATGATTCTCCCAACAAGAGGGAGAATATTATGACGATAAACTTGCTTCAGTAATCAGAAGAAGTATATATACAACAAACATGATTCATTAAAAGAAGCTGACACAATGTGAGATTCAGAGGAAGAAGGTATGATAATCCATGTATTTGAGATTGATTTATCTCCAATGCCAGTTGGTGCAGTACATTAGTCAGTCCATGGAGACATGACTACAATAGAAGATGAGTTACCTCCAGAGAAAGAGGATAAGATACCCCCAATGTCAGTCATTGAGCCACTCTTAGTTTCAGATTAAGTTGTTTTCATGATAGAGTAGAGGAGCTACTCTCATAGTTCAACAATTATAGCGAGAATGGAGCAGTCATTCTCAACTTCAGAGAAGTTGTAGGTGCAAAGTCCCAGTCCCAAAGGAACAATTGTAGGGAGAGTAGAGGAAATACTCTTAGGAAGTGAGACAAATAATGATTCGCAGAAAGCACATAGAGATAGCACATGGTTTTGCAGATTGAGTTGCAACTAAGAAAGTGTACCAGGTTGGTACAATGTGATGTGAAAATTTGGTTTTTAAGTACAGTACAAGAAGACTCATGTTTGCAATTTGAATAAGTCTTTGTATGGTATGAAACAAGCTCTAAGAGCTTGGTATGGTAGGACTGATAGTTTTTTGATGAGCTTGGGCTTTACCAAGAGTAAAGTTGATCCCAACCTTTACTTCAAGATTGAGAATGATGGAACCTGTTGCACCTCTTTCATCACCTTGGTGAGAAAATAAGAGGTTCTTGCAAGCTCAGTTGGGTCTGCTAAGCAGGACAGCTGTAGAGGAAAGAGTAGAGAAAGAAAAAAAAAACTATGATTAASAATTAGACTAATATATGCAATAAAAATTAAAATCATGAGCATAGGGACATAGAAATAACAAGAACAAAAAGACCCATGTCACCAATGTTTGAGGTTGATCTATTGATGAAAACAAAGCACCAAGAAGAAAGGGGACTATGAGTCCCTTCTTCCTCCAAGGGAAATCTCTTGGACCCTCACTAGCTAGCTCTTCTTACAACAAAGAAAATGGAAAATGGTGATGAAATAACTCTTTACAAATCCACTCAATGGTGAGATGGATTGCCCAATGTAATGGTGCAAATGTGCTCTTGTCAAGGATGGAGTCCTTAAAACAATATAGGAAGCATAACATTACTTTGAATTCCTTGAGAAAATGAGGTGCATTCATGGCTTTTTATAGCATTGCTTTGGGCTTTTGTTTAACTGCTTTGTAGTGTGAAAAGAGGCCATTTAGGGCATTATTAGGACTTTTACCAGCCCACCAGTCAGATCCAGCACAGATTTGAGGGTCAAATCAGCTTGGGAGCTGAACCATAAGTGGTTGGGAGGCTGACCACTTTCATAAATGTGTCGTTTAACAGGTGCGCATCTTTTTGCGCTAACAGTCGTGCATCATGCGCCTATGCAGGATTTCTACGTTCCTGTTCCGCGCATGTGCGCGTGTGCACAACGTCTACAAAGCGCTCTTCAATTTTTCACTACTTTGTATAGTTTTTGACCTTTTTTGAATGTTTTGATATTAATTCAGGGCCATGAATGACTTCATTACTATTTGACGATGCTGAGTTCTTGTAACCATGTGCGGATGAAATTTTAGTGATAACAGATGCCCCCTGATGGATGAGGTTAGGAGCATACGTATAGCCAAAATCCATCAATGTTTCTTCTACTAAGAATTTTTTTGTAAGATAGAGCAATAGTGGGATCGTTCAGAGTGATCCATTGGAGAAAAAAGGAACCAGTAGGACCCGATCTTCCATGAGGTGTATAAAATAGAAAACTATGTACAAACGAGGCGGGCATGCCACATGCTCGTGTCATGTAACTCTGAAAAAAGATGACTGAAGTGTTGGTGTAGACAACTACAGTTCCCTCGGGGGCGGTGGTGATAAAGGCAGAAGACAATTCTGCAAAGGAACATACTCTGAATAGTAGGCAGTGATCGCGGTAATAAGTAGCATCGATGATGTGGGCATTGATAGCCCTACCAAGTTCAAAGGTCTTCGGAAAATGAAAGAACTAACTGCAATAGTCGTAAAGTAAGACCCACCGTAACATGAGAAAGTGTTGGCGTCGAATTTAATGGGGGTCAACGACAGCAGGGAGAAATGGTGTTTCACCCTGTGCCATTCGAGATCTCTCATTGAGTGGAGAATTAGAATCAAGATACTATCGCCCTTCCAAAAAATTGTGTTTATGTCGACAAAAGGGGAATGTGACTCCCAGAAGCAAAGGGCTTCGTGAAATCTACTGAGGTGAGGAAGTGGCAGAGGTACATGGATGAAGTCAAGAAGTGGGAAAACTCAAGAATTCCCTTGGTTGGAGGACGTATGAGATTAAGAGTGGTCGCAACCATGTAACGAGGTCGAGTGTCAGGGGGACGACAAGACCGGTGATAAGTTGTGCCAGAGGCAGGACAAGGTGAACAAATTCAAAGGGTAGATGCAAGTGACCTGTGGAGTACTCTGAAGATATGGATGATGCCAACAAGGGTAGAGGATAAGTAATGCTCCAACCAAGGGTGACATGGGTTGCATTTGGCCAAAAGGAGAGAAGAAGGTCGCCAAAGGTGACGACAAAAAGATAATGTAATGACTGGAAATAAAGGCATTTGTACAATAAATAACGAATAATTGGGGAGAGATGTACAAATACAGAAATGGGTGCCCCAGTGTGATATGGGTGGCCCACATAGGGCATAATTTGCTTGGAAAACTGATGAAGGGTGGGGGCCCCATTGGTGAGTTTCTGTATGAGGTAGGTGAAATGAAGGTAGGTTCACAGATGGGAAAATTGATTGTGGATGAAATGGAGGGTTCATGATACTACGGAGTTGCAGGTAAAAAATAGAACCGTAAAGAGGTAATCTGGGAGTCCGTGTGGGAAAGACTATTGGGACTCCCATCCCTAAAGGGTAATGAAGAACAACATGAGTGTCAAAAGTGTCAAAAGGTGCTAGGAATGGGACAACTCATGTGGGTAAGAATGCTACCAGGTAACAATACCGAAGAGGCAAAATGGAGGTGTGGGTACTGCAGAGTCGGGAATGGGGATCCTAGAGGTAAACATCAGAGGGTGTGACTGGAAATGAAAGTGCGATACAACGGGAAAGACTACATGCCAGTGTTGAGTATATACCTGAAGGGGTTGTGCCGATGTATGATGAGCAAGTACCTGCACACATGAAAACCAAATACCCAAAGTGAACAATATCTGAAGAGAATCGAAGATATTAGCATGTATTTGATAAGTGTGACTATGCACATGCGTACCTGAACATGGTGTGAAAAAAAGGTGCCCTGTGGGCTCATGATGAAAAGAAACCCAGGGACTGTTGTGATGTAGGTGACGGGATGTTGATCCTGTGGCTGAAGATGGATTGAAAAATGGACACTGTGGGCTCCCGAAATGGTGAGTGGAAGTTTGGAAAAAGGCCTATATATAGCTATAGGGCCCACATTGCCACCTCATTTGTACCTGCTGCAATAGTGACTGGACGAGCAGTTTTCAGAGGAGATTGGGAGATTCGGGGAGGATGAGGCATCTGATTGAGGATCTGTGAGTATCAGGTTAGTGGTCTAATCATCCTGCATAGAAATAGGTTTTCAATTTTTGAGCAAGGGCTGTACGGAGGGCCGTACAGAGGTATTTAGGGGGTATGGGCCCCACATGCGCGGGCGATCTGGTGATAGGCACGCATACGTGTGCACCTGCCCACCGGATATATGTGCATGGGGGTGCGGTAGCGCCTGTGGGGTGAATAGGCATGCATAAGTGCGCATCTGTAGGTTTGAACAGGCGCGCAGTTGTGTGCTCTTGTATGGTGAACATGCGCACCTGGGAGCGTGCCTGTGAAGCAAATAGGTGCGCATTAATGCACACTTGTGTAGCAAAATGGTGCGCATGGATGCACACCTGTGTAGCGAACAGGTGCGCATGTGTACATGCCTATGGGTGACAAAACCGTGCCTAGGAGGCAAGGTTGAAGTGTATAAAATGAGTCTTTTTGATGCTGTGATGGTTTCGTGAGCTGATATATGACTCTGTGTTGTGTCTGCAGGTGGACTTTTGTGATGATGCCAGTAGGTTGGCGAGAGAAAGACTAGCCTTAGCTACGAGATGTTGTGGCTATTGAGGAGCCTGGTGTTCATGCGACTTTGGCAACCTGTGGGTTTCTAAAGTTCTTTGAGTGCCCGTTGATACAGGCGCAGGAGTATCTCCTGCAGTTTTTTATTCATATGTGGAGTCCTAAACTCCACTGCTTCCTTGTGCGAGGAGAGAAGATCCCCTTCACTGCGGTGGAGGATATATATTTCTTGACTGGACTCCCTTTTCGGAGAATGCCCCTACCGGCGGAGCCGATGCTGCCAAGGGGTACATTGCTTGCGACTATTGGCCAGAGATATTATTATGGTCCAAAATTTATGTCCAGGACGGTGGTGAGCATATCGGCGATTGATTCCCTGGTGCATCCTTGTATAGCAGCGATGATTGTGCAGGTATATGGGTCACTGGCGACCCAGCGGATTAGCGGTGGCCAGCTTCTTGTGCTAGAGAGAGTATTGGCTAGTGAGCATTTCACCTGGGGGTTGACGCTACACACAAGGATGGTGGGACAGTTGGACCACTGTCGGTCTACAGATATAGGGGAGTTTTCCTTCGGGTCCATCCTCGTGGCCTAGTTTCTAGAGAGGGTGCCAATGTTGCGCCCGAGGATTCTATTGAGTGTGACTAGGGCGCAAGAGCCGTGGTTGAGGTGGTGTTCGATTATATTTCTTCACCATGGTGGTGGTGAAGGGAGCCACTTCTTTTCGGCAGAGGCGGTGCAGGTATGGTGACAGATGTCGCAGGTGATTTTGTGGTACCCCTGTGCTGGGGTGGATTTCCAGGATGATCCGGATATGGTGCTACCTCTTGGAGAGGTTTTTTATCATCGAGGTATGTTGATTGATGATGTATATATGTATGGTTGCATATTTTTTGAGATAGTCATCCATATGTTTATGATATAGATATTGATACTATCTGTTGTTTGTTTGTATGTGCAGATGTGGCACCTCGCGGGCGTGGGGTAGAGTTGCAGAGAGCGTCGACTCGTCAAGAGCTGGAGAGACTGCCATGGGGAGAGAGATGTTGGTAGGAGGATGCTACGGGGCGACCAGCTGAGCCAGAGAGGGCAGCGAGGAGGCGTTGGTTCAATGACCCTGGTACGGGGCCATCACATGCTCCTCCAGCGGCGGCCAGAGTGGATTTTGATGATATACGCCATCATCTGGAGACGGTTTTACAGGATGTGCCTGAGGGCATGTGGTCGTGCATCCAGGATGATAGTTTCCTAGAGCAGTGTGTAGGGGTACAGCCACCATGGAGATCCATAGTGCGACGAGCAATAGTGGTTGTTGCTATGACGAGTGGACGCCTGCCGCCGGGGAAGGAGGGTCCTGTAGGGGGTGGACCACCACCACTTGAGGCAGGTGGTGGTGGGCCGCCACTGCCTGAGGGAGGAGCAGGCGTTGGTGCAATAGAGGCACCATGAGTGGTGCATGATGTATATCTTTTTTTTGTTGTATATAGGCTGGTGAGCCCATTTTTGTACCGAGGTGCTGCATTGGCCTGCGGATACATGTATTTTTGTATGTAAACATTTAGATGGCCTGATGGGCCTTTATATATACATGAGTATACATATTTGAGATCGTGATGTTGTCTACATGTTTTTTGCTGATGAGTTGATTACGTCCATTCTATATATATGCTGTGACAGGTTTTGTGATATGTTTATGTATGTGTAGNTTGATGTGATATATGCCAATCTAACACAATATTAGCTAGGGTATCTGTGATTTGATTCAATTGTCTTGGAATATGTGTAAATGTAATGGAATCAAAATGTCGAGATAAAAACCTAACCTGCAGATATTTGCGAAAGAGGCACGGATCATGGATGCGGTACACATTGTTGAGCTGGAGAACGACTAGTTGAGAGTCAAGGAAGACGCTAAGGTGATGAAGATGATGATGCCGGGCATCGGTCAGGAGGCCAATGACAGCAGTGTATTCGGATTGGTTGTTGGTTGCTGACCCCAAACATATGCCGCTTGAATGGAGAATTTCATGTGAGGGGGCGTAGAGATCCCAAGCAATCGAAGCGAGATTTTGTGTCCAACGACTGGCGTCGTCGGCATAACCGATGTGGTAGGCTGGTGGAGGAAGCATCTGTCAATAGCACAAAGGATAGTTTATATGAGAGGGGAGGAAAAAAAGATTAAAAAACGCTAGAAAAAGAAATAACCTAAAGTAGAATGACTACTTTTAAGCATAAAATTTCTTGAGATACAACCCATTGACGGGTTCCTTGAGAGAGAGGCCTTCGGGGGAGGCTAGGATGTATGTGCCTTTGGTGAGGAAATGTTGGATAATGTAAGGGCCATGCCAAAGTGATTCAAATTTTCCATGGCAAAAGGTATCATGAGAGATATCATAAGCCAGGACGAGGTCGCCTTCGCGGAATGATCGAAGGTTGACATGGCGATCAAAGGTAGCCTTGGATCATTTTTTAGCTTCCTCGTTGTTCTGTAAGGAAGATCGATAATCTTCATCCAGAGACTCCAAGTTCAACAAGCGTTGCTCCATTGGAGAAGTGTCAGGTAATAGCTCAATTGCAGTGTGTAAGGTGGGAATTTCGCACTCAATGGGAAGAGTTGCCTCGACTCCATGGACTAAATGGAATAGTGTGAAACCAGTAGCGGTCTTCATAGTCGTTCGATAAGCCCATAGCGCAGAAAATAACATATGATGCCAATTGGTTTTATGTTTATTAATCATGCGCTATAACATGGTTTTGAGGACTCTTTTAACTGCCTCAACCTATCCGTTATACTGAGGGTAATATGGTGAAGCAAACTCATGAGAGAAGCCTAACTGATATGAGAGTTCGATGAAGATATCATTCTCGAAGTGTTTTCCATGATCCGAAATGAGTTGGAGGGGTACTCCAAAGAGGGATATGACGTGGTTAAAGAAAAAATGCGCTGCAGTGTCAGCAGTGTTGTTGAAAGTGGGAATAGCTTCAGCCCATTTGGTGAAGTAATCAACGGAAACAATGATGTATTTGTGGCCATTGTTGGAGGGGGGATTACAAGTCATAAAGTTGATGCCCCATTTACAAAAAGGGTCGGCAGTAATGACAGGGTGAAGAAGAGCGGGGGGAGCTCAGGCTTTGTTGGCATAGAGCTGACATTGCTCACATCGTTTCACGGCATGAATGCAATCATGAAGCAAGGTAGGAAAAAAGTAACCGGCTCGGATAATCTTTTGAGAAGTGGATATACTCAAAATATGGCCCCCACATGCGCCATTGTGGCAGTCGTTTAAGACTCTGTTGGCCTCTTCAATAGTCAGGCACCAACGAAGAATGGTATCGACGCCCCGTCGGTATAGGATGTTTCCGATGAGAAGGTAGCAGGGGGCCTGATGGAGAATACGTCGATGATCATCTCGTGAAAGGTGGTTACTAAAATTTTGAGTACGGAGGTAGACGAGGAGGTCACCGTACCAAGGATCATCTGAATTAATGTAAAAGATATGTTCATCTGGAAAGTCGGTGTTGACGAGGGCATTGGTGGTGTTAGAGGGGAGGGTCATGACAAGTTCGGCGAGAACGAGGGCCTTCTTACTCTTAGGTGTTGAGAACTAGAGGTCGTACTCCTGAAGGATAACGATCCATCGATCAAGTTTTCCATTAATTTTCTGGCGGCTGAGCAAGTACTGCATAGGGTTGGAATCTGCGATGACCTTTGTGGTGCAAAGTAGAATGTAATGGTGCAGTTTCTGGACTGCAAGGAAAACTGCAAGAGAAAGTTTCTGTTCATGTTTATACTTCAAGGGTGGTCCTAAGAGGTTCTTAGTAACGTAATAAATGATGTTTTCATGATTGTCATCTCCGAGATGGATGAGGACGCCGACTACTGATACAGCTGATGCTGATATGTAGAGGATGTAGTCACAATTATAGTCAGGTGCACTAATTAAAGGTGCATTTGAAAGCGCTGATTTAAGATTGTCAAATGACTGTTGGGCATGGTCGTCCCAGTGAAAAGGGATGTTGTGACATAGTAAGCGGAGGAAACCATGTGCACGTATGGCGTAATCTGGGACAAAGCGTCTAAGAAAGTTAGCTTTTCTCTGTAGACTCTGAAGTTGTCGTAAATTTCGGGGAGGTGGAATTTCGGTGATAGCTTGGAGTTTGAGGGGGTCTACAGTAATACCTCTTTGGGAAACAATAAAACTGAGGAGGCGCCTTGCGGTGACACAGAACACACACTTGAGAGGATTTAAGCGGATGTTGTACTGACGAAACCATTGAAAGATGATTCGTAAATCATCAAGATGTTGGGTGTGTTTCTTGGATCGAGCTGTGAGGTCGTCCAAGTAGGCAAGGATGATATTAGCCAGATCGTGAAAGATGTATGTCATCGCCCACTGGAAGGTTGCGTCATCATTTTTTAAGCTGAAAGGCATGACAAGATATGAAAAAGTACCCAACAGGGTAGTGAATGTAGTTTTATACTGATCGACTGGGTGGATTTGAATTTGGCTATAGCTAGAGAATCCATCCATAAAGGAGAGAGCCTCGTGGCCAGCGCAGTCATCGATAATTTGATCGATGAAAGGCGTTGGAAATTTGTCTTTGGGACATGTGTTATCGAGATCGTGAAAGTCTGTGCAAACGCAGATAGTGCCCTGTTTTTTGTCGATGGGTACAGAGTTGGAAACCCATGAGGTATAAGCGATGGGGTAAATAAACCCGGTAGCGCGTAATTTGTCAATTTCGGCTTTGATAGCCGTGGCTTTGGATGGGTGTAGCGGTCGTTTTTTTTGGCGAACTAGTGTAATGTCGGGCCAGGTGTCGATGCGATGTTCGACAATAGAGGAATTGAGTCCAGGCATTTCTGTGTATGACCAAGAAAAAATATCCCTATATTCCTGGAAGAGGGATTTATATGCGTCGATTTCCTGAGGAGTGCAAGCAGCTCCAATGATGATTTCTTCGACGATGCCATTTTTAATGGAAATGTCAATTTTGATGGTGGGGGAAATGTTGGCCATATTACCTTCTTCAAAAGCATTAGGGGTAGGAATGGGATTGTTGAACCAATCAATAGGCCCTGATGGGATAAAATCTTTGGTTTCGATTGTGTAAATGGGGTTTTGGTTAGGTGGCATGGGGGCTTCCTGTGGAGAGAAGAGTGCACGATGATGTAGCACATCCCAGGGAGAGTCTGGGTGGTTTAGCTCTTCCATTATTTCCTCGTCTCATTGGAAATGCCAGGAATACAAGGGGTTGTGAGGAGTGATCTCGGTGACAGTGTGGTTGCCCCCTGATGAAGAAGCAGGGGGAACAATGCTAGGAGATGGGGAGGGTTCACTCGACATAAACCATATATTGAAGTACTGAGGGGTACCCCTGGTGGTTGGGTGGAGAGTGTCTGTAGGGGAATGAGCAGGAGAGTTGGGGGGGTTGGGGGGTGAATCCTCAGATACATCATCTAAGAACCATGGAGGTGTTGGGAGTGCCTCTGGTTCGGGAGAAATGATATGAAGAGCCTCTAGTGATGAGGTAATGTCAATTATCACCTCTACAAGTCGATGAAGCAGGGACAATTGAAGTTGCCTATATTCAAGGATCATCGGACACAGGTATGTAAAATGAGCTAATGAATCAAAGATAGAGCAAGGGCGTCTCATACATTCATTGACTGAAGTGGTGACATAATGAATTTCGGTGATATTTGTTGAGGAGGACATAGCAGGGTTGGGGTTGTTCTAGAAGTTCTGGCATACAACGACTAATGTCTGCCGAAAGCATGGCAGTGCTGGGCAATGATGGGTATAATGGCCATACTCTAAACATATAGTACAAGCATATTTGGTCCTCAACCCTTTACTACTGGAAGGGTGGGGGGTAATGGTAGGATTAGTAGTAGTGGCGGGTGTTGTGGGAGTTTGATTGAGGGGGATAAAATTCCATAATTCAGGTAGTGATGGACAATTGTTGGTTTGGTGGCCCTCTTTCTCACATAGTGCGCAAGGTGGTGGGATACATGGAGGAAGTGGAGCGATGGGATCTTTCTTCTTTCTCCTACCCCTAGCTGTATCAGGGGGGTTAGTGAGTGGGGGGGTGGTGGGGGGGTGGTGGGGGTAAGGATGGGAATTGTCATGGGGAGTCCTTCCTATGGGGGAAGGTATGGTCGAGGGACCATCTCTGGTGGGTGTAAATACCAAACTGGGATTGCTAACACCATATTAGGTAGTGTGAGCATTGTGGCGACCTGAAAAGCTTCGATACCTGGTGGAGGGTAAAAGAAGGGAATTTGAGTGAGGGGTTGGGGGACTGTCTCCCAAACGAGACTATGCCCTTGAGGGGATGTGGATTCATGGACTGTTGAGGTCGACGAGTGTGCAGGAGGCTCCGGTGGGAGTGGTTCTGTGACTATTGGGACATCAGGAATGACTAAAGCCTCCTGAGGAGGAAGAGCATCCTCTGTGTGAGTTCCGTTAGATGATACGACGCATACCTGATTGGAAGGAGAAAGGAGTGGTGGTGATCCATGGTAAGTTCCTAACAATGAGGGGTCTTTGAAAATTCCAGGACCCATTTCGACGAGGGGATATGTTTCATGGTTGGTCTGGATGAGAGGAAGAATGTTATCGAGGTTGGCAGAGGGGTTAGGCTCATAATGTGAGACTTGGTCAATGGTAACGATCTTCCCATTGTGAGGGAACATCATTGTTCGAAAGATGAAAGATGCCACTACCTTCATGGCGTACATGTAGCTACGACCGAATAGGATATTGTAATCGAGTGGAGCATCGATAACTTCTATGTCAATGAGAATAGTTTTTCCCCCAAGTTCAACGGGGACATTTTGAAAGAGCCCTTCAGGAGAGGATGGTCGTCCGTCATAAGCTCATAATGTGATGGCAGAGGGTATGAGTTCCGAGGAACCAAGTTTTTTCCAAACTGTTTTGGACATAATGCATGTAGATGAACCTTCATCGATGATACACTGATGAACTGTGATGTTCCATATTTTCACTGGTATTTGAAAAGCGATCAAGGTGGGAAGACGAGGTTCTCCGCTGTCAAGATCAAAGGTAATGAGTCAGGTATCTACAGGATCAACTGCCCCCAAGGTGGAAAGTAATTATTTACATTGATTAGGACAAGTCTGGAGGACTTCCAATACTGACATGGCAGCTGGTGATTGCGCTAAGTCATCTACCAAGCTATAGTTATGAGCTTCCCTAGCCTGTGGGTTGTGGACATTCCTGTGCAATGGGATGAGAGGGATGCGTAGCGGTGGTTCGACAGAAGGGCGAGGGATCACCAACGGGGGTCCCTTCGGTGTAGGGTTTGTCTCTGGAGAGATGGGAGTAGACTCAACGGGGGCATGATACTGATGATTATGCGTTTGCAGAAGGATTTCTTCCTCACTAGTGAGGAGAATTATACGCTCTGCTGGATTGTTGGGGTTGAGGTATTGTCCCACCTGAGGTGGGGGCTGTTGTGTGTCCTGTTGGGTGTTTATCACACCTTGATGTGGAATAGGATTTTGGCAGCACGGCGGAAGGGGGTTGTTGCACGTATTGTTGTGGTGCCTGTTGAGGAGCAGGTTGTGCAGGAGAATGAGGAAGACTACCAGAGTCTTTCAATCTTTTGAAATCAGCGATCTGGGGGAAATGGTGAGTGTAATGACCGAACTCACCACAAAGGGCACAAGGGAAGATGGTTTTAACATTATTTCGCCCTTGGCATTTGTTATTATTGCCCCCTTGGGGGTTTTGGTTCCCTTGGTTCTGGTTGCCCCCAGTGGGTTGGTGTTGTGGGGGTTGATTCCCACCTTGACTTGGGTTGTTGTTATTCCTGTTTCATCCTTTCTTCTTGGAATTTTTTGATGGATGAGTTGGGTTGTCTGTATTCAACTGTTCAAAATTTTGGTATTGTTGAACAACAAAGGGTTGAACAAAATTCACCCCCGCATGAGGATGTGGGGGAGCCATGGGTTGTGGAGGACCAGGAAATGGGAAGTATGGGTTTTTTGGTGGTGTCGATCCATAAGGTACATAGGAAGGAATAGTGCTTTCTCTAGTACTATAAGTTTATGTTGAGGGTGTACCATTGTTTGTAGGGATAGGTGGATGTATGGGAGGTGTTGGCGGTGGTCCACTGATGGGTGGTGGCATAGAAACAGGGTATGGTTGTTGATAAGGGGTTGAGGGGTAATAATAAGTGCCCCTGTATGCCGGCGAGTATTGAGGTGTGCCATACATCAGTGGTGGTTGGGATTGTGGACCGTGGTGGGTGGTGGCACCGATCAGTCCGTCTGCTGAGTGAGACATCCCAGGTTTGTCTTGGCCAAATGGCACAGGTTTTGGAAGATCAAGAAGTACCGTGTATAAGTACCCTGACTATGCATATATGAGGTCATACTGTTGGTCCTTGCTGATGGCTTCCTCTTCGGATTGAGGGAAGGTGGAATCTACATCCTTTCCAAGGAGAGAGACAAGTGATCTAAGAAACCATTCGAGACACTATTGCTTGGTGGTTTCTTCTTTGCACAAACTACGTCGCCTACACCACTCGTGAATGTGGTCAGCGATGTGTGTGGCTGAGGTTTGTTTGAATTTAGATAGTAGTTCTAGACCATTGTCACGGCGGATGGGTAATTGGAAGAAGGTCAAGAATGCTTTGGCCAATGACTCAAAGGTTGCGTGGGACCCTGATTTTTCTTCGACATACCATTTTTTCGATGGGCTGGTGAGTGTGCGTTGAAATAATCACAATCTGATGGAATCATCCATAATGTTGTTGGAGGAGCACCATAGGTGAAAGGTCATGACATAGTTGACAGGGTCATCGTCTGCCTTTCCTTCAAATTTTGGTATGTTTGAAGGTAGTTTGGTTGGCATTGCAGGCCATGTGGGATCATGCAATATGGGATCATTGGTGAGTTTGGTAAGGTCTGGTATGTTGAGAGAGGCCAAATATGGCATTTGCAGTGGGGGGGGGAGGATTTGCTCCGACCATAGTGTGTTGTGAACCTAACCCTTGAGGGGGGATAGGTGGGTTGGTGCTCCCTCCTTGAGAGGAAGTGGGTCCTCTGCTTTCGTGTAAAGGAGAGTGAGTGAACGGATGACCTTGGGAACTTGACCCAAGTAATGTAGAACCAAGCAAAGTTGATCCTAAGATAGTGACACTCACAGGAGTGTGTGAAGGAGGTGCTGATGAGAGGGCACGACCAGATACTCCCCCTAAGATAGGAGGGAGGTTGAGCAAGTGTCGTGAATGATGGGGGTTCTATGGTTCCCCTATGATGTCAGACTAGCTATGTGAATGAGTGCAAAAAGTGGTGAGAGTAATATAGAAACAAGAGCCTTTGCACTAAATGTTTACACAATATATATATCCAAATCAAACTGTAATCAGATGTGCATTATACATAAATGAGAAAGAAGTATATATGTGGGTAAGTGGGTTTTGTCTACATGGGGGAATCAAAAGAAAGGAAATGCTCATGTCCTAGAAGATGTAACATCCTTCCTCTCAAATAGCACTGGGCCTTCCAATAGTACTCAACAGTGGGGTCTGAAGTCACCGGAAGAGAAACTAGTGAATGATGAAATAATTGGTTATAATGAGGGGTAAAGGGGGCATATCCCGAAAGAGATAGTGATATTTCCCAATAGCCACACAAAATCCAATCAAGGTGCAATTTCAGCCCAAAATTGCCTCCTGGGTAGATGTCCTAAAGTTGGTCACTAGGTACCTCGGTCAAAGTGTGGAATTTATATTTTCGGCCTAAGAATTGGGTCACGGGCTGGATCCCGTCCAAGAGGTGGGTGCCTCAAGGGGGGACGCACAGAACAACCGAACCTCGGCCTTCAACCCTTCATGGATATCTCTCTGCCTTATGGTGATTGGAACACTTGACTTGGAGGATTTTTCAGTTCCCTATTTGACAACCTCTATGTTTTGACAATGTGAGAACCAGATAATGGGGAGTTATTTGGATGCCTATCCCCGAAATCCTACCTAGACTAAAAAATTTCTTTTGGCACCTCCTGTGGAGGAAAACTTAGTGATTTTTCAGAAATATTTTAGATGTAGTTGTTTTGGGAGGTTGGGGGTGCAAACCAACCTCGTTGATTAAAAATGGGAGTGGATAGTCCCATCAAGAAAAGATGGGGTATCTTCGGAATCCCTTTTGAGGAAACTTACTTTGACCTCCACATTTCAAGAAGAAGCTATGTGAGTGATAAGTGACTTTTGTGTGTGAGTGAAAGTGTGCCAATTTTTAGTGAATTAGATGTCACCTTGCTACATGTGGACTTCGCTTGGTCCTTACAAGAGTTTGATTACCTAATTAGCTAAGTGCCTTTGGTACAACCTTGCGTAATTCAAAAKCCCTAGGAAGCTAGCATGTGGACATGTGGGTCCATTACTATCCTTTAACTCCCTATTGTGATGTAATCTAAAAAAGCTTTGAAACTATCCTAGATTGAACATATGGGCATATGGGCCCGTTACAAAACCTTTAAACTCTCCTAGTGTTTTGATCTAAGAAAGTAAACTTCAAGCACTATCCTATGTTTGTAGCATGTGGGCATGTATGGGCCCGTTACAATATTAAGATGTGTTTGAAAAAGAAAACTAAGAGGAGTCCCAAGAAGGGTTGTTGTCCTCTCCTAAAGGTTTTAAACTTTGTTAAGGGAGAAGAAATCGTTTCACAATCTTTTTCTGATTCTCAAGGTCGCTTGGAGGCGCGAGAGAAGAGCATACTAAGTGATTGTTACTCAACTTCTAGTCCCAATGTGGGTTAAATGTGATTAAAATGATTTCCAACTTATATTATAAGTCAAAACAAGCCATCCATGTGGAAAAAAGAAAAGAAGGGAAATTGATTTTATCCTCCTAAGTGCCTATGTGTGTTTGACTAACCCCTTTATATGATGAGGGGACTAAGTGTGGTGAAGTTTTAAAACATGCTTGACATCATTTTTAAGAAGGCAAATGGCCTTCCCCACATCTCAACAACTCTACAATGTGAATTTTTGAACAAATGCATGGGCCTCAGTGGAGACAGAGGCGCACAGAGCGCATGCGCGCGAGCATAGATAAGTTAAAAAGCACACGCGCACATAATAAAACCATGAGTAAAGCGCATGGGTGCATGATGCATGTCTGTGGGCTAAAAAACCCACGCATATGTGGTACACGACCGAGAATGAAAAATCCTAATGGATTTCTCTCAATTCTTCTCTGAATTGGATGATTGGCAAGTCAACCTAGGTCGGTTAGTGCACCTACAAGTTAAGAAAACTAAAAGAAGAGCAAAATAAACCCAAATGAGGTAGGAAATTGACACCTTTTCCCAGTGGAGTCACCAATCTGTTGCATCTCTTTCATCACCTTGGTGAGAAAATAAGAGGTGCTTGCAAGCTCAGTTGGGTTTGCTATGCAGGACAGCTGTAGAGAAAAGAGTTAGAGAAAGAAAAAGAAAAACTATGATTAAGAATTAGACTAATAGATGCAATAAAAATTAAAATCATGAGCATAGGGACATAGAAATAACAAGAACAAAAAGACCTATGTCACCAATGTTTGAGGCTAATCTATTGATGAAAACAAAGCACCAAGAAGAAAGGGGACTATGAGTCCCTTCTTCCTCCAAGGGAAGGCTCTTGGACCCTCACTAGCTAGCTCTTCTTACAACAAAGAAAATGGAAAATGGTGATGAAATAACTCTTTACAAATCCACTCAATGGTGAGATGGATTGCCCAATGTAATGGTGCCAATGTTCTCTTGTCAAGGATGGAGTCCTTAAAACAATATAGGCAGCATAACATTACTTTGAATTCCTTGAGAAAATGAGGTGAATTCATGGATTTTTATATCATTGCTTTGGGCTTTTGTTTAACTTCTTTGTAGTGTGAAAAGAGGCCATTTAGGGAATTATTAGGTCTTTGACCAGCCCACCAGTCAGATCCAACCTAGATTTGAGGGTCAAATCGGCTTGGGAGCTGAACCATAAGTGGTTGGAAGGCTGACCACTTTCATAAATGTGTCATTTAGAAGGTGCACGGATTTTTGCACTAACAATCATGCATCATGCACCTATGCATGATTTCTATGTTTCTATTCCGCGCATGCGCACGTGCACCCAACGTCTGCAAAGTGCTCTCAATTTTTCACTACTTTGTATAGTTTTTGACCTTTTTTGAATGCTATGATATTAATTTAGGGCCATGAATGACTTCATTCCTGTTTGACGATGCTGAGTTCTTGTAACCATGTGTAGATGAAATTTCAGTGATAACAGACCCATAATATTTTTTCTACATGTGTTGGACTCACTAGCTTGTTATTTTCATTGATGTCAACAGTATGACAGTATGCAGAGTTTATGTCAAATAGTATATGTAGAAATCATGTCAAATAGTTAGCAGAGAATGAAAAAGTCAAACAGTATGCAAAGATTCAAGCTTATAAGGAAGGGCATTAATCGGAGCTCAGAAGGGAGAGCGTATTGCAAAAATTATATCAGGATCAAAATCCCCACAGGAAAACTCCAAAATATTCAAGGAAGAATCATGTCCCTTGAGATAGTTTTTAGGAGTAATCAAAACCATGATATCAATTAGAGCCAATGATCAAAGCCAAGTTGAAGTATAGTGTAGGTTTCGATACATTGGAGACAAGGAACAAAGTCCCTGATTAAAGTAAAAATGTCAGCATTGGGAAAGATCTCAGCCATTGGATTAAAGATGAGTAGAACTGGTCAACTTTAGTGCTGACCACTTCGGTGAAAAGGATTTCGAATTGAACCAAAATTCCTGAAGCCCAAACACACAAAGAAACGCCAACTGTCTGATATAAGGAACAATTCGGGAAATATCCTGACCGTTGGATCAAGTAAAGTGGAAGGATAGGAAAAGCAAGGCTAAAGGCCCTAGATCCCAAATATTCAAATTATCAACAACCATTGGATTGTGTTAAGATTTTTGTGTTAAATAAGGATCGTTAGATGAAGTCAAGTTACTCGAGGATTATTCTTCGGTGAATCTCAATAAACCCAAAATCTCAAAGGATGAAATGAATCTAGACCATTGATATAGAATTGATCACAGTCGTTGGATGAATCCAAGTGGAAGGATAGTGTAATCACTTCCATGTTGTCCACTTCGACGCTGACCAACTCCGGTGAAAAATGAAGAAAAAATTACATGGAATTCTGAACCCCCGAAGTCCTAAATTCATGAACTTTCATCAACTATCAGATCAGAGGAAGAGCAGGAAAATCCTATTAGTTTTTGATATATTCAGATCACTCTAAGGATGAAATTGGTCAACTCCAATGCTGACCACTCCGGAGAAAAATAGACTAGAATGGGTAAGTGTACCCGAAGGYCGAACCCGCAAGTCATGAAAAACGTTGATCTAGAGTGAAATATGATAGCCATCATATCATAGTTGTGTAGCATCATTCAAATCCTATGTTGACCACTACAGCGAAAAGAATCCAAGAACARGTAATATTACCCGAAGGCCAAAGTCACRAATTCACGTCAACCGTTGATCTAGAGTAAAATATGAGAATCATCAGATCACAAGGAGACGTCCAACTTTGGTGCTAACCACTTCGGTGGAAAATGGTTTATAACATGCAAGTTCACCCGAAGGTYGGAGTTCCAAAGTCATGAAGTAAGACACATGGTATAAAAATAAGAGCCCACGTCGGAAGGGACACATGGTGCAATTAGATGAGGAAACTATCAAGGTCTAGTTGGCATTTTAGGTATGCGTAAGTCATGAATCTAAGTGACACGTGGAATCCACTTGACTAGTGCCACATTAGCAGTGACTTCAACAAGCCACATCACTCTGAGAGTATTCCCTTCGGGGATATCCAATTCCTCCTAACAAAAACTACCAAAAGTCTTGAAGGGTGAAGTCATGAATTAATGTTGGTGGTAGATCTAAGATCCTCCAGGATGAATCATGAATGTTAGATCAAGTATAGTGGAAATATAGAGTAGGGATGAATCATGAAGTAATGCTAATCGTTGATCTACTCTGGGAGCATTCTTGACTGTTAGATCAAGCGTAGTGGAAGGATAGCGTAAGGTGTACTAAAAAAATGACAGCAATCGGTCACCACAACTTTATGAGTTATTCGATAAGTAAACACTCTGGAGGTAATGAAATACCTCAGAGTTCTAGTAACCTGGAGTCCCAGAGATTCGAAGCTCTGAAGTAATATCTAACTGTCTGTCGAGAAGGAATATTCACGGTTGAGATCCTAAAAAGCGCACAATGAGAAGGATATTAACAAAATGTCTTATTGAGGTTGTGTGGACCATCCACTCAACCACAGATTAAGACATAACCGTCTAATCTACGAGTAAATAGATAATACATAATTCGGTGAAATTTGGTCCAGAAGACTTGGAAGACTGCAAAGGTCAAAATCCCGAAACGTCGAAGTTGTGAAATGAAAGAGAATTTCTCATCATGCAAATAAAACACGACTGTCATATATAATATACACACTTCAGAGAAATTCACTCTAGAAGGTTGAATGATTGCAAAGGCTGGAAGTCCCAAAGGACGGAGTTACGAAGTAATGATAGTCGTCCATCTCAACATGCAATTAATATGTGATCATTTATCTTGATAATTGATTAAGCACTCATTTGGATTAGCACCTGATCACCACCTGTGGTCGTATGGAATAGAGGTCCTAAAGAGTTTTTGTGTGAAATTTAACACATAGAATGAGAAATTTATCTCGGTCAAGAAGGAACATTAAACTAGATAGGTTCTAGACATTGTCATGATTTATCTTAAATAACTCAATAAATGTTATGCATTAGAGAGATAATAAAAAATCTTAGATCTGATCAATGACAATTGATAATGAAATAAAGAGGCATGGGATCGAGTTACAAATGAAATCGATCCATATCTATGATCTATTTATGAAAAGCACTCTCACTAAATTAAAATCCTTCACGATAATGTTTGAATAATAATAGAAATTATTGTTAATTTAAAATGAATAGGTGTGATGGTCCAAACAAAGGGACATAATGCTTCATGTCTCACACCAGTTGGAAGATTATAAATGATAAAAAATGGTGAGAAGAAAGTGTCTCTGCAGTGCATATCAGAAGATCAAAATAGAAGGAGATTCCAAGAAGAAGAACCAATGATACTTATGCAATGAGGGTGGAAGGCAAGAACACAAAAGGATTCATATCCTTTACTAAGTAAGTGTAATTTAAGATATTTGGTGCTTCTTGGGGTTGGTGCCCTAAAGACAATGGAGTTAGTGCTTCCTAGGGTTGGTGCCCTAAAGACAAGGGAGTTGGTGCTTCCTAGGGTTTGTTCCCTAAAGATAAGGGAGTTGGTGCTTCCTAGGGTTGGTGTCGTAAAGACAAGGGAGTTGGTGCTTCCTATGGTTGGTGCTTTGAAGAAGGGAATTTGTGTCTCCTAGAATTGGTTATCTAAAAGGGATTGGTGTCCTTCACTATTTCTTTATAAAACCTTGTAATTTATGTTAATTATATATTTATAATTTATTTTAAATATAAGTCCATTATTGTTCTGTTGTGGTAAATAATAAAATATCAAAGTAAATTCTAATTGTTAAAAAAGGAAATATTGATTCACCCCCCCCCCCCTCAGTGTTTCAACAATTGGTATTAGAGTGAGTGCCTTCATCATAGTCTAACAACTAGAAGGTAGATCATGAAGATGGATCAATAAGAGGGAATGTCTAACAAAAAAGCACCATTGTTCAATGGAGGTGGCTATTCTCTATGGAAAATAAGAATGAAAAGCTTATTGTTGGCTCTTGTTTTTTATATCTGGAAATATGTTGTAGATGGTTACACTGCACCAACTACTCAAGAGAAGTTAATGAAATTCTAGGAGGGTTGACAAATTCTATATGTGTGAAGGTTATGCATTTTAACTCAACCAAAGAAATCTGGGACAAATTGGAGGCTGTATATGAAGGAGATAACAAAGTCAGGGAAGCCAAACTACAGACCTATAGAACTCAGTTTAAAAATCTAAAAATGAAAGAAGAAGACAACATTGTTGAATACTTTCATAGGGTATATGAAGTGGTTAATTCAATCAAAGAAATAGGAGAATAACTTACAAATAAGCCTATTGTGAAAAATATCCTAAAGTCATTACCTATGAAATATGATCCCAAGATTTATACAACTGAAGATAGGCAAGAACTTGACAAACTCACAATTGATCAACTTCATGGAATTTTTATATCATATGAGATGAGAACAAGGAACAAAAACCATCAAAATATGAAAAAACCTTTAAGGCATATAAATCATATAAGAAACATGAACATATCTCTCATGAAGATCAGTCATACATATCATATTTAGAAGAGGCCAAATTTATAAAGAAACTCCAAAAAGGATTTGGAAAATATAAAGGAAAGTTACCTTTCAAATGTTTCAACCATGGCAGAATTGGACACTTTGCTAACAAATGTCCCTATCCCAAGTAGGAGGAGAATGATGAAGAAGCCCAAAACCATAGAAACCAATACAAGAAGAAATTTTATAAGAAAAATAAAATCTTCTACTCCAAGGAAGACATTAGATATTCAAACATGATGAAGATGAAGATTCAGAGCTTCTATCTATGGGAATGAACACTTAAAATAATGATGTAGATGATGAAGAAAAATCGGAATTTGAAGAAGAAGTAAACCTAGAAGAATAATTGATTAGTGCTCTAGAGGAACTAAGAAAGTGTAAAAAGAAGAACAAGTTACTGAGGGAACTACTTCAAGAATTTGAAGAATCACATCAATCAAGAGAAATAGATGCATCAAGAACCATCAAATAATCATAAAAAGTCATCTGTGATTTGAATTCCCAACTCATAGAATCTAAAAGAATTGAATAAGTCATTTCAAAACAACTTAGTGATAAAAAACATGTGAGAAACTAGAAGTTGAGATTAAGCTGCTAAAAAGTGAACTTGAAAAAGAAAAGAAGATATCAAAATTTGAAAATAGTTCAAAAATCTGGATGAAATTCTCAATAGTCAGAGGTCACCAAACAACAAGACTGGTTTGGGATACACGCAAGATTAAACCACTACATCACAAGGATCATCCAAAAGACCAATAAGTTACACAGATGCTATAAAATCTCCTTAAGAAGAGAAGATAATAAGGAAAAGATGATACCATTGAAAACCATTCTACATAAACAAAAATAAACACTCCCAACTAGAGTAAAAGATGACAAGAAAAATACAATCACCAGAAGAAATCCCCCTAATAAATATGCATTTATTGGATACTGTTACTCTTGCAATAATTTTGGACATAAGTCAGTACATTGAAAAACTTATGAACAATACAATCGTATAAATTTCCAAATATATAAGAACAATAAGTACAATACAAAGAAGAGAAACTATAACTCATTTTCTCCTTTGCAAAACTTCAATATTGAATGCTAAAACTGCAACAATTATGGCCATAAAACTAGAGAATGTAGATTACCACTACAATCCTAGAAGATAGGAAACCCTAATAAACAAAATAAGAAGATATGGAAAAGAAAATCTGAATTACAAAGCAAGAAAAATGATGCACCTAAAGTTGATGAATTTTATAGTAGAAGAAAGGTGGGTAAATACTCTAATACGGAATATAAAAATCAAATTTTTGCATATAAAGTGAATCAATATCAAGAAAGGAGGGTTCCTAAAGAATAATATGACACAATTGCAGTTCTTGATGATTTCCTGAAAATTAATAGTCCACTACCCAATATGAAAGAAATAGAAAAAGGAAAATCTAAAGAAGAAGATGAAGAAGTTTTTGTTACACAAAATAGTGATGATGATGATGAATCTTCAATAGTAAACCAGCCAAAAGAATTGAGTGATGATGATCTCATAATTTTTCCAATTCTATTTTAATGATCCACTAAAACTCCTTTTGAAAAATTAGAAACAAATAAGGGAAGGAGAAATTAGGGAGGACTTAAAATTGTTCTTGTTGATACTCCTATGAGTATTAAAGCACTTAAAAATGAATAGATAACTAGGATCATCGAAAGTATCATGGTTTGATGGTATAACTCTATGCATATTCTGACATGGTTTGTTGTGGGTCTTCATCTACCCAGGATTAGTGCCGGTTATGTATTCTCTCAGTGGAGTTATGGTTTATGAGGCAAATCCATCATGGTACATGTCCAATACATATCCAATGATAGTGATAGGAAGAGCATATTATTCTTGAAATAGTTGATCTATGTTCTAGTTGAGAAGTAGTATCTGAAGCAGAAGAAAATTGCAGTGATAACATATTTTTCATCTTGCAGAGAAGACAGGGAGAGTTATTCTTCTTTCCATGAATGGGTGTAGCAACATGATTCCAGGGGGAGAGATGCATAGACAAGGGGAGCATCACCTCAGAGGGAGTATCATCCTAACGGGAGAAAGGAAACATCCATTTTTTTCATTGTTGTCAAAGGGGGAGAATGATCAATTAAATCTAGTTAAATATTAAAAAAATGGGTTTTACTGTGTTTCCATCAATGCCAAAGGAGGAGAATGTTGGAATCAGTAACTTGTTATTTTCATTGATGTCAATAGTATGATAGTATGCAGAGTTTATGTCAAATTGTATATGCATAAATTATGTCAAACAGTTAACAGTGAATGAAAATGTCAAACAATATGTAGAGATTCAAGCTCATAAGGAAGGAAATTAATCAAATCTTAGAAGGGAGAGTGCATTGAAGAAATGCTATCGAGATAAAAATCCCCACGGGAAAACTCCAAAAGATTCAAGGAATAATCATGTTCATTGAGATAGTTTTCAGGAGTAATCGCAACCATGAGATCAGTTAGAGCCACTGATCAAAGCCAAGTCAAAGTATAGCATATTTTTTGGGACATTGGAGACAAGGCACAAAGTCCCTGATTAAAGGAAAACTGTCAAATAGCATTGGGAAAGATATCAGAAATTGGATTAAATCTTAGTAGAACTAGTCAACTTCGATGCTGACCACTTCGGTGAAAAGGAGTTTGAATTGAACCAAAATTCCCAAAGCCCAAATTCAGGAAGAAACACCAACCGTATGATCTAAGGAACACTTCGGGAAATATCCTGACCGTTGGATCGAGTAAAGTGGAAGGATAGGATAAGCAAGGCCAAAGGCCCGAGATCCCAATTAGGTGAATTCCCAACAAATGTTGGATCGTGTTAATATTTTTGTGTTAAATAAGGACCATTAGATGAATTCAAGTTACTCAAGGATTATTCTTCGAAGAATCTCACTACGGGAGAATTGGGAAGTGCGAAAAAGTGAATAAACTGAAAGTCCCGAAGGATGAAATGAATCTAGACCATTGATCTAGAACTGATCATAGTCATTGGATGAATCCAAGTGGGAGGATAGTGTAAGAACTTCCATGTTGACCACTTCGGTGTTGACCAACTCCGGTGAAAATTGGAGAAACAATTACCTAGACCTCCAAATCCCCTAAGTTTGAAATTCATGAACTTTTATCAACCGTCGGATCAGAGGAAGAGCAGGAAAATATTGTCAACCGTTGATCTATTCAAAGCATGCCAATGATGAAACTGGTCAACTCTGGCACTGACCACTCCAGAGAAAAAGAGACTACAATGGTTAAGTGTACCCAAAGCCTAAAGCCCCAAAGTCACAACAAACATTGATCTAGAGTGAAATATGATAGCCGTCAGATCATATTTGTGTAGCAACATTCAACTCTGGCATTGACCACTCCAGCAAAAAGAAGTCAAGAACAATTAATATTACCCGAAGGTCGAAGCCCCGAAGTCACGTCAACTGTTGATCTAGAGTAAAACATGAGAATCATCATATCATAAGGAGATATTCAACTTCGGCGTTGACCACTTTTGCAGAAAAGGGTTTAGAACATGTAAGTTCACCCGAAGGCTGGAGTTTCAAAGTCAGGAAGTAAGACACATGGTACACACAGTAAGAGCCCACATAGGAAAGGACACGTGACCCAATCTGATGATGACAAGTGTCAAGGTCTAGTTGAAATTTTAGGTATGCATAAGTCACAAATCTAAGTGACACGTGGCAACCAATCGGTTTGTTCCACATTAGCAGTGACATCAACAAGCCACATCACTACGGGAGTATGCCCTTCAGGGATATCCAATTCCTCCTAACAACAACTACCCAAAGCGCCAAAGGGAGAATTCATGAAATAACATTGGTTATAGATATAATATACTCTAGGATGAATCATGACCATTAGATCAAGTGTAGTGGAAAGATAGAGAAAGCACAAATCACAAAGTAATGCTAACCGTTGATCTACTCTGGGAGAATTCTTGATCGTTAGATCAAGCACAATGGAAGGATAGTGTAAGGTGTACTAAACAACTAACAACAAGCAGTCACCACAACTTTATGAATCATTTGGTAGGTAAACACTCTAGAGAGATTGAACTACCTCGGAGTTCTAGTAACCCAAAGTCCCAGAGAGCTGAAGCTCTGAAGTAAGATCTATCATCTGTCAAGAAGGAAGATTCACGATCGAGATCCTAAAAAATGCACAATGATAAGGCCATTAACAAAACATCTTGTTGAGGTTGTGCAAACCCTCCACTCAACCACATATTAAGACAAAACCATCCGATCTACGAGTAAATAGATAATACATAATTCGGTGAAATTTGGTCCGGAAGAGTTGGAAGACTGCAAAGGTTAGAGTCCCGAAATGAACAAGAATTGTTCATCGTGAAAATAAAAAATGATCATCTGATATAATAAACACACTTCGTAGAAATGTACTCCAGAAGTTTGAATGATTGCAAAGGATGAAAGTCTCAAAGGATGAAGTAATGACAGTCTTCCATCTCAATGTGCAATTAATACATGACTATTGATCTTGATAAGTGATTAAGAACTTGTTTGGCTTAGCACCTGGTCACCACCTATGGTCGTATGGAATAGAGGTCCTGAAGAGTTTATGTGTGAAATTTAACACACAGAATGAGAAATTTATCTTGGTCAAGAAGGAACGTTAAACCAAATAGGATCTGGATGTTGTCATGATTTATCTTAAGTAACTCAATACATGCTATGCATTAGAGAGATAATAAAAAAGATTAGATATGATCAAAAAAAATTGAAAATGAAATAAAAAAGCATGGGATCGAGTTAAAAATGAAATCGATCCATATATGTGATCAATTTATGAAAATCACTCTCACTAAATTAAAATCCTTCACGATTGCGGTGATGGATTCCCTGGTGCATCGATGTGTTGCATCGATGATTGTGAGAGTGTATGGATCTCTCGCGACTCAGCGGATCAGTGAGGGTCAACTGAGGATTATGTAGAGGGCACTGGGGGGTGAGAATTTTGCCTGGGGCTTGATTATGCACTGC
The DNA here is from genome assembly GCA_009831015.1 of Picea engelmannii. NCBI lineage: Eukaryota > Viridiplantae > Streptophyta > Pinopsida > Pinales > Pinaceae > Picea > Picea engelmannii. Next base: position 785,775 of record ML786283.1, read on the forward strand.
AAGATGGTGGGGCAGTTGGACAGGTGCCAAGCTGCAGACTCAGGGGATTTTTCCTTTGGGTCCATCTTGGTAGCATGGTTCTTGGAGAGGGTGCCTATGTTTCACCTGAGAGTGTTATTAGATGCCTCGGGTATGTGAGAGTTGTGACTGAGGCAATGGGCAACGATTTTGGTTCACCATGGTGGTGGGGAGCATGGCCATTATTTCATGGCTGAGGCTGCATAGGTGTGGCATCATATGCCACAAATCATACTACGATATTCATATTTTGGTGTGGACTTCTGGGATGATCCGAATATGGTACTACCCCTTGGAGAGGTGTTTGACCACAGAGGTATGATGGTAGATTTTATGTTTTTGATCTTTAGATAGTATATCATGTTTGTTATATATATATGGATGTTGATTCTATTATTTTTTCATTGTGTGTGTAGATGTGGGACCTCGCGGGTGTGAGGTTGAGTTGGTCAGAGAATCGACTCGTCAGGAGCCTGTGCAACCACTACGGGGAGAGCTGCAGGTAGGGGAGAAATGACAATAGGAGGATGTTGGGGAGAGGCTTGTTGATGATGAGAGAGTAGCCAGGAGATGTTGTTATGATGACCTGGGCACAGGGCCTTCTCAGGATCCTTCGATGGGGGTTGTGGCAGAGTTTGAGGATGAGGGCATGTGGTCATGTATTCAGGATGAGGGAGTCTTGCAGAAATGTGTGGGTCTATCGGTGGAGTGGCAGATGGTGGTCCACAAGGTAGTCGTAGTAGGTGTGGCAGTGATAGGATGACTACCCCCAAGACTTGAGGGACCCCTAGCTAGTGGTGCACCTCCTCCCAAGAGGGGACCAGGGGGTGGAGATTTAGAGGTGCCATGAGTGTCCCTGTATGATTATTTTTGTATAGGCCTGTGAGCCTATTTTGTATATGGTGTTGTGACACCGGTTTTGTACCTATAGGAGTGAGATGGTCACTTACCTATGGATTCTATACTTAATGTACCATTTTTTGTAAACATTGATGGCACATTTGACCTATATATATATATATATATATATATGGATATACATGTTTGGATATCTATGATATTAACATGTGTTGATGTTTTTTGTTTATGATGTCTAATTTATATGTTGTGACAGACAAGGCTTGTACACCCCTCTGCCTACTCCTGACAGGCCGTGGGAATCCATATCAATGGAATACATGTCGGACCTCCCATCCACCAAGAAGGGAAATGATTTTTTTTTTGTGATTGTTGATCGGTTTTCAATTATGGCAATTCTAGCCGCCTGCAAGAAGAACATCACAGCAGAAGCCACTACCAAGCTCTTCTTTGAATGAGTATGGGTACACTTTGGGATCCCACAAATCATTATCTTAGACCATGAAAGTAGGTTCCTCGGCACATTTTGGTTGAGACTTTTCTCACTGTTGGATACCAAGCTCACCAAATCCACTTCCTTCCACCTCCGAACAGATGGCCAAACTGAGGTCGTGAATCAGATGATTGTACATATCCCACGCATGTACAATTAAAAACACCCCCGCACATGGGATGAGAGTATTCCCTATGTATATCATAGCTACAATCGATCCATGCATAGATCGACTAGCCACAACCCCTTTCAGGTGGGGTTGGGATTCCAAACATTGGGCCCCATGGATGTTACACTACCCCTGGAAACCAACATGTTTGACCCATCCACTGTTGGACTAGAAGATGAAAAAGCCACCCAGTTCATTAAGTGGATCCAACACATCTACCAACAGGTTCAAGATATTCTACAAAAATCTAATGCCAAGTACTAGCAGTGCCATGATCAACATCGGGTGCCACATAAGTTTTAGGTGGGCGACAAAGTTTGGTTGCATTTGCAGAAAGAACGCCTTACAGGGCCCCATCGAAAGATCTTCCCACGATCGTACACCATCACCAATATTGTTGGTGGAAATTATTTTGAGCTCAACATTCCTCCTTTCCTTGGCCTACACCAAGTCTTCAACATGGCTCTCTTTCAGCCATATTTCCCACCATTATTGGACACCTCAGAGATAACAGAGTAGTTGACACAAATAGAGCTCAACCCTGACTGCATGCAAAAGGCATTCAGTGATCATATTTTGGAAACACAGATCAAGGTCACTCGATAGCAAAGGATCCATATTTATCGAGTCGTCAAAGTAGGGCAACTCCTACACCAAGGAAAGTGGCTCACACGAGGCCAAATTCAGCAGAAATTTCCTCATCTGATGGGGGAACTCAATGCAATGGAGACCATTTCTTCCTAAGGAGGGAGGATTGATCTAGGTGGATATCAGTGGCCACCCACCTATTCCACTGGCTCGAAAAACAATTTTCCACCTTGGAAGTTTTTCGAAAGGTTTTTGGGTTCCAGACTTCTGGGGTCGTTTTGAGGCCCTAAACGACGTTTTTTGGGGATTTGGGGCCCAAGGGATTATTGGGAACATTGACCTGGTCCAGTCAAAAATCATTCTTCTTGGTTAGACCTTTCCAATGAGATATTGTGCACCTAGATCGTATGAAAAAGTTACGACCCTGGGATGTTGATGTACTAACTTACCCAAACGGGGCCCACGTGACTTTTGGCGCTGCATCTCCTAGGGTTAGGTTTTTGGATGTCTAGGGTTTTTGGAATTTTTGTTTATTGTAAAAATTACTTCAAAGCCTCATTGTAATCATATTCTTGTGAATGAGCATAGTCGTCACATCTCTTCTCAAAGATAAGCTGCCATCATTCCAGCAAGCTTGCTTTCCGCTGCATTTTACAGTTTCAGCTTATTTCCTTATTGAATATAAAACCAGTTTTATTGTATCTCTGTTATTTTGTGTTAAACATATTTTAATAATATGTATTCATTTTGTTCTTCTCATAAAATATGGATCGGGGAAACCTCCAGTAGAGAAGTTCTCTATTACAATGATTCTTAAGACAAACAATTATCATGCCCTTGACTCCTATTTATACTAAATCTATCTAACCAAAAGAACAATCTAGAGGAATATATTTATAGAAGCACGAGATTCTATTAGGTATTCTTACATTTGACTTATTCTCCTTATTCCTAGGCCTTTATTACATGAAAAATATAGTATTCTACCTATGTCAAGGGTTAGGGAGGTTAAGTCCCTAACAATGTTCTATAATATTCTACTATTTTATTCATTAATAGAAGTTAGGTTTCACTGTATTGTTGTACTCTCTGCCATATTTAATTTTGTGTTTCATTTCATTCTCAATACAAATTGGATCAGTGGTATCATAGAAATCTTCTCCTTCTTATTTCTCATTGCATGTCCTCAACAAGGTCAAGGTATAGAGAGTTGGGTATCGAGCTAGTTTCACTTAGGGACAACTGCTCTCACAAACCCAAGAAATCTCCCATGGAAGAAGAAAAGAGAAATGATGGAGAAAGAGATCAGTTTAAGATGTTTCTTGATTAATCCCTCATGTAACAGTGGAATGAGATGATGGACAATTTCAACCAGATCCTTCGACAACTACTAACGACAGGTGAGGCACCTTCAACAAGTAATTGTTTCGGAGGTGTGACACCCTTCAAGGTACAAGTTAACTTTGATATCCATTTATTTGAAGGCTACATAGATGCATATGATTTGGAGAAATGTTTGGATATGTTAGAGGGGTATTACTCTATTCAAAAGATTTCCAACACCATAAAGATCACTTCGCTCTCCTTAAATCCCTTCCCCATGTCAAATATTGGTGGGAATGTTATTGGGAGAGACATAACAAAGACAATTCTATGAAATTCGAGATATGACCCACTTGGGGGGCCTTTTTTTATTCCCTCAATGAGTAATTATACCATCTTGGAAACTATTATGACCAGTACATGATATGGAAGATCTTGCATCAAGAAAGACACCAAACAATGTTAGAATACGTCAACATCTTCTATACATTGCACTCAAATATGGGTATCAAATACTTCGAGAAGAACTTGGTTCTACAATACTAAAATGGCCTACACAAGTACATCCAAACAAATATGGATTTCTTGGACATCTCCTCATTGGGAATTTCTTAATGATACATGATCAAAATTGAGCAGAAATTTAAGCAACAGAATAAGCGAGAGTTCAGGTCTACAAATCTGCAATAAAAAAATCACAGTAAAGGTAACCCTAACTCATAGAAAAATGGACATAGAAAGGAATTACAACCTCAATACAAACAATCCAAACCATAGGAAAGGAAGGGTAATGGGAAGTCAAAAAAGGATACTGGAAAGTGGTGTGAGTTCCACAAAATCCCCTCACACAACACTGATGAATGTCGCTTGAAACAATCATTGTTGGCTAAGCTTAAAGAAAATAAGTCAAACCCTGAATTGGACTCTTTTTCATAACAAGATAAGGGAAAGAGGATTATCAATGCAAAACCCATTTCTAACATGGTAACCATAAATATACAACCAGATGAGTCAAAGGATATTGAGGAAGGGGAGCACCTCTTCCATTCACAAATGTGGGTGAAGGGGACTCCACTACATTTTGTTGTTGATAGAAAGAGCCGTAAGAACTTGATCTCACCTAAGCTCATCAATAGATTGAATCTATCGATGATGCCACACCCCCAACTATACATCATCATTTGTTTGATTCATGGATAAGACCTTCTCGTTATACAACAATGTCACCTGTCATATGGCATCAATCACTTTGAACATGAGGTATTGTGTGATGTTTCCCCACTCAAAGTTTGTGATGTTATTTTAGGACAACCTTATACGTGGAAGCATCATGTTGTTTATGAGTGCAGATCTTATAGTGGAATTATTACTTTGGGAGGTTATCCCTACAGGGTACCAGATGTAGTTATGACTTCTGCAATTTCATTAATCTCGACAAAACATTGTCAAAAGGTAATCTCTCAGACTGTGAATGTTTTCCTCTTCATGGTTTAGTATAAAGGTGAACGCAAGGTCACTATGACCACCACGACTTCAACACAAGGTCTCTCTACACAAAAAAAGTAGGTGGAAAAGATTTCAGAGGAGTACAAAGACCTAATCAGTTCACCAATAGGGGTGCCTATGAACTATTAGGTCAAACATCCCATTGATTTGATACTCGATTCCCCCTTACCTAATGGCCCAATATTAAAAAAAAAAACTTCTAGGGAATGAGGAAATAAGGATTCAAATTAATGATCTCATCCAAAATGACCACATTCAACTGAGCTCCTCATCTTGTGGGATCCCAATTGTGTTGGTGTAAAATAAGGATGGGACATGAAGTATCTTTATTGATTACAAATCCCTCCATAGATCCATTGGCCACAACCCTTTTTAGGTTTTCTTGGGGTTCCATCCATTGGCCCCTATTCATGTAGCTCAGGGGAACCCAGTTTCTGCCATACGGTTTTGGACATGATGCATGTGGATGCCCCTTCATCAATGATGCAGCGGTGAACTGTGATGTTATGGATTTTAACTGGTATTTGGAAAGCGACCAGAGCGGGGAGATGGGGTTCTCCACTATCAATATCAAAGGTGATGAGGTGAGTATCAGCAGGGTTGACTTCCCCTAGGGTGGAAAGTAATGACTTACATTGAGTAGGACAGGTTTGAAGGACTTCTAAAACTGACATGGCAACAGGAGATTATGCCAAGTCATCGACTAGACTTTAATTGTGTGTTGCCCTAGCCTGAGGGTTATTGACATTATGTCATAATGGGATGCGAGGAAGACGAAGGGGTGGTCCAGTATTAGGGAGAGGAATCATCAAAGGTGGTCCAATTGTGACTAGGGCTTCTTCGTAGGTAGTGGGAGCGGAGTCAGTGGGTGCGCTGTATTGATGATTGGATGTTTTTAGAAATATTTCTTCCTCACTAGTGAGGAGGATAGTGCAATCTGTAGGAGTGCCTCAGTTGGCGTACTGTCCCATCTGTGGTGGGGCCAGATGCATCTCCTTTTGGGTGTTAATTACCCCTTGTTGTGGTATGGGGTTTTGTAACACATCTATGGGGGGTTTTTTCACATATTGTTGTGGGGCCTGCTGGGGAGTAGGTGGTATTGGGGGATGTGGTCCATTTCTGGATTCTTTCATCCATTTAAAATCAATAATTTGAGCGAAATGGTGGGTATAATGGCCATACTCACCGCAAAGGGAACATGGGAATTTTTTCTGAAGGTTGTTGTTGTTCTTCCCTGGGT
>ML786283.1:821453-835469 GCA_009831015.1 Picea engelmannii
TTGCCTGCATCTTCACGAGTACACCCAGTTTTCCATGTTTCATGCTTAAAGAAGGTTATAGGTGACAAGATCCCATTTCAAACTATATTTCCAGAACTTGACGAGGAAGGAAAAATCATATTGGAGCCTGAAGCCATCACTGAAACAAGAATTCACCAGCTGAGGAATAGATCCATTTCAGAGTATCTCATTAAATGGAGGAAACTACCGGCTGAATATTCCACTTGGGAAGATGAGTCTTTTATACAGAATCATCCAGAGTTACTCAAGTGTTGCGGACAACACTTTTCTCAAGGGGAGGGGCATGTTAATCCCTAATATTGTCTCATTACCCCTTAATTGGGGCATATTATATTAGTAATGTTATTTTATTTATGTCGGCTTTAGGCCATTAGTTGTAATTATACCTCCTAGTCTCCTATATATATCAAGGAGACATTTTCATTTTGAATCATATTTTACTTGAACATTTAAGTGGGGTAAAAGGAGGTTTCCCCCTCGAAGAGGATTATTATCTGAAATTATCTCTTTTTCAAGGCATTGAGTACTTTTCCTTAGGTTTTTCTATGCTATATTGTTGCTTGGTTCTTAACAAGAAGATCTTAATACTGGGAGGTCGTGTGAGCCCCTAGGAGGGGTGGGGGTTTGCATCACAGAAATTTGAATGAGACCATCAAGAAATATATTGAACCACAAAACACAGTCATGGAGCTAAATTAAAATTTTGGGCATGTTAAAAATGTTTAATATGGCACATAAGGTCCCTGTAGCATTCAAGGCCAAAAACATTAATTGGCCTAGAAATTCAGCAAGTTGTAACTAGTATCCTAGAACCAAAAAAGAGGTGAAACTTGGACAGAATATCCAAAATATATATATGAAGAAACACAATTGGGATCCTACCAAAAATCCAATGGAACAGGTGCAAAAAATGCATAATTACAGTTCAGATTTGCACCTAGTTGAAGTGTGAACATGAGAAGTTAATGGGCATTTTTCAAATGACCATAAATTTATGCTCAATACTCATAATTGAGAAAGGGAGTAGTCATTGGAAAGGTATTGGATAGGGGAGTCTAATTATCCACCCAAAAAATTGACTTGGGTATTTAATTTTCACAAGAGATCAGAAGAACAAATTATGATGCATTATAGGAACATAATTGTACATAATTTCATAAATTTGTTAAATTATTTAGCCTAACAAATTTTCTTGGCTACAAATTTTGCAGAGTTAACAACATTTAGTTCATAACAAGTGATAAGGTTCAAATTTAGTTAAATATAAGCAGAGGTACTCAGGGAAAGAGTGCTATGACAAAAATATTTCATAAGATGATCAATATCCAAGACTACAAAATGTTAATGTATGAATCTAGGTGTAGGCATAAAGTCTTGGGAAGCCACTGCAAGAAGTCTAATCATGTTATTCAAGTACTAAATGGAATCTCAAAAAAGGAATAGATCATGTAGTGAATGAAATGGTGAAATTCCATTCACTCCCAAAGAAACCAATATGCATATTAAGAAATACATGATTGGAGTCAGATATATTATAAAAGGAATTGACTATCAAAATGATAGTAATCGGATAAAGAGAGAGGCTTAATGAATATATGGATAAAGAGTGCATCATCTCCAGGTATTAGTTATGAAATTATAGAATAATGCTTCCCTTATGGTTATCGGAGTGCGCAGTGGATGCATGGTATGAAGGGAATCACTTCAAGGGTAAATAAATGAAGATGCACATAAGTAAGGAGTGTCAGTTGAGGCATAAAACAATATACTATGGAAATATTGGATCTAGAATGATGTAATAAAACTCCTAGAAAAGGAATTACTCAAAGATAAATGTATTAGAGAGCAAGGCTGGAAATGTAATTTGGTCATGTAGGAGTTGAATCAGAGGAAACCAAGTAATAGTGGAATGCTGAAAATTAATATCAGCATAATATATGGCTACAAGTGTGCAAAGTAGATAAGAAACATTGGGATGGAAAAATACTCAAGATAGAGAACAATCAGGCACATTGTTTTCTTTTGTAAGAACACAAGAAGATTCAAGAATCCGGGAAGAATTGAATACTTTTAGGAACAACAAAGAAAAGTGATACAAGAGAAAGAGTGTTGCAATTACTGTAGCAACAATTATGTTATGGCTTGTTGGACAACCATACATAGTACAAGAAATTGACATGCAAATGCATTTATGAGCATGATAATGATGCATTATTAGTGCATACAAATATGAATTGACGAATGCCAATTTGTTAATATACATATATAACATAATAAGATTATGATTAGTCTAGTGTTGAATATATATTAATATCAAAGATGCCAATGGTGGTTGTTGTACCAGGAAAGAGAGAATTATTGCATGTTTGCAAGTGTTGCTACCAATGTTGTTGCATATAGAAGGAAGCAACATAAAGTTGAAGAGTGGATTATTTGTATTATAATAGAAGCATGAGATATTCTATTGTTATCATCTATCCATGTAACATTAAATTCATTTAATGGCAGCTATGCAGGTATGAGTTTTATGTACTCTTATTGTATAATAGATGAAGAGAATTTAGGTAAGAATTTCATCATCCAGTTTTACTTTATAAAATCACATTATTGTATTAGTTGAATGTATTGATGTGAATAAAATACCATTGGGTGTGGTAAAGGTTGGAGGCCTATAATAATTATAAAAAAAAATTATCTTTTGAATGCATACACTGACATAGAGGCATGTCATGTTAATTGGTTATGATCTAATAACCAAGGCAATAAAAGGTATGAACTTGTTATAGGAATGGATGCAATAAAATCTAGTCATGTATGAGACCATGACATGGTTGGTTATGGAAAGGTGTGGTAATGGAAAGGATATGTACCACATAAATATCCAATGAACTTCCTACTTCTAAATAATATTTGGACTGCAACCTTTTTGCTAACAATAATGAACACCATAGAATTATATTCTTGGTGTAGTGTTCAGGTAAAAAAGGAAGGCATACAAATAATTGAGAAGACAATAGGAAGTGTATGGAGAATATGTCAAGGCATTGGCTAGATTTCCAATTTACCAATGGTGAGATACATGACTTAGATATAGAGCATTATGAAAATCAATGGAAAGATGCAGTGAATAGATATGCATTGAGAATTATAGTCATGCATGGTAAGTGGTATACTTACACTTATGCATAATAGATTGTTATACTTTAGTGCATTATTGAATGCATTTTTGTGAGTTCATGTATACATGTTATTTAATGGAAATGATTATGCTAACATCTTAAATGTTAAAATTATTACTCACTCACGGGCTGTTAGACATTGCAACAAGAAAGTTGCAAGTCAAATTGTCACATGAGCATTGACTACAAGAATTTTTTGTTCAGAAAATAGAGTAATGAACTTATTGATATTAATTGTGAACATGCATATGCATAGAGTGGTAATTTATTCTATTTAATAAATTACTTTATAGATGTTGATGGAAATTGTTAATTGTGGACATTTCTAGAATTACTTGTGAGATTTTGTAAGTATTACAATATAATTTTATGGTATGATGCAGGAGCATCTACACCTCATCAAGCGAGCCAGCGTGTGGAGAAAGATAGCTGGACAAGCCAACAAACCACTTTTTGAATTTCACCTTGATAGTTGTTGCGCCAAGCATTAATGAGTTGATGTAATGAAGCGCACTTGTATTGTATTATAGATAGGAAGGCATTTAATAGTTTTAATGCTGTTAGATAGGAATTAATTGTAGAATTGATAGTTGTAGAATTCGAGAGGGCCAACGGAATATAGGCACCCTCCTTTGTATCATTGTATGATTATCAAGAATTTGCATTGAGAGCAAGAAGAGCAGAGCAGAGAACCTGTGGAGAATCCCATGTACAGATATTGAATTAATAGGAAAGCTTTGATTCAATCCCATGGGTGTGATTATTCTCTGTGTGTTGTTGATATTATGCTGTTGCATATTTGCTTCTTGTTATGCTTTTGTTTTATATGTTGCGTATGTGATTTCATGGTAGATTTGAGATCTGTGAGAGAGACGAGAATGAGTTTCAATTGTTTCTTTGTTTGAGGCAGGAGATTCCTGCATAGAGTGCAGTCGAATTCATCCGCATTCGAGTGCATTGATGAGGCTCAACAGTTAAGATCTCCTTCTCGTTTGCCCAGAAGTTGAATTGGGTTATCTGAGCCATGCAAGATAAGTGCAGGCTGAGGTTGAAGTCTCAGTGGTGATTCTGAGCTAAGGGAGTGGAAAATCCCTGTTGCGGGTGAGTGCATGGGATTTGAAGAACTCAACACTTAGAGAGTCGTTGGGAAGTCGAGCACAGGAAGCAGCGTAAAGGTCTCTGAAGAAGTCAGAGTTACAAAGCTCAGGAGAGATAGTTCCTTATCATTGTTGTGGGAACACATTTGTGCGAAGGCTCGAACAGGGCGAACTTTGGAGCGAAGGGGTCTCCAATGCAAAGGATCAATGGCCAGGGATCGCAGAGGAGAGTAGCGAAATCCCACTGACCGTTAGATCGTAGAAAATATGCGAGGTGTTAACTCCTAGGCGCAAGAAGGATCGAATCCCATCGGGGTTCGGCATTCGTAGTTTGACAAGGTGAGGTGCAGACTCGTTGAAATCGTGAGTCATGATTTCCCGAGTTATTCGGAGCCGTCGATCAGAGCAGGGACGTGTGGCACCGGATCCCGGGAGGATCGGGATTCGGCGTTCGGGGTTTCCAATAGCAAGGGAAACTTGTATCATGGATCTGTGATCCGCGAAATATCGACGGTGACGTGGGCATGGGGGACCACGAGATATAGTGGAGGACAGGTGGCATCATATCAAACAATCGACGTATCGGGGTTCATAGATTGCAACTCCAAGTTGTTGACATCGCGAGCAGTGATATCCCGATAGGAAAATCCCCGATGAGTGGAGGCGTTGACCTTTGACCATCGGCGCTCGGGCTCAGGGAATAGAAGGGCCGATATCGTTAGCATCGAACTTGCAAACCCGTGAGTTCTGATTTCTCGATTTGTGAAAGGGAGATCGCGGATAGAGACACATGTGGGTAAAGAGAACCCCCGAGAGGAGTTGGAAGAGTTCTTGACTCTTCGGGTTTGAACGTGAATAAGGTCCTGGTGAGAGCGGGTCGGACCGTGAGGGTACCGAGGTTGCGTCAAGTGGTATCAGAGCCTGAAATCTTGTCTTTATATCTTAGGCGAGATAAGGGAAGGAGAAAAGGAAAGCACTCTAATACACACGACTTGCGTCAAGTGGTATCAGAGAGGGAAGACTCTTGCTTCTATAGCAGAAAAGAAGAGAAGACATCATGCCGCCCAGAAGAGAAAGGCAGTCAACTTATCGTGAGGACAGAGATGCCCAAATAAGGGGAAGGATGGCAGGAAATCCAGAGATGGAACGGCAGATACGAGATCTCAGGGAGAGACTCGAAGAGATGGAGACCATGCAAAGGCGCGGAGCTGGCGCTGGGGAGTTCAGCAATTCTGAAGTGGAAGAGGAAGCTGGACACAATGTAGAAGAGGTCTCAGTAGAAGATGCCTCGACAGAGAGGTTGATCAGGGCCATCGCTAGGATGAGCTCAAAGACGAAGATGGACATTCCCGTCTATGAGGGAAGTCTAAATGTTGAAGAGTTGTTGGATTGGATCCGAGCACTCGACACCTACTTTGACTATGAAGATATAGAAGAGGACAAGAAGGTAAGGCATGTAGTTATTAAGCTGAAAGGACATGCAACCTTATGGTGGGATGAATTGCAGGCTAATAGGCACTGCAAAGGAAAACAAAAGATTAAAAGCTGGGACAGGATGATCGCTAAGATGAAAGCGAAGTTCATCCCCAGAGATTATCAGATCACTCTGTTCAGGCGTATGCAGAACCTGAGACAGAAGTTGATGACGGTGAAGGAGTACACCGAGGAATTCTACAGGCTCAACATTAGAGCTGGTCATCGGGAGAGTGATGACGAAAAGGTGGTGAGGTACCTGAATGGGTTGAGGTATGACATTCAGGATGAGTTGAGCATGGTTACCATCCGCACAGTTGAGGATGCATATCAGATGGCTCTAAAAGCTGAAGAGAAGCTGAGTTGCAAGCAAGTTCAGTGAGGACGACGCAGGAGTCAGTCAAGAGGCAAGACATTTTCCCAGGAAAGAATTCAAAAGCCCAAAGAGGAATGGAAGAAACCTCAGGGTAAGGCTGAGAGAGGTGGAACCTCACAGCAGAGGCAGCCACAAACTGAACAAAGGCAGCAATATGCTGAGCCGAGGAGGCAGCATACTGAGCAGGGTGGTGGATATGCTGACGCCAACACAATTCCTCGTACCTGAGGCATAGGACGGGGCAGAGGAGGAATCATCACATGTTTTACATGTGGAAAATACGGACATAAAGCCATGGATTGTCCAGATAGAAAATTGGATAGGAGTGAAGCTCACATCACTGAGGCGCAGAGGTGTGATGTTGAGAATGAAGATGCTGACAGCGGAAGATCACTTGGGATGCATAAGATTCTTCTAGCACCTGAGAAAGAGGTGGAAAGCTCAGTGCAGAGGAGCAGACTGTTCAGAACGGCTTGCACAGCCAAGGATAGAAAATGCAAAGTCATAGTTGACAGTGGGAGCACTGACAATCTCATTTTGACTGAGATGGTGGAAAAGCTAGAGCTAGAAACGTCTAAGCACCCGAGTCCATATAAAGTTTCATGGATACAGAAAGGACACCGGGTAAGTGTCACTAAACAATACTTAGTTAAATTTAAAATTGGGAATTATCATGATGAGATTCTGTGTGATGTTATTCCCATGGACGTATGTCACATATTGCTGGGTAGACCATGGCAGTATGACAGAAATGTTGTTCATGATGGGAGGATGAACACCTACACCTTGGAGAAGGATGGGAGAACACACAGGTTTCTTTCGATAAAGGATAAGGAAGTGAAGCCGGAAGTAACCAGCACAATACTTCTCATGAGTGGGAAAGAACTTCTCACAGAGATGGAGAAGAATGAAGATCCACAATTCTTTGTCGTCAGGAAGCCGAGAATTTTCCTGACAAGCACAAGAGTGGATGACTTGCCGGAGGAGATTCAGGAACTACTGGGAGAGTTCACTAATATCATTGTGGACGAACTACCTCGTTTGTTGCCACCAATGAGGAGTGTGAGTAATCACATTGACCTCATACCCGGAGCAAGTTTGCCAAATAAGGCAGCGTACAAGTTGACACCTCAGGAGAACGAGGAAGTCAAGAGGCAGGTACAGGATCTGCTAGACAAAGGACTGGTCAGAGAGAGCCTTAGTCCATGTGTTGTTCCAATGGTACTGAGTCCGAAGAAGGATGGAGGCTGGAGGATGTGTACAGACTCCAGGGCGATAAACAAAATCACCATCAGGTACAGGTTTCCATTTCTGAGAATGGATGACTTGATGGATTGCCTGAGCGGGGCAAATTATTTTTCGAAAATTGATCTCAAGAGCGGATATCATCAGATCCGAATGAGGGAAGGAGATGAATGGAAAATAGCATTCAAGACAAATGAGGGTTTGTACGAGTGGTTGGTCATGCCATTTGGTTTGAAAAATGCACCGAGCACTTTTATGAGGCTGATGAATGAAGTCCTGTGGGAATTCATTGGCAAATTTGTGGTCGTGTATCTGGACGACATATTGATTTTCAGCAAAACCAAGGTTGAACACTTGAGACATTTATCCATTGTAATGAGAAGGCTACAGTAGGAGAAGTTGCTGATTAATTTGAAGAAATGCTCATTCATGCAGATAGAACTCATTTATTTGGGTTTTGTAATCTCAGCAAATGAATTGAAGATGGATCCTGAAAAGGTAGAAGTAATCAGGAATTGGCCATCGCCAAGAAATGTTTTTGAGGTAAGGAGCTTCCATGGATTAGCTAGTTTCTACAGGAAATTCATTCGTAATTTTAGTGGAATTAGCACCGCAATGATGGACACGGTGAAGAAGCGGCATAAAGTTTTCCATTGGACAGTCGAGGCTGAAAGGAGCTTCAATTTGTTGAAGCGGAAGATAACAGAGCAACCAATTCTGGTGCTGCCAAATTTTCAGAAAACATTTCAAGTGAAATGTGATGCCAGTGGGTATGTTGTTGGAGGGGTCTTGAGTCAGGATGACTGACCTGTTGCATATTACAGCGAGAATCTGTATGATGCAAAGATGAAATAATCCATGTACGACAAAGAGTTCTATGCCATCATACATGCATTGAAGAAGCGGAGGCATTACTTGATCCCCAAAGAATTTTTTTTGTACAGCGATAATCACGCATTGTAGTTCGTGAGTCAACAGGAGAAGTTGAACCAGAAGCATGAGAAATGGGTATAATACATGAAGAATTTTACATTTGTGATCAAGCACATTTTGGGGACTGCTAACAAAGTTGCAAACGCTTTGAGCAGGAAATGCTTATTGCTGCAGGAGTTCAGAATCAAAACCTTGGGTTTTGAAAACCTGAAAGATATGTATGCAGGTGATGCATACTTTGTAGAAGCATACGAGGCAGCCAAGAATCCGGTACTCAGGGATCAGAGCCCATGGATAGATTATCTAATCGAGGAGGGATTGTTGTTTTGGGGCAATAAATTGTGTATATCGAATTTCTCTATGAGAGAGAATTTGGTGAAGGAAAAACACAGCGGAGGATTAGCAGGTCATTTCGGACATGACAAAACATTCGCGAAGCTGAGTGAATCGTATTATTGGTCGGGCATGCATGTATATGTTAAATGATTTGTTGACAGGTGCAGGATATGTCAACATGCGAAGGGCCAAAAGCAAAATGCTGGGTTCTATCAGCCATTGCCCATACCCAAGAGACTATGGTAGGAAATTAGCATGGATTTTGTGCTAGGACTATCGAGAACACAACGAGGATTTGATTCCATCTTTGTAGTGGTGGACAGGTTTTCAAAGATGGCACATTTCATACCGTTTCATAAGACCAGCGATGCGACCCACATCGCAAATTTGTTTTTTAAAGAGATCATCAGATTGCATGGGTTGCCGAGAAGCATAGTCTCGGACAGGGATACAAAGTTCATAGGACATTTTTGGAGGACACTGTGGAAGAAGCTGGGAACTGACTTAGCATTCATCTCAGCTTACCATCCACAGACAGATGGACAGGCATAAGTGGTCAATAGGAGTCTGGGAGATCTATTGAGAAGCTCGGTGACAGAGCATCACAGCAGTTGGGATCAGATTTTTCCATAGGCAGAATTCGCGTACAACGATTCGGTGAATCGGAGTACAGGAAGAAGCCTGTTTCAAATTTGTATGGGATATAGCCAAGAGGAGTGTCTGAGCTCAGGGAGTTAGGACAGGCTGAAACTAGGAGCGCGAGAGCTGAAGAGTTCGCTGAGGCGATGCAAGAACTTCACACGGAGGTGAAGCAGCGACTGCAGAAATCAAATAAAGAGTACAAGCGCAGAGCCGATCAGCGGAAGAGGCAAATTCAGTTTGAATTTGGGGACATGGTTCTGGTGCACTTGAGGAAGGAGAGGTTTCCAAGGGGAACATATAACAAGCTCAAGATGAAGAAAATTGGGCCATGCAAAGTTCTGAAGAAATTCGGGGAGAATGCGTACAAGCTTGAGCTGCCAAAGCGCATCGGGATATCTCTGATTTTCAACATTTCGGATTTATACCCATATAAGACTGATGAAGCAGACACTGGAACTGAGGAACCAGTGGTCCAGTGGCAGAAAAAATTTCCAGTTACATAGAAACCGCAGATAGAGTGCATACTGGATAAAAGAGTAGGCAGGAAAACCAGGAGAAAACATTATTTTGAATACCTGCTGAAATGGAAAAATCACCCAGTGGAGGATGCCAGCTGGGAAACAAATGCAGTGATTCAAAAACATGGTCACACTGTGTAGGAGCTCATGGACAGGATCCCATGAAATCTTTCGAGCCAAGGAGTATGATGCAGGAGCATCTACACCTCATCAAGCGAGCCATCGTGTGGAGAAAGACAGTTGGACAAGCCAGCAAACCACTTTTTGAATTTCACCTTGATAGTTGTTGCACCAAGCATTAATGAGTTGATGTAATGAAGCGTACTTGTATTGTATTATAGATAGGAAGGAATTTAATAGTTTTAATGCTGTTAGATAGGAATTAATTGTAGAATTGATAGTTGTAGAATTCGAGAGGGCCAACGGAATATAGGCACCCTCCTTTATATCATTGTATGATTATCAAGAATTTGCATTGACAGCAAGAAGAGTAGAGCTTAGAACCTGCGGAGAATCCCATGTACAAATATTGAATTAATAGGAAAGCTTTGATTCAATCCCATGGGTGTGATTATTCTCTGTGTGTTGTTGATATTATGCTGTTGCATATTTTCTTCTTGTTATGATTTTGTTTTATATGCTGCGTATGTGATTTCATGGTAGATTTGAGATCTGTGAGAGAGATGAGAATGAGTTTCAATTGTTTCTTTGTTTGATCCAGGAGATTCCTGCATAGAGTGCAGTCGAATTCATCCACATTCGAGTGCGTTGATGAGGCTCAACAGTTAAGCTCTCATTCTCGTTTGCCCAGAAGTTGAATTGGGTTATCTGAGCCGTGCAAGATAAGTGTAGGCCGAGGTTGAAGTCTCAGTGGCAATTCTGAGCTAAGGGAGTGGAAAATCCCTGTTGTAGGTGAGTGCATGGGATTTGAAGAACTCAACACTTAGAGAGTCGATGGGAATTCGAGCATAGGAAGCAGCGTAAAGGTCTCTAAAGAAGTCAGAGTTACAAAGCTCAGGAGAGATAGTTCCTTATCGTTGTTGTGGGAACACATCTGTGCGAAGGCTCAAATAGGGCGAGCTTTGGAGCGAAGGGGTCTCCAATGCAAAGGATCAATGGCCAAGGATCGAAGAGGAGAGTAGCGAAATCCCACTGACCGTTAGATCGTGGAAAAGCTGCGAGGAGTTAACTCATAGGCGCAAGAAGGATCGAAGCCCATCGGGGTTCGACATTCATAGTTTGACGAGGCGAGGTGCAGACTCGTTGAAATCGCGAGTCACAATTTCCCAAGTTATTCGGAGCCGTCGATCAGAGCAGGGACGCGTGGCACCGGATCCCGGGAGGATCAGGATTCAGCGTTTAGGATTTCCAATAGAAAGGGAAACTTGTATCGTGGATCCATGATCCACGAAATCCTGACAGTGACATGGGCGCGGGGGACCACGAGATATAGTGGAGGATAGGTGGCATCATATCAAACAATCAGCGCATCGGGGTTCAGAGATTGGAACTTCAAGTCGTTGACATCGCAAGCAGTGATATCCCAATAGGAAAATCCCCGACGAGTGGAGGCGTTGACCTTTGACCATCGGCGCTCGGGCTCAGGGAATAGAAGGGCCGATATCGTGAGCATCGAACTCGCGAACCCGCGAGTTCCGATTTCCCAATTTGCGAAAGGGAGATCGCGGATAGAGACACTTGTGGGTAAAGAGAACCCCCGAGAGGAGTTGGAAGAGTTCTTGACTCTTTGGGTTTGAACATGAAGAAGGTCCTGGTGAGAGCGGGTCAGACCGTGAGGGTACCGAGGTTGCGTCATGGTACATGTGTTGATTAAGGTTGGTTTTCATTGATGTCAACCCTTGAAGAAAGCCCCGTAGCACAAAGGTTTGGGTAATGGACCCAATATTGTTTGATGTAAATATTACTCATTATTTTTTTGTCATGGTTGTTAAGAAGTAAATATGGATGAACTCCAAAGTGGTCCCCTTATGGTGAAAGCCCTCACGGGAAGACGCTTTGTGGAGTAAGAGAACCCATGATTAATTGTGGAATAATGAGATGAAGGAAAGTGAATTTGTTAGGAAAAATATCCTAGATGGATAGTGCTTGTTATGTCATTTCCGGTGGTATGTGGAACGCCACATAATTCCTCACGGTTAGAGAGTTATGGCCATGAGAAGTTGGAGACCCCAGGTTTGGGTAATGGACCCAAGTTTGTTTGATGGGTAACGGTATGAGTTATGATATATTTTCAGATAATGCTATTCTATATGGATAGTACATGTCATTCCATTTATGGTGGTATGTAGAACGACACATAACTCCTCACGGTTTGAGAGTTATGGCCTTACGAAGTTGGAGGACCCTCATATGTCATCTAGAAGCCCCAAAAGGTTAAAGTAATCAAAGTGGTTTAAGAGATTTTAAAAGGTAAATAATAAAGTGAAGCGATGAGTGTATTATAATTCAAATTGAATACAAAATATATTATTTCAATAATAAATTTAATGGAGAAATTAGAAGTGGACCCAACCCTAAAATAAGGAAAGTGGGCCAAGTGACCTAGAAGATGTTTTTAAGGAAGCTACTTGGAGAGTATAAATAAGACACAAGGCTCTCTCATTTGAATCACACTTGAGAATATTGAATATCTATAGGTTTCTGAGGTAACCAAATTATATCTAAGCCAAAATTCTGAGGAAAGTGAAGAAAAGAAGGTTGAAATGCAAGGAAGGATAAATTCTTTTGATGGTGTTGTTATCTCCTCAAATAAATTGGTGGAAATTTTTCTTTTGAGGGGATAGGTTGTGGTCCAAAATTTATTCCTAAATTTTTGTAGGTAGGTTAGAGAGTCTATTTTCTGTAAATAAGCTTAAAAAGAATTTTTGATTTGGTTTGGTCAAGAAAAAGTCAGAATCTCAGGTTTCGGTGGTTTAGGCGAGCCTGAAACGCGCTCATTAACCACCGAAAGCCTTTGTTCCTGGTAGTTAAGAGGGAAAAGAAAAAGTGCGGTTAACTACCGATAAAATTTCAACAGGAAAAATGAAAATCTCATGCTTTTGCACGAGCCAGTTTTCAATTGGCGCAATGATGGAAACGTAACCGTCGAAAGCTCATGAAGGTGGTAAGGTATGCACGTTCTGGTTATATATATCCAAAAATTGAGATCCTGTTGTCCTTTCAACTGCATTTGTCTTTTCAAAATTAAGACTCGGTGATGATATAGAAATTCATGTTTGTTTCCCAACTTATAGAAATTATTAGTCACGTAGCCTCTCACCATTTCCAATCACGAGTACACAATCAATTATGACCCTGTTAAATCTTCGATTTAATCTTCATTCATTATCAATTTGAATTCGGGAGTTATTGAGATAGTCTTGAGTCCATGATTTCATCAAACAAACGCATATCCAGAGATCATAATCCTGTTTCCCATGGTGATCGTCAAGCGTAGTTAGAGTCTAGCAAATCTCTCTCAAGCCAATTTTCATACAAATCAAGCCAGGTCGATTCATTAGGAAAGTTCAAAACCCATCTTGTTTCAGTTTAAATGAATATCCCACCGAAACTCAAAATTTTCAGCATGCTTTCAGTCAGTTTATTGCCTAAACTCGGTTAGTGTTTGAGATTTGTGATCCGAACTCTATGTCACCCTATCTCATTTAATCTTCTATGAGTCATACTCTCTATCATCCTAAATCATAGAGTCTTTGTCTCCCTGGCACGCAGTTTTCCTTAATCACAGGTAAGATCAACATTTACTAATGCCGAAAGCAGGGCCAGTGCTGAGGGATGAATTGGATGGAGTTTGCTACCTTGAGGTGCACCCTGAGGTGTCCAAGTTCTTCAAGAAGACTGGAGTGTATACCTATTGTGAAAAACTAGTAGATTTTCATCAACAGGTGTCCGAGACTTTTGCTAGCTTGTATAATGGAAGAACAACAACAGTGGGAAAGGAGCATTTTGTGGTTGATGAGGTAGCCATAGTTGAGTTCATAGGTCTTCCCAGAATAGGTGATTGTTGGTTCAAATCAACGGTACCTTCAAACATTGAGTTTAGGTCCTACCTATAGCCTTTGCATAAAGATATTACAAGGAAAAAAGAAATACCAATGTCTTATCTGGAACCTAAATGACAATATCTCTTGAAGGCTATTTTTGTCTATATCACCTGTGAAGGTAGATACAACAGA
>ML786283.1:868561-912725 GCA_009831015.1 Picea engelmannii
AAAACACAACAAGCTTTATAAGAAAGAATCATATAACTGTATCATATTAAATCTGAAAGAGAGATTACAACCATGGCCTTGATGTCATAAGGTCCCTTCCAACTGACCTTTGTTCCCCACACACTTCTTTCTCCAAGGATTCTGAGAGCACAGATTTGATAGCTACTCATAATCTACCTTGACAAAGCAAATCTCAAAGCCACTCTAACCAAGCTAATAATTCCAAACCAACCAAAGCTAACAAGCTCAAGAACCCCTTCTCCATGAGAGCTCCTCTCCTTTTATAAGTTGAAGAGGATAAGGTGAGGAGGTTAGGATTATCCCACTAAATCATGAAAGCAAGTAAGATACAAACCATTTGGATGCCACCTCACCATAGAAGCTTCTCCTTCTAGAAGATTCAAGAAAATGCTTGTTTTTCCCACGTGTAGGCATTCTCGCACCCTGCCTATAGAGAAACCTGTGAACATCTCGCACCCTAACTATGGTGCAACCTGCGAGAATCAGGAATTCTTACACCCTGCCTATATAGAAACCTGTGAACTTCCTTTTTTACAGGGTTTTTACAAGGGAAAATGCAACTTCTTTTCTCAGGAAAAGTTCTTCTCCCTTCTCTCTTCAGGAACTCAGGCCACTGACCCCTCTGAAGGAAACAGATAGGTTTACATCATTAACGGTCATAGGGATGATGAAAATAATGTGTAACAACATGGTATATAATGCACTGAGGACAATGCATAAATAAGGAGGAGGGAATGTAATACCCCTAGGCTAAACCCCAATTGTAAATGTAAATGTAAATATTCTTATAAACTAGTTAGTTGATGATATAGGGTCTTTGGTCCAATTCTGTGTGCATTGAGTCTGTGTGCGGGAATCTCATGCCAAAATAAGAGTGTGCACATTCCAGAGTTCTATACTCACCAGATTGAGTGTGCAATGTTAAGGCCAGGGAGATTTTGTATATATGTTGTGTTTTATAGGTTGGTGAGTCAGGTTATTATAGGCTAGAATTCTTATACGATTATTAGGCTATGGATCCTGGAATGATAAAGGTTGTCGTGCCTATATTGTAATTGTAAATCATACTCATATTATTAATTAAGTATACCAATGCATGCATACCGACCAAACAAAAGATATGGGAGGATAAACTCCACTAGAAAGGGAATGGGGGGGATAAGAGTTTAGGAAAGGGGATAAGATAAGGGAGTTTAATCCCAAAGGAATATTTTATCAATATTCCTAAAGTATAAAGTCTAAAGTATGGGATATTCATTTTATCCTAAGTCCCTAATGGGGAACGTATCACCATGTGGGAGGCCCATGTAGTTCCCAACATGACAAGTGTCAAGTTGGAAACATGCACATATATTTGGGGAAATTAGTTCATTTTCCATCATTCCTTGATAATTGTTATGATTATTCTCTTGTACCATCCGAACTATAATGCATCCATCACCATACATGTACTTGGAAAGTTTGGCACTATGGACAACTATAAACTTGGTTTGACTCTAGACTGAAGAGGCAGGTTGTAAAGCTCATGGTCGAAGAAGTGGGTTGTTAGGAATGTAGGCATTTCTCTCTGAGTGAGATATTTTCTATGTTGAAAAAGTGTGTTGTCAGGCCCATGAGTAGTTTATCTAGGCAATAAACTAATCAGAATTGTTCCCAAGTGCGTTGGGAAATGGATACATGGCTCTCAGACTTCCTGTTTGTCTTGTTGTTGAATCCCTGGAAGGGAAGTGGGGCAACCTAGGGACTGTTAAGCAGAGAAGGGGCACATTTCCTGGGGTGGGACAAGCATGTGGGAAATGAGAGATTATAGGCTAGTTGTAGTAGTTTGGCACCTTGGACTAAGTAATTATGCTACTTGTCAGACCTTAGACTAGCTTAGTATTCCCTTTTCCCTGGTAGAGTTTAGCCCTGGCTAAAGGGTGACCCACTATTGATATTACGAGCAGTGTGTTATATGGATGGGAGGAACATGGAAGGTTTGCACATAGTTGGTGATCTTTTTATCAAAGATAAGTGTCAAGTGTGTGTTAAATTATGTGTTGCATCACAATTTATGCATTTTTTTATGGGCTTTTCCTGTGTATGTTGTATTTGTATCTCTTTTATTATTATTTATGAATTTGTGTATTTGCAGAATATTTGTATGTTTTAATTTTGTATCAAAGGTCAAATTTTATGTGGCATAGCCCAAAAGGTGGTTGGGGATGTTACATAGATTTTCATGATAAGACAAATCACATAGAGATCCGATATCACCACATTCATGACATGGTGCATAAGGGATTTATAAAGCTCCAATATGTTGTCACACATGAGAAGGTTGCAAATGTGTCGACTAAGCCTCTGTCTCATGTGAAGTTTGAGTAATTTCGAGACAAGCTTGGTGTAGTCTGAAAGGACCTCCCTCGAAAGGGGGAGTGATGTTGATGATACTATGGTATCTTGACCAACAATAGGTAGCTCAGTTAGGATTTTATATCCTAGGGGACTAATCATCCCTGGGAAGATCCCGAAGGTCCAGTAATGACAGTCTGTCAGAGCACTTGTGCATGTATATGCCAGCTATGGTCATTAGTGGTAGCTCAATTAGGATTTTATATCATAGGGAATCATATGATTCCTAGGAATATCCTAAAGATATGGTAAGGATAGTTTGTCAAAGTACCAAGTGGTATCTTGTTAGGACTTTATATCCTAGGAAAATTTTGAAGGTCCGGTAAGGACGGTCTGTCAAAGTTCCATAGATGTTGTTGATGCACCTGCCTCATTCTGTTGCCACATATAGATGTTGATTTTCCATCTTTGTATTGTTGATGTTGTTGTTCCAACTTCATGTTGTTTATGATGTTGACATTTTAGCTTCATGTTGTTGATGAAGTTGATGTTACAACTTCATGTTGTTGATGATAATGATGTTTTTCTAGCATCGTGTTGTTGATGTTGATGTTCAAGCTTCATGTTGTTGATGATCATGATGTTACTATAGCCTCGCACTACAGCTGATGATCATGATGTTACTATAGCCTCACACTACAGCTGATGATCATGATGTTTAGTTTCTACTAATGTTGACGATGAGAAAATTTTCGATGACCTATAGATATGACCGACAATGTTCCTGATGTTGATGACAATGTACCCTCCTCTTGATGTTGTATTGAGTCCAATTGGTTTTTATTGATGTTGTTAGTAAAATACTCTTCTTGTTAAGGGGGAGTGTTGAAATATTGTAACTTTGAAGAATATTCTACCTGAGAGAGAGTTGAATAATATTATTATATTATATTTAATTAGGCACTATTGTGCCTTAGTAAAATTTGGCCCTATTATGCCTTGAAAGATAATTGTAAATTAATAGGGTAAAATGACAGGTCGAACCAGACCTAATTATAGGCTGGCCAGACCACTATTTATAAGAGAGGCCAGTGCCTCATTTGGACACACACACACATTTAGC
Source organism: Picea engelmannii (assembly GCA_009831015.1). Classification (NCBI taxonomy): domain Eukaryota; kingdom Viridiplantae; phylum Streptophyta; class Pinopsida; order Pinales; family Pinaceae; genus Picea; species Picea engelmannii. Next base: position 872,040 of record ML786283.1, read on the forward strand.
GTTGCATTGCACAAGTCTTGGAGGAGAAGTTGTCGCAACTGGGGGTGATGTCAAGGTGGGTTTTCGGTCCATCTCTTTGTATTTCTTAGTTAAGTGGTGCGTTAATCTTCCTAGTGAAGGAGTAGAGGAGGATATTTTGTTCGGTCTTTGTTCTATCTATATTGAGGACTTTTTTGTTGGTTTTTCTCCCTCATGAGGGTTTCCCAAAATAATTTGTGTCTCTATTGTTTATGTGATTGCCTCTCTTTCAGTGATCTTATTTATGCAGCTAATGTGCTAAATGATTATAATATTAAGAGAAGAACTAAAACTAACAATTGTATAAGTAAAACTTCAACAAGAATAAGGCTCTCCATTCCATATATGAATTAGTGTGGAACCCACAACCGCATGTGTGACTAAGACATATGAAGAATAAAAATCGGTTAACCAGCAAGTGATTAGTGGTAGAAGGATTTTTACAGGACGTAGGTCGAATGGAAACTCAAGCAAAAGTGCAAGTTCAGTAAGTAGCAGTCAAGTATATACACCACATGGAGGTGGTAGTACAACAAACTTCATAATGGTAGCACACCATAGTTGTGAGGGGACGGGTCCAATGACCTAGAAAAGAATTTGTTTCTATGTGATAAGATATGGGCAACAAAGCATATTATAGATGACGATACAAAGGTTGCGTAGTTGGAAATCACATTCAAATACCATGCATTAAACTGGTACATGGGGCTCACAACAAATAATCCAATGGCATCACATACAACTGTAGAAGAGGTGAAGAGGCAATTAATAAATGAATTTCAGAAACCAAGCTCAGAAAACAAATTTATGAATGAAATGAAATAAATTAAGTAGAAACTAGGAGAATCAGTTTGGGAGGTGGAACAAACATTCAAAATAATAAAAGGTAAGTTAAACTACCTTATTACTGATACACAACATATACATTTGTTTGTTAATTCTTTGTTTTCACACTTGAAGTATCCCTTGAGATAGCAGAAATTCTAGAGCCATATTGAGGCTCTCCATGTAGCATTGTAGTTATAAGAAAATCAATACAAGCATACAAATCTAGTTGTGGAAGAGATGAGGCAAGATATGAAGAACTTAACATTCCATTTGAATCGGGATAAAGGAAAAGAGAAAAGAGAAGGCGTTTAGTGTACAATGTAGGCCATCATAAGAATGAATGTCCATTATTTTCACAGTATATTGGAGTGGGTATGTAAAACTCTTTATCTTCAAAAGTACCATGGTGTGAGATTAGTAAGACACATGGGAATGATCCCTATCATTTCCCCCTAATTCATAAATATCAAACAGTGCCAAAGAGCACATTTTGTAATTTTTGTAAGTCAGTTGGACATGAAGACAAGGATTATAGAACCTTGGAGATGATGAAAGAAAGGATTGTATATACATATAGGGTGCAGGTTGAACATGTAATAATACAATCTGCGCAACAACCACAATATAAAAATGCACATCATCCATATTATAATCTCACGCAACATATTCAAGCACAAGCATAGTACAACAATGCACAATAATTTGGAGCACCACTGTAGTACAATAACGCGTAGCTGCAATACAATCAGGGAACTCAATATAATACACTGCATGGAGATAATCAAGGAAACAAAGGAGGTCGTGGAGGAAGAGGCTTTAGAGGGGGTCGAGGTAAAATAGTTTGTCATAACTTCCAGAAACTAGGGCACTATGCAAGAGACTTCCCATAGCCACCCGCAACATATATATATTGTCGTGTGGTAGACCATGAAATAGAAGATTGTCCAACACTCTTGATAAATATACAGGACGAAAGGAATCAGACCAATCAGAACTTACAATGGATTGTTGTGAAAAAAAAAAGAGGATGGTAATAAGATCAACATAGTTATTAGAGGTGGAGCTAAGATAAGAGAATATTCAACCAAGAAGGATTAGGAGCATTACCAGTGGGTAAGGAAGAACATTGTGCCTGAACAGAAGTTTGATGCACGCAAAGAAAAAGAGATATTCAAAGAGGTTAAATAGGATATTATGAAAGAAAACAATGCATCTACTTCAAGAAAGAAGCTAGTAGATGAGATACTAGTGTATGGCATGCCTCAATTATTTGATCATACCAACAAAGAGAAACATTCATAGCAAGTAAGTAACTTAAGAAATTTTTTTGGATCATGTGTAAAATTGTTGAATGATGGAAATTATTTACAAGTACTGCAAAGTTTGCTAGAAAAGTGTCATCCAGGGGAAGAAGGGGTAAATACATTGAACCAAGTCTGGAAGAAGAGAATAACAAGTAGGGAATTCAGATTGAATGAAAATATAGGAGATTTCAACATGGGGGATATCATACTAGACTTAGGGTATGAAGTCAATGTTCTTCCAAAGAAGACTTGGGAAGCTATGGGAGAACCTCAACTGGGGTATTCACCTATTCAGTTGAAGTTGTCAAATCAGCACAGAGTGGTGCTAATTGGAATATTGAAAGGAATTTCAGTAGATCTATATGGTGTGCACACCATGGCAGACTTTGAAGTCATTGAGACAGTAGATAATTCGTCACCATATCTAGCATTATTAGGCTTGGATTGGGATTTTGATAACCATACTATTATCAATTTGAAGACAAGGAAGATGATCTTCAAATCTGTAGATTACAAAGTTATTGTGCCACTATATCCCTAAGAAGGAGGAAGGTATGTGGAACCTGTGACATATAATATTCTTACATAAGATGTCAATCAGTTATACAGAACAACCACATGTGAAGAGGATTATATCAACCAAACTGTGGATGGAATGTTGAATTGGAGGAGTATTAGTTCTTTTGCATCAGACTCTGACATAGGACTGGAAACTTAGTAGCAATGACTACATGAATTATCCACTAGAAGATGTGTCAGAATGACACGCGTGCTAAGATGGGTTGGTACAGAGGTAAGAGAGCCTCCTAATTTTTATGGTATGAATGACTAAGAAGAGTTTTTGATGAAATTTGAACTAGAAGTAGTAGAAATTTGGAGATTACCAGCATTATATATTTCTTTGAAATCACACCTACCCATTGGTGGGGTACACACAAGGAGAATATCAAAAATTGGTTTGAGTGTAAAAGGTTACTGCGCATCATATTTGTTGTAGAGCAGGAGCATAGATATGAGGAGAAATATGATGGTGGTGTAGGTGGGAAAACGCCCTACGGACTAGCACTAAGGGTTCTGTAATGCATGCATAAATGACCATCTAAAGTCTCCTACTTTTTACTATCATCCCAGCATAGACCCCACATTCAAGCATAAAACACAAGGATAAAAGGATCTAGTAACTCTACCTTGAACTTCCACGATTGGTGTCGATCCTTTTGCGTTTGGTAACTCCTTGGCTGCAAGTTTCTTCCCAAATCCAACCTGCATTCATAAACAGACAAACAAAGAACTCCAAACATGCATATTATATATGAATTAGTGGGTTAGAGGTTCTAATAAAATATAATCAAAATTCAATATTTGAACACCTCATATGGTGGGACGGGAAAAGTACTTCTTTCTTATTAACCTCACAAAAGTAACTTACAATGGTGAGATCGGCCACTGCTCCTCAAACCTAGTTCTGGGCTCCTCTTCAACTATGCACTAACTTCTTCCACATATGCATCTCCTCTTCAGTTCTCACAAAATGGTTGCAAAAGATTGGGGCAAGGGGAATACAAAAATTGGCAGAGTTTCTTTGCTCTTATTTTTCCTTTCTCAAATGGGACCCCTACCTCTTATATTATAGGCTAGAAGAGGGTAGTTATTCAGTTGAGTGATTGACTATGGGTGGTCAAACAGTTTAGGCAATTACCCAAAAATTTGTATTATGTCTGTAAATTTCTATTTTTTTTTATTTTGTCAGTATACGTGGGCGGTAATGGGTTAGCTAGCATATATACACGGGCAACAGTGGTGTAGGGTGCATATGCCTTCAAAAGGATGGTTTTTTAGAAGATTTGTTCAATGGTGACTTCGAAAAAATGGCAAGTGAGATGGCCTAATGCTAGGTATGCATGTTTGGTGCAAATTAGGGTTATAACATATCCCACCTAATGTGTGAGGTTAGAAGAGAATCTGATGGCTGAAATATATTACCAATATTTACTAACATATGAAGCGAGTGAGCCCAGGGACCAGAGTTCAAGAGGTGTCATTTGCAAAATAACAATTGTCTCACTGAGGCGGGCATACCCATGCTCGAAATGAAATAAAATCATGGTTGCCAATAAAATACACAGCATATCCATGTCATATAACTATATAAAGTGCAGCCATGAGAAATACACAACGGATCTACATCTCGAAATCAAAAAGATATACATGTATAGTATCCATATTCAAGATGTAGATGATGCCTGATGGCTAGAGATGAGGCCTTCAGAGCTCAAGCAACAACTTCAAAATATTCATAACTTGGGTAGGATTTTAGTATGGGTGTACGGCTTCACTACCCATAGGTCTTCGACGGCTCATCAGGAACAGACTAGAGGATCTTGATGATCAGGCTTAGGGCTTCATTGATTTTGAACAAAGAATTGATTGGGCATTTGGGATGGTCGGGCGTGAGGTCAAGAGACAAACAAAGAATCTGATGGCCGAAATATATTACCAATATTTACTAACATACGAAGCGAGTGAGCCTAGGGACCAAAGTTCAAGAGGTGTAATTTGCAAAATAACAATTGTCTCACTGAGGCGGGCATACCCATGCTCGAAATGAAATAAAATCATGGTTGCCAATAAAATACACAGCATATCCATGTCATATAACTATATAAAGTGCAACCACGAGCAATACAAAACGGATCTACATATCGAAATCAAAAAGATATACATGTATAGTATCCATCTTCAAGAAGCAGATGATGCCTGATGGCTAGAGATGAGGCCTTCAGAGCTCAAGAAACAACTTCAAAATATTCATAACTCAGGTAGGATTTTAGTATGGGTGTACGACTTCACTACCCATAGGTCTTCAACGGCTCGTCAGGAACAGACTAGAGGATCTTGATGATCAGGCTTAGGGCTTCATTGATTTCGAACAAAGAATTGATTGGGCTTTTGGGATGGTCAGACGTGAGGTCAAGAGACAAACTGCAGAAGGGGTGACTCAATCTTGGTAAAAACTTCCCTTGGACAACAGCACGACAAAATATGAGACTCAGGCAGCATGGTATTGACATAAGTTCACGATGCAGGAGGCAACAAAAAATCCCCATATGTTTGGAAGAATAACCAAACGGAGGAGGAGATAGCTCTATGTAGCGAGAACAGCTTCCTAAGGTCACATAATTTCCCTAAGCTTTGACAAACAAATGGAAGGATGTGCTTTGTCCAAGGGCAACTCATTGTGCTGCCGAAAAAGAAAATAATTTTCCCTTCCTCTTTTTGGGGTACATTTGATTTTTTTTGTCTTTTTCAATAATTTTTTGGGAAGCTTGAAAAAGAATAAAATAATGATACGTTACAAAGGAGGAATGAGTGTCACTAACATACTAGTTCCAAGCACAAGTAACACACTAATGTTCAAAGAAAGAAAACATATGCAGGAAAAGGACACTTGGGAAAATCCCTCCATGGGTCAAGGTGTCAAGACGCAGAGGCAAAAGTGCTACAAGGCTTGCGTATAAGGCATGCTTCAAATGGTTCAGTTGAGGGAAACATGGAGCCAACATTAGGCCAAAGATGCAGGAATGCAAATGCAATCAACAAGACACAATGATAACGTCCTTTGATGTAATTTTAACGAGCCCAGAGAAGGTAAGCTCGGCGATTTTTCATTTTTAGAGAGTCTGAAAAAACGTAAAAGGAGACTCCACTGGGGTACCTTTTTCGAAAGTAGTATGGTCGGTTCAAAAAAAGGGGTAAAATAGCACCAAAAAGACGTCCATTCAAAACCATTTTAACGAGTGTGATAAAGACAAGATCACTCAGCAATCTTTTCACTTTTAAGGAGTCTGAAAAGAGCTAAACTATGGACTCTATATGGGATGTTCTTCTGGACCATTTTAACGAGTGTGAAGGAACAAGGTCACTCGACGATCTTTTAAATTTTAGGGAGTCTGAAAAGAGCTTAACTATGGACTCCATGTGGGTTCCTTTTTCGTAAATTGAGTCCCTCAGGCCCGAAAAAGGGGTAAAATTATACCTGAGAATACTCTTCTAGAGAACCAAGGCTCCTAGAGTATACCTTTGTTCGTACAGTTGACCATCTAAACTGAAAAAGGGGTAAACTAATGTCGGATAGACATGCCTTCAAATTTCAGTTTAGTGAGCATGAAGGGCAACAAGATCGCTCGGCAATATTTTCATGTTTAGAGGGTCTGAAAAGGACTTAAAATAAGACCTGTTGTGTTTTGAAAGTCCTCAGGGTGAGATCAAGAGTGATAATGAATCATGTAAATGAGGCTCATACTTGTAATCAGGAAAAACTAATAAGGACTCTTGAGCCTATAGTCATTAGTGATGACATGGATACCAAAAATGCAACTAGGATCTACCTAGGGCATCCATGAAAGGGGAAGGCTCTACCACTAAATTACGACACTTCTAAAGTAGCAATGATGGTTTTGTGTTGCAACTTTTTCGGGTTGATACTATGGCAAAGAGACAAAGACAATGAGATACAGAAAGTGGAGGTGGAATCCTAACTTAGTTGCAATAAGTTGGAAAAATGACTTTTTACCAAAGGACCTTAAAAATGACCCAAATCTCCAAACAAATTCCCAATACCCAAAGAAACACTTATCGTAACATGCCCTAAGAAACTCTTGAACCATATTACATGATTTTTAGGCTAGAAAAAATGACAAAGGGATCCAAAAAATGACAAAAAAGAGCCAAAAAGTCTATAAATAGAAGCTAGCAGCTTATTATTACCATTGTTAATTGAGAAATTGACTAAAAAGCCAAAAACACCCCTTTGTCAAAATATTTGATTCTAGGAGCTTCAGTGGATGAAACGACCTCCTGCTTGGACCAAGTAAGTACATTCTAGCCCCCCTCACATTTCAATTATTCTTTTATGCATTTCTTTTTTTCTTTTTGGGGGGGCATCGACCTTTAGAAAGGTCGGCCCTACGTATATGCGGGATGTCCTATGATAGCCAGCGTATGCCCGCATGCAAAGAAAATACTGCATGCGGGCATACATGACTATGTATACTACAGCCCACGTATACCCTCCATCATGTTGAAAATTTTAAAATATGCAAGAGTTAATCCCCCCTGAACTTTGTGAATTGCAGGATGTATGTTCACTGGATAGAGAGGGAGGATGAGGACATTAATAATTTGTTCGGAGAGGACCCTAATGCTACTGCCACATTGGTACAATGTGGTTTGTTGAAATTCTTTCAGTGTCCATTTATGCAAGCACAACCTAGGCTATTGAATGCCTTGGTAGATTATTGGCACTCAGATGTAGAGGCATTCATGCTTGAGGGACAGTCGTTGACTCCAACAACTGAAGATATCTACTTTCTGACTGGCCTCTCAAGGAGAGGGGAACCAGTCAACTTTTGCATGTTTCCCTATGGGCCTCACAACATAGAGGAGTTTATTGAACTCCATTGTGAAGCTGGTATAGAGAAAGTGGGTACGTAGGTGCCGATAAACAAGATTTATAACCTATCACTGAAAGTGATATTTTTTCTCATTGGGTGGATCACTGGATCTGCATATTTACATCAGGCTTCCCAGGCACACATGAATTGTGCAGTTTAGTGCTTAAATGCACAAATTTTCAACTGGAGTACCACCTTACTAGACTGCATGAAGAGGCAGTTGATAGAGTGTCATATGCGGAGACACAAAAACTTTGGGTTCGGGACTATTTTGTGTTCCTTTTTCTTTGAGAGGGTACCAAGTCTCATCCCTAGAGAGATGATACGAGGGCATGAGCCCTCTCTCCCAGCATTATCTATATGGGCAGTGTTATTGTTGCGACAAGGAGGGGGGAGGACTATTGAGGCCTTCGACGACAATTTTTTTTCTTGGTGGGAACGATAGATTCCATCCATAGAGGACTACCCCTATGCTAGGATCAACTATTCTAGATATCCTGACATGAATGTACCTCCCAAAGAGGAGCAAGGAGAGATGGGTAAGTTTGTTTTTTAAAGTTATTTAACTTTTATGTATTTTTATATATATCATTTTTTTGTTTTGTGCATCAGAGTATCTGATAGCTATGTATCTGTTATGTGCAGACGTGGGGCTAGTGCATCCAGTCAACTTCACAAGGACCAGGTGGTGTCCTTGACCAAAGGCAGGACCAACTGTAGCTGGTGGACTAGTAACAACAAGGGGACCTCTAGCCAAAGAGGTAGAGAGAGTTTTGATATGGGTAAAGCGGAACCTCATTGCGCTTACTCGTCCAGTCCCTATGGTGGAGATCGAGGATCTCCCACCGTCCATGCAGACTCATGTTGTTGGGGTACCATGGACCTGGGTCTAGCTTTTTTGGCATCTGGCCAACATCATTGTTCACTATGGCAGGGACAACAGGCCCCGTCCTTAGTTAGGCTAGACTTATTATGTGTCGAGGGCACCTTTTGTATATTTTTTAGGGCATAATCCTTGTGACTCTTTAATGGACACATATTTTTTGAGGTGCTCGCGCCCACATATGTACTCTAATACTTTGTGATATATGTGTGTGTGTGTGTGTGTGTGTGTGTGTGTGTGTGTGTGTGTGTGTGTTTGTGTGTGTGTTTATATCTTTTTGTGTTTTATGGATTACATTTATTTACAAATGTATTTACATGTGTGTCTGTGTGCTTTTTCTTACATGTGTGCAATATGCCAATCTAATATATGATTAGCTAGAGTATATATAACTTGATTCAAACTCCTAGGAACATGGATATACGTAATGTAATCAAAGCTTCATTCTAAGAGACGTACCCTAAGGAATCATTGGTGTAGAGTAGGATCATAAACGTGGTAAACTCCATTTAATTGAGACACAACCAGTTGAGCGTCTAAGTAGACTCGAAGGTGAGAGATACCATGCAACAAAGAGTCATGAAGCAGCTCTAAGATTGTGTTGTATTTAGAAACATTGTTTGTGGCGTCACCTAAATAGATACCTCCTAAAGATAGCAACTAGCCTTGAGGTGTGAAAATTACCCAAGCTACAGAAGCAAGCCTCCGAGTGTTTTGGCTAGCGTCGTCTGTGAACCCAATGAACACCTCTAATTCACTTGACATCTACCACAGTGAAAAAGATGACATCAAATATGACACATCCATAAAACCAGAAAGACAAAAAATAAAAAATCAAATGTACAAGAACTATACATATGTACAAGAAGTCACCCAAGGCTACCTACCTACGAGTAATACTTCTTGAGTTATAGCCCATTTCTAGGCTCCACCAAATCATTTCCCTCAAAGTCCACCAGATGATAAGTGCCCTTCTTTAGAACTTATTTTACTATGAAAGGTTCAAACCACTTGGGTTTGAACTTGCCTGCACCCAGGGGGTCCTTATCTTAGTCATAGACCAGAACAAGGTCTCCTTCAAAGAAAATATGAGGATGAACGGACCGATCATATTGACACTTGATTTTTTGCTTGTGAGCCTCATTAGGAAATGCTGCATCATGACGTTGCTCATTGAGTTGATTGAGGTATAATAGATGCTATTCAAGTGGTGAAGTGTCTGGAAATAACTGTACTGCCAACTTTAGAGAGGGGATTTGGCACTCTATGGGAAAGACTGCTTCCATCCCATAAACGAGTTGAAAAGGTGAGAAATTGGTTGCAGTATTAACAAACATTCTGTATGCCCATAATGTCGAGTATAAGATCAAATGCCAATTTGACTTGGCCAAATTGATCGTTCGTTGTATAATGGTCTTAAGAGATTTATTTACAGCTTCCACCTCACCATTTGCTTGTGGGTAGTAAGGTGACGAATGTTCTTGCCTCAACCCAAGATTTGATGTTAACTCAGACATCATTTTATTCTAAAAGTTACTGCCATGGTCAGTGAAAATATCTCTCAGGACACCGAACCTTGATATAATCCGGTTAAACAAAAAGAGAGTTTCGATCTCTCCGTCATCTTTGAACGTTGGCATAGATTCAACCCACTTGATGAAGTATTCTACTTCTATGATGATATAATGGTGCCCCTTTGCTGAAGAAGGGTTGCATGTAGTGTAATCAATCCCCCACTTGGTGAAGGGACCAATGATAATGATGGGAAACATGGGAGTGGGGTGTGCCCTCATCTTCCAAGAGAAGATCTAACACTGGTGGCACTTCTTGACCGATTCAACACAATCTTTGATTAATGTCAGCCAAAAGTAACCAGCTCGTAAAATCTTTTGGGTTGTTTCCAACCTAGACGAATGACCACCACATTCTCCAGTGTGGCAATCGTTAAGCACATTTTTTTCTACTTCAAGAGTGAGACATCAACGAAGGATGAAATATACACCTCGATGATATAAAGTGTCCTGGAGTATGAGATAATTATTGGCCTGATTCCATATACGGCGACGCTCATCACGAGAAGCAGAGGCGGGGCACTTCAAAGTATGGAGATAGACAAGTACATGTCCATACCAGGGATCCAAAGATGCGATCAAAAACATGTCTCCTTTAATAAGTGACTCTTCGAGCATAAAATCACTTGACTCGATCAGAAGTTCTAAGATGAGTTCCACAAAGACCAATGACTTTTTGGATTTCGTCGAAAAAAAATCAAGTCAAATTCCTTAAGGACAATTGTCCATCTACTGGTATTTCCACTAATTACTCATTGTGTCAACACATACTAAAATGTATTCACAACGGCAATGATGGTGGTCTTGTGAATCAATATATAATGACAGAACCATTGGATGGCATGAATTGCTTCCAGCACAAGTTTTTCAGCATGGGAATAATTAAGTTTCGTTCCAACCAGGCCTTGGCTCAGGTAATAAATCACATATTCTGAGAGCAAATGATCCTCCTGAACCAAGACCATACCGATGGTCAACTCTGTCGCAACCAAGTACAATAAGAAATTATTATTATAATTGGGTGGCTAAAGTAGAGGGGCAGTCGTGAATGCACGTTTCAACGCGTCAAAAGATCATTGAGTGGCTTCATCCTAATGAAAAGGAACATCCTTCTTTAGTAAACGCATAAAGCCCTTCATGATTTCAGCATAGTTTGTGATGAAATGCCGTAAAAAGTTTGATTTTCCCTGTAAAATATAAAGATGAAGGATTGTGTGCGATGGAGGCAACTGAACTATTGCCTCAACTTTGAGAGGATCAACCATGATCCCTATTTTTGAAACTATGAAACCTAGTAGACAACCCAATGTCACGCAAAAAATGCATTTGTTTGGATTCAAGTGAACCCGGTAGTAGCGACATCGCTCAAAGATAAGTCGGAGGTGTGTGGGATGATCAGATATCTTACGAGATCATGATGATAAATCATCAACGTAGGCCTCGACTATATGCTTGAGATCGTGGAAAGTGAAAGACATGGACCGCTAAAAGATAGCTCCAACATTTTTTAGACCAAAAGGCATCTTCCAATAAGTGAATGTACCCCATGGACAAATGAAAGCGGTTTTGTGTTGGTCTTTGGGTTTGATCTGTATCTAATTGTATCTCGAAAAACCATCCATGAAAGAAAAGGCCTCACAACCTGTGCATTCATCGACTATCTGGTCAATAAATGGTGTGGGGAAATTATCCTTTGGACAGGCTTTGTTCAAATCATGTAATTTCGTACATACGTGAATCATACCCTATTTTTTGTCGACCGGAATGGGATTTGACACACATTGATTCAAATGAATGGGGTAGATAAAACCTGCTTTGAGCGGTTTCTCTACTTCAGCTTTAATAGTTGCTTCTTTCTTAGGATTGACCAGATGAAGCTTTTGTCGGACCGACTTAGCGTCAGGATAAGTCATGATTTCATGTTCGACGATTCTTGGATCAATGCCTAGCATTTCCTCATAAGACCAGGCAAAAATGTTGCGGAATTATTTAAATAAATCCGTGTAGATTCGAATCTCCTCGGGGGAGTAGTCAACTCCAACGAGAATATTCTCCACGATGCGAGGGGTTCTAGAGATATCAATAGGTATCGTTTCAGTGATGGTTTCCATATTAACTTCAGTGTAAACATCATGTGTAGCCAAGGGATTGATAGGAAAAGACCTATCTCCAGTCATAGTCAAAGTGAATTCTCCTACTGCTTTGGGAGGAAATAAGATCTGTGATGGAGATCATCAAAGGGTCTGTCCAAACTAGTCATTGCTTCAATAATTTATTCATCTAAAGGAAAGTCTAATTCTAAAAAATCAGTATCGGCAAGGGAACCTTGAGCCCAAGTAGGCTTGAGAATCGGATCTAACTCCTGTGTGAGAGTCGGATCAAGGTCGGTGGAAGCTTGTTGGACTATTGAGTACGCAACTTATGCCATGGAAAAGGGCATGGTTATACCATGGTGGCCTGTCCCTTCCATCATGGTCGATGGGGAAGGAAGAGTCCATGGATCATTGAAGTAGGTCATACGAAATGACAAGACTTGAAAAATCTCAACCTTAGGCTGGTCTAAAATGAACTTAACATCATTGGAAGGAGGCGGGTAATAGAAAGTACACATCAAAGGTGGGCACAAACCAACCCCTATGTTGACGATGTCGAGTTGAGGGTTATCAATCATCGGGACCATGGATGCCCCCGATGAAGGGTCAGGATGGGAGAAAGACAATTGATAAATGGTCATGATCCAGCCCTCATGTGGAAACAACAAGACCCGAAAAACTATAGCAACCATTGCTTGAATATAATAGGTCCAACTCCTTCCTAAAAAGAGATTGTAGTCAAGAGATGCATCGACCACTTCAACCTCGACGCATACGGTCTTCCCCCCAAACTGCATGGGAAAAGAGGGGATGATACCATGTGGTCGGAATGAATGACCATCGAAAGCGGTAAGAAGAGTTGGTGACTGAGACAAAATGGGTTGGCCAATGGCCTTCCAACACGCTAATGACATGATGCATGTCGAGGTGCCCTCATCAACCACCATGCGAAAAATGTTTCAGGTAAAAGTTTTTGTGGTGTAAGCCACTACTATCTGAAACACCACGTGGTAAGGGAGACAAGGTTTTAAGTCGGTCATATCAAACATGATCGTACCTGAATTACAAGTCTCATTAGATCCTAGGGAGGCTAACAGAGCCTTTCTCTGGGAAGGGAAGCTCTAGAGGACCTCCAAATAAGACATCGTACAAGGGGTTTGAGACAAATCCTCCACCATAGAGTAGTTTTGGTCAGCCCTTGTGTTTGGATTATGAGAAGCTTTCTTGAATGCACCTTTTGGGATGTGTGTCGTTGTTTATCCCAATGTCTTCTCGATCTAGAGAGGAAGAGGTGGGTTTTCAGCTTCTTTACTCTTCTCATAGGTGTTTGGCATTCCGTAATCATGTGCTCTAGTCGATATATAGGCATCACCTTTCATCATATACACATTCGTAGACAAAGAATTACTCGAAGATGGAGGGGGTCCTTGACTGCCCCCATCCGTGCTCGGAGAGGCTTGAGTTAAATTTTTCCCATGTTGAAATGGGTTCATTAACACAATAGTATGTTTTTGCACCAATAAATTTTGGGCCTCTGCGAGCCAAGGGCACTGGTGATTCAGGTGGTATTTTGTGCATAGGTTACACGGATACTTCGACTTCTTTTTTTCAGTTTTTCCCCCACTAGCATTATCAGTAGTTTTCTTATCCCCCTTACCCTTCTTTCATTGTTTATTCTTTCCTTCAAGTTGCTAGGTGGCCTTTGGGTTGGTTGATTGCACACCATGTACATCTGACATTTGGGTAGGGGGAACAGCTAGACCAGTGGTCTGGCTAGTCACTTTCTGTCGTATCGAAAATTGTTGCAATTGTTTTGACAGCTGATCAGTGGGATTCGTTTGTGTTGAACCAACAATACCATCAGCATGTGGCTCAGCTCTCTGTCTGGTCTTGTCAAGTATTTACTATGGTGCATCTGGAAATTTTTTGTAAAGTAAACCAGATTGAGAGTAAATCAACTCTAGTTGTTGAACTCTCATTATTGAATCTTCTTCGGAAAACACTCCCAACGTTGTGACGTCTTTGGATAACTGGGGTACCAAAGACTTAAGGAACCACTCAAGCAGGAATGTTTGTGGGACTGGCACTTTTATCAAACTCTTATGGTGTCTCCATTCTCATATGTGATCAGAGATATGGTCTGCCTTTGTCTGCTCAAAGTTAGCCAGCAGTTCAGTGTCAGCATCCTATCTCACAGGTAATTGGAAATGGTTTAAGAAAGCCATTACCAATTCATCGAAGGAAGAGTATCTCAAGCGGTCGATCTCAATGTACCATTTCAAAAAACTCCCTATGAGAGTGTGTTGAAACAAACGCAACTGGACAGAGATTACTTTCAATGAATTGGATGAGAACCACAGATGAAAGGTAGTCACATGATCACCTGGATCTTCATTAGGCTTAGCCTCAAACTTTGGAATGTCCAAAGGCAACTTTGTCAGCCCCTTTCCGAATGCGACCTCGTGTTTAGCCCCTGTGTTAGAGGGGGGTCCTGGATAACTTTCACGATACTGGAATTTTTAGCAATCCCTAGCATAGACTCTTATGTTTGTTTTTGTAGCCTTGAAGAGTTTCCTCTCCAATCCTAAATCAAGGCTCTAGCCTAGACTAGTTGATGGACTCTACAATCATAAAGTCAAGTTGATTTTAATTAATCATTAATTTTTGTAGCTGTCTTAAGTCAAAGGGAAAGGAAATGAAACCAGTGATGTTTTTAAGAGATGAAAGAGAAGAGCATATACTGGAACTGAAAACAAACTACTTCCTCTTCACAAATTTAGATTTGCACATTTAAACTCTTTAACCAAATTTTCAAACTACTTTTTTTTTCTAAGATCTTTTAACAGAAAACTCAAAACAAGATTTCGCTCGACTACAAGCTAGTTATTGTCCTAAGTCAATCAGCCAAGAACTTATGAAAGCATTATTTTTTCTGATTGCTAATGCAAACAACCAACTACTTGACCAAGCAAAGAAAGTGAAATATGTATTTTTTTTTACTATGCCTCCAAAAACAAGAAATTTTAAAATATATTATTTTCTTCATTTCAAAAGCAAAAGGGGAAAAATAAAGACAAGAAATAAACAAGAAATAAATTATGTCTTTGACCAAACGCAAAAAGGCAGATCATAACAGACTCACAATCTCATCCAAAAACCTAATAAAGAAAAACAAGAAATCTTTCGAAGAAAAATAAAGCTATGTTGAAGTCAAACCTAAGCCAGAAACTGCTATGACAGAGACCATGTCTAGATCAAGAAAACCCCTTAGAAGTGAGACTCCTGACAAGGAAGAGGATGACTACCTCTTCTAAAAAAAACAATTCTCAACAGGCACACTACTGACACTTAAACAGAAAGTGTATGTACGTGGGTTGTCCAAGGTTAGGGCGTGTATGCATGCGTACAGGCCTAATACAGGCCGCGTGCACCTCTACAACTCCTCAAAAAATTAAAAAAAATCAATAAAGAATAGGAAGGGAGTACTTGTATTGAAAACCAAAATCTCTTAAAGACACAGAAACTTACTTTTATAAAGAAGATGCAAGGAAAATTTGACAAAACAAAGCTAATCTGAGGCCATATCTAAACTACAGACTACAACAACAGAGACCAGGAATGGATCAAAAAAACCCTGAGAAGTATGACTTGTCACAGGTGAGAGGATGACTACCTCTTATTTAAAAAATATTTTCTGAACCCAAGCATGCTACTGACCCTTCAACAGCCAGTATATGTACGTGGGTTGTCCAAAGGTAGGGTGTGTATATACACTCTCAGGCCTTGTACAGGCCGCGTATACCTATGTGACTTTCCGAAAAAATAGAAATAAGTCTAGCAATCAAAGTAGGGAGTATTGGTATGGAATACCAGAATCCCTACAAACTCAAACTCTTGCAGAAACTCAGAAAAAAGGTCATCAAACCAATTTAAAACACCTAAAAAGTATCCCCAAAAACCCTAGATATTCTCCCCAGTATGGTCGCCAATTCTATTGTGTGTGGGAAAAACCCACGAGGACTAGCACTAAGGGTTATGTAATGCATGCAGAAATGAGCATCTAAAGTCTCCTACTTTTTACTATCATCCTAGAATAGACCCCACATTCAAGCATAAAACACAAGGGTAAAAGGATCTAGTAACTCTACCTTGAACTTCCGCGTTTGGTGTCGATACTTTCGCGTTCAGTAGCTCCTTGACTACAAGTTTCCTCCCAAATGCAACCTACATTCATAAACAAACAAAAAAAGAACTCCAAACTTCCATCTTATATATGAATCAGTTGGTTAGAGGTTCTAATAAAATATAATCAAAACTGAATATTTGAACACCTCATATGGCGAGATGGGAAAAGTACTTCTTTCTTATTAACCTCACAAAAGTAACTTACAATGGTGAGATCGGCCACTGGTCCTTGAACCTAGTCCTGGGCTCCTCTTCAACTATGCACCAATTGCTTCCACATATGCTTCTCCTCTTCAATTCTCACAAAATGGTTGCAAAAGATTGGGCCAAGGGGAATACAAAAATTGGCAGAGTTTCTTTGCTCTTATTTTTCCTTTCTCAAATGGGACCCCTACCTCTTCTTTTATAGGCTAGAAGAGGGTAGTTATCCAGTTGAGTGACCGGCTATGGGTGGTCAAACGATTTAGGCAATTACCTGGAAATTTGTATTTCATCTGCAACTTTCTATTTTTTGTGCTTTTGTCAGTATACACGGGTTGTAATGGGTTAGCTATCATATATACATGGGAAACAGTGGTTTGGGGTACGTATGTCTTCAAAAGGATGGATTTTTAGAAGAGTTGTTCAATGGTGTCTTGGAAAAAATGGCAAGTGATATCGCCTGATGCCAGGTATGCATGTCTAGTGAAAATTAGGGTTATAACAGACGGATTTGGACAACCTCAAGAATATGTAGATAAGTGCATGGTTCAATGGATATTAATACCACCAGAAGAATGGCCACACCATTTTATTCACAAACTAGAAGGCATTCCAAATAACTAGTACACATAATAAGAACAACTCAGAGAAACTGCGAACTAGGAAGAGATATAGGATAATTTTGTAGTTACAATTACCTTTGAACATGAAATTCCAAATATAGATACATCCCTGAAGGTGTTA
Organism: Picea engelmannii; assembly: GCA_009831015.1. Lineage (NCBI taxonomy): Eukaryota > Viridiplantae > Streptophyta > Pinopsida > Pinales > Pinaceae > Picea > Picea engelmannii. The sequence continues at coordinate 889,320 of ML786283.1, forward strand.
AGAGACAAAATATTTGAAGAATCAGAATTTGAAATAGTCCCAGCATAGATAGATTGTTATATAGTTATTACCTTGTTATCATGTCATAGAAGAAGAAAATCCAACAGAAGATAACCTGTGCAATATCCAAATCCCAGAAGTGGAAGGAGAAAGAGAAGTATAATTTCCCAAGATAGGTTTAGAAGACTATGTTGAACTATTAAAGATCAAGAAGGTAAACATTGGAACTGCAAAAAACCCAAAGAAGGCAAGTATTGGAGATTATTGGGATAATCTGACAGTAGAAAGGATCACAGAGTTACTGCATGAGTAGAGTCACTTATTCCGAGTGACATTCTCAGAGATGAAGGGATTAGTAGGAGATATAGGAGAGATCAAGATCCCTTTTAAGCCAAAATCCATACCTATCAAAGAGAGACCTTATAGATTGAATCCAATATACAAATAGAAAGTGAAGGAAAAAATTGACAAGATGCTAGAAGTTGGTGTCATAGAACCTATAGAAGAGTTAGAATGGATCAATCATATGGTGGTGCAGGAAAAAAAATGAGTGATCAAGATTTGTGTAGATTTGTGAAAATTCAATGATGCTTGCCTACATGATCCTTTTCCTACCCAATTTACAGATGAAGTGTTGGAGAATGCAGGGGGTGAAGAAGCTTATTCTTTTATAGATGGGTTTTCCAGATATCATGAGATAAGGATTGTGTTGATTAAGGTTGGTTGTCATTGATGTCAACCCTTGAAGAAATCCCCATAGCACAAAGGTTTGGGTAATTGACCCAATATTGTTTGATGTAAAGATGACTCATTATTGTCTCGTGATGGTTGATAAGAGTTAAATATGGATGAACTCCAAAGTGGTCCCCTTATGGTGGAATCCCCCATGGGAAGACATTTTGCAGAGTAAGAGAACCCATGATTAATTATGGAATAATGAGTTGAAGGATAGTGAATTTGTTAGGGAAACTATCCTAGATAGATAGTGCTTGTCATGTCATTTCCAGTGGTATTTGGAACATCACATAACTTCTCACGGTTAGAGATTTATGACCATACGAAGTTGGAGAACCCCTCATAAGTCTTATAGAAGCCCCTAAGGGTCAAAGTGTTTGCAAAATAAATTATTTTAAATAAAGAAGCCCTAAAATAAGGAAAGTGTAAGGCTACATGAAGATATAAATAAGAGGCAAAGATCACTCATTAAATACACACTTGTACATTTTGTATATCTATTTTCTTGTGTAAAGCTTCTTGTAAATACTTGTGGATACATTTGAAGTACCAAACATCTGAGGTAGCATGAAGGGTTGATGGCGAAATTCTCGGATTTACAGGAAACCCCATTTTTTGATGCATACGCGGGTTTTTTGTGTATAGGGTTCATATACATTGAAGGTATACATGGGCTGGCTGTGTATAGGGTGAGTATGTACGTGGGCTGACTGTGTATAGGGTGATTATATGTTGATAAATCCATGAAACTTGAGAAGATGAAGGTGAAGAAGTTCTAGATTCTGAGATCAAGCACCCATGAAGGTCTAGAGTGCTCAGATACATCAAATCCATCCATTGGTTCAAAAGGTATGTCTTATTTCTATGAATACTTGGATTTTGATGTATGCATGAGGAATGGCAATGGATATTTGAGGATTATCCCTAGAGAGACTAGTGGCTACATGGGATCTTTTGTACAATTCAGATCTACAGAAATACAGTTTTGGTATATTTATCATTGATACTTCTTGTTGAGGCACATCTTGTATTTCTTGGCATATGGCTAAGAGTTTTTATGGTACATGGTTGAGATCTTGTATTTATTGATGTATTAAGAAATTGAATATCAGAAAGGGGTTGATGACTAAGATCATGTGAGGGATATTATACTTGTTCATGATTACACATACCTATATGGCACATGACTAGAGAGAGACATACTTGACTTGAGTAAAGGTTATGTATGAGGATGCATGCACAGGGTACAGTTACAGTCTGTATACAGTGACAGGCTACAGATCTATGTGAAAGAAGTTACAGAGGGTCAAAAGTTTTTTCAAGTGAAAGGAAACCCTCGTTTCAGAAGGCATACGCAGACTTCATAACAGATACGGCGTGTACATACATGGGTTGAATCACTACAAGTCGTGTATCTGTTGTATTTTTGTAGATACATGTTTAGTTCAAGTACGGTTTGATTACAGGGCAGTTGTACACATTGGATACAGGGAGGTGGTATAGGTTGATACAGTTGTATAGAAGTATATCTCATAGTGACAGGTTAATAGTGGTTCCATCATTCTACTTCTACTTCAGGGCGATTAGACGGGGCAAGGATAGGTGGTTGTAGCCACCTTCTGTTTGTAGCCGGAGAACATAGGGGGTTGTAGCCTCCTTCTAGTTGTAGCCATAGAATTGGGGAGTTCGAGCTTCCCTCAGATTGTAGCTTGAGAAACCAGGGGGTTGGAGCCTCCTTCCAGTTGCAGCTAGAAAACAAAGGAAGTTGGTGCTTCCAATGAATGTAATTCTTCAAGACATATAATAAAAAGCATTCTGTGGTTTTCTCCCAATTTGGGTTTCCATGTAAAACACTGGTGTACTGTGTATGTGTGTGATTGTTTATTTCTTATAACTCATTATTGGATAATAATTCTACATTGATATAACATTTGAAGAAAAAGTATTATAATTACGCTATTATTGATTCACCCCCCCTCTCAATAATCCAACAATTGGTATCAGAGCAGGTTCCTTCAGAAATCAATTTAACCACTGAAAGGTATATCATGGAGAGTACCAACTCGTATAAAAATGGAATACCATGGTTTGATGGACAAAAGTATGTCTTTTGGAGCATAAGGAGGAATACATATATACAGGCATAGGGATTTCAATTTTGGCAATCAATTGTAGATGGATACACAGCACTAGCAGTTCCACCAAAGCCAAAGCCAAAAATGAACTTGGTGAGAATAATTCCAAAGCCAAAAATGAACTTTAAAATGATCTCAGTGATACGGTATTTAAACCCAATCAAAGAAGCAAAGCTTCAAACTTACAGAGGTTAGTTTGAACAACTAAAAATGAAGGAAGATGAAGATATCGCATCCTACTTCTTACGAGTCGATGAAACAGTGAATGCAATCATAGAATTGGGAGAAGAAATCGAAGAATATGTAATTGTTCAAAAGGTACTAAGATCTCTTCCTATGAGATTCAACCCTAAGATATTAGCACTAGAAGAAATATCGGATCTAAACTAATAAGCATGGATGAACTGCATGGAATCTTCATAGCATATGAGATGAGAACTGAATAGGAAAATCCATATGTAAAATAAGAAACCTTCAAAGCATCCAAAAGATCAAAGAAAAAGAAAAAGGAATAAGAAGAATATAGCAGCAGCAACGATGTCTTGGAAGATGATGAAGAAGTGGCCAACTTCGTGAAAAGACTTAACAAGGAACCAACGAAAGGTATAGAGGTAAGCTTCATTTAATTTGTTTTAATTGTGATGGTATTGGTCATTTTGCTAACAAAAATCCTCATAATAAAAAGAGAAATGATGAAGGTTACTCAAAAGGCAAAAGAACTACAAAGAAAGATTTCAAGAAAAGCTTATGCATCAAAGAAGACATCTCATCATTAGATGAAGATGAAGTCAGTGATAGCGAGACATGAAGATTTATATTCATGGCAATAAAATACTCTGACAAAGAAGACTCTGAAGAATAATATGAAGAAGTCGAAGAAGAAATTGAAGAGGCAGAAGTTGACTTTCGATAAGAATTAATGTGTGCCATAGAAGTTATCAAAAGAGAAAAGAAGAAGAAAAATAAACTACAAGTAGAACTAGACAAAAAGGAAAACACTCAAGAACTAGAAAAAATGATCACAAAATTGAAAGTTAAAATAGAAGATAAAAGAATTGAATAAGCACTCAAAGATAAGCTAGAAGAAAAGGAAAGGATCATTGGAAACTTGGAAGCAAAGATTGTCACATTAAGAAAGGATATTCAAAAGAAAAATATGCAGAATAGATCAAAAGTTTTGGATGACATTATCAGCAGTCAAAAATATCATCTTGACAAGTCTGGACTTGGATACAATCAGACAGAAAAGGGATCAAGCTCCAAAACAATAGAGCAAGAAACAAATCCAAAAATATAGGCAGAAACAATCAAAGGGGACAAGAAGATATACAAGAAATATTATAGGAACACTGCTCCACCAAGAAGATTCACATTTCAGAATCAACAATGGACAGATAGGCCTCAAGAAGAAAAAGGATTCATAAGAGCACCTCCTTTAAAAATATCTTCAACTCCAAGGTATCAAAGTATATTTTTTTTGTTATGTTATTCATGTAATAATTTTGGACATAAATTTGTAAATTGCATAGCTAACAACAGGAACAATAACAACTTTGAGAGTCATACACAAAGGGGTTATTTAAGAAGACCTAGTGAAATACAAAGAAGAATTTACAATAGGTTTGAATCCTTGAGCACTGAAGCGGAATGTTACAAATTTAACAACTTTGGACACATGGCCAAAGATTGCAGAATGGAAGTCCCTCCTAAAGAACCTCAATAGAATAACAATAGTCACAGACAAGAACCTCATAAAATGACATGAATAAGAAAGCAAGATCAGTATAGCAACGAAGAATGCACAGTCTCTCTATAAGCTAAGCAGAAGAAACATGGTTGGTATGTTGACAGTGGGTGTTCAAAACACATGACAGGTAATAGAGACAAATTTCTTACATTGCGAAAGGAAATAAATGGATCAGTCTCCTTCGGAAATTATAATTCAACCAAAATCATTGGAGAAGGCACAGTCTGAATTGGGAACAAGAATGAAAAGGCACAAAATGTCCTACTGGTAGAAGATATGAAACATAATCTTCTTAGTGTGAGTCAAATGTGTGACCAAGGTCATAAAGTTACTTTTGATTCACAAAAGTGTGAGATAAGAAGAGAAGCTTCAGGGAAATTGGTTGGTACAGTTGCAAGAACTTCAAACAACATATATGTGTTAAGTGAAATTGGAAATGAAAAGTGTTGTCTAGGAAAGGAATATGAAAGTTGGCCATGGCACAGAAGAATGGGTCACATGCATTTTGATAACCTTGTCAAAGTCAGCAAAAGAGAAGCATTGATAGAAATTCCCCAGATCATGAAACCAACCAACACTTTATGTAAGCATTGTTAACAAGGAAAGTAAACAAAGACCAAGTTCAAATCAAAGGAATATCCAACAACAAGACCACTAGAAATTGTGCATATTGATCTAGTTGGACCAACTACAACAAATGGATTAAAGGGTGAGAGATACTTTATGTTATTAGTTGATGATTGTACAAGAATGATTGCAGTTTTCTTTCTCAAGAACAAGTCAAAAGCTTTTGAAAACTTCAAAATCTACAAGGAAATGGTTGAAAATGAGATGGATTCAAAGAATCAAATGCTTGAGATCTGATAACGGAGGAGCATTCACTTCAAAATAATTTATGGACTATTGTAGCAGCCATGGAATAAAAAATCAATTCTACGTTGCTACGACACCTCAACATAATGGAGTTGTTGAAAGAAAGAATAGGGCAGTACAGGAAATGGCTCGAACAATGATAATGGATTCCAAATTGACAGATATATTTTGGACACAGGTAGTACACACAGCAGTTCACATTCAAAACAGAGTAATGCTCAGAAACAACACCGATAAAACTCCCTACGAGCTATGGAAAGGAAGACCAACAAATGTGAAGCACTTCAGAGTTTTTGGAAGCAAATGCTACATCTAAAGAGAAGATGGGAGAATGGGAAAGTTTGACTCCCGTGTGGACAAAGGAATACTTGTTGGTTACTCAAGTACAAGGAAAGCATAAAAGTGTTACAATCTAATATTAAACAAAGTTGTGGAAAGCATCAACGTAACAATTGATGAAACATGCAGACCAGAATCAAAGGCAGAAGAAAACAAATCAATGGAAAAAAAATTCAAAGAAGAAGATGAAAAAGAAGTAGAAGAGGAAGATGAAGAGAATCTGACAGAAGCAGAAGAGCAAGTTCATCAAGTGTCTCCAAAGACACCCAATAAACGAGTACAGAAGAATCATCCTTCAGATCAAATTATCAGGAACAAAGATGCAGGAGTTGAGACTAGAAGAAAAATGTGTTCACCAAAACAAACACACCTGGCACTCTTATCTACAATTGAACCAAACTGTTTTGAAGAAGCAAACAAGGATGAATTTTGGAATAAGTCCATGGATGAATAATTGGATCAAATAGAGAAAAATGACACTTGGGAATTGGTTCTAAGACCAAAAAATAAGAATGTCATCGACACAAAATGGATTTTCAGGAATAAATTGAATGAAGATGGATAGGTGACAAGGAAAAAAGATAGATTGGTATGTAAAGGATATGCATAGATTAAAGGAATCGACTTTGAAAAGACATTTTCCCCAGTTACCAGAATGGAAGAAATCTGTTTGCTTTTAGCTTATGCATGCTCCAAAAATGTTAAAGTATATCAGATGGACGTAAAATCAGTTTTTCTAAATGGGGAACTTGAAGAAGAAGTATACATTAAACAACCATAAGGATTTCAGTTGTAAGAGAACACGGACTATGTGTGTAAATTAAAGAAGGCCTTGTATGGTCTAAAATGGGCTCCTAGAGCATGGTACTCTAGACTAGATAAGTATCTGCAGCAAGCAGAGTTCAGAAAAGGAAGTGTAGACAACAAACTCTACATCAAGGTAAGTCAAGGTAAGATTTTATTAATTGAAGTTTATGTTGATGATATTATTTTTGGTAGTGATGATAGTAGGTTAAGCCAGAAATTTGAAAAAGATATGCAGAATGAATTTGAAATGTAGTTAATTGGAGAACTATCCTTATTTCTGGGACTTCAGATACGTCAAAGAAACCAAGGAATTTTTATTTCTCAAACCAAGCATATGAGATAAATGCTAAAGAGGTTTAGAATGGAATATTGCAAACCAGTTATCACTCCCATGAAAACCAGTTGTAAGTTGAGAAAATCTTATGATTTGAAGTCTACAGATCAGAGGCAATACAGTTCAATGCTTGATATCCTACTATATGTGACATCATCTAGAAAAAATGTAATGTAAGCAGTTGGACAAGTGGCACGATTTCAAGCAGCACCAAAGGAATCGCATGTATTAGCAGTAAAGAGGATTTTCAGATATCTCAAAGGAACAGAAGAGTTTGAATTATGGTATCCAAAAGGAAAGGATCTATCACTTATTGCCTACACAGATGCAGATTGGGAAGGTTGTATTGATGACCGATGAAGCACCATTGGAGCAGTGTTCTACTTGGGTGAGTGTTTAGTATCATGGCTAAGCAAGAAACAATTATTAGTAGCTTTATCTACAGCCGAGGCAGAGTATATTGCAGCAGCATCATGTTGTACAAGGGTTCTTTGGATGAAACAAACTCTGATAGATATACAGGTTGAGTATGATAATCCCATTCCTATCTATTTTGATAATACAAGCGCCATTAGTATCTCAAAAAACCCGGTGATGCACTCCAAGAAGAAGAACATTCCAATCAAGTATCATTTTCTACGGGAGCAGGTTGCAGAAAAGAATATCAAAGTTGAGTATGTGGGAACAAAAGAACAAGTGGAAGATATATTTATAAAACCACTTCCATGGGAATCCTTTGAATATCTTCGCCAAAGACTTGGAGTTGTTTCTACTCCAAAATGAATGCTTTTTGAATGCTTATCTTATATGTCTTAGATTTACATGAGGAAGCACCTGAAGAGGATAGTTCAGTCAGGGGGAGAAGCCCCGCATGGAAAGATACCTTTTCCATTGATGAAAAAGGGGGAGATTTTTTATTAGATGCAGAGGACAGAGGCATGGTTCTAGGGGGAGCATGAGTGATATGATTTCAGTATTGCATCATAGTGTTGCCATCAATTTCAAAGGGGGATATTGTTGATTAAGGTTGGTTGTCATTGATGTCAACCCTTGAAGAAAGCCCCGCATCACAAAGGTTTGGGTAATGGACCCAATATTGTTTGATTTAAAGATGACTCATTATTGTCTCATCATGGTTGATAAGAAGTAAATATGGATGAACTCCAAAGTGGTCCCCTTAAGGTGAAATACCTCACAGGAAGACGGTTTGTGGAGTAAGAGAACCCCTGCTTAATTATGGAATAATGAGTTGAAGGACAGTGAATTTGTTAGGGAAACTATCCTAGATAGATAGTGCTTGTCATGTCATTTCTAGTTGTATGTGGAATGTCACATAACTCCTCACGGTTAGAGAGTTATGACCATACAAAGTTGGAGAACCCCTCATAAGTCTTATAGAAGATTACATGAAGATATAAATAAGAGGCAAATCTCACTCACTAAATACACAATTGTACATTTTGTATATCTATTTTCTTGTGTAAAGCTTCTTGTAAATACTTGTGGATACATCTGAAGTAGCAAACTTCTGAGGTAGCATGAAGGGTTGACGGCCAAATTCTCGAATTTACAGAAAACCCCATTTTATGATGCATACGCAGGTTGTCTGTGTATAGGGTGTGTATACATTTAAGGTATACACGGGATGGTTTTGTATAGGGTGAGTATGTACACGGGTTGACTGTGTATAGGGTGATTATATGTTGATAAAGCCATGAAACTTGAGAAGATGAAGGTGCAGAGGTTCTAGATTCTGAGATCAAGCTCCCAGAAAGGTCTAGAGTTCTCAGATACATCATATCCATCCATTGGTTCAAAAGGTATGTCTTATTTCTATGAATAGTTGGATTTTGATGTATGCATGAGGAATGGCAATGGATATTTGAGGATTCTCCCTAGAGAGACTAGTGGCTACATGGCATCTTTTGTATAAGTCAGATCTACATAAATACAGTGCTAGTATATTTATCATTGATACTTCTTGTTGAGGCACATCTTGTATTTCTTGGCATATGGCTAAGATTTTTTATGGTACATGGTTGAGATCTTGTATTTATTGATGTATTGAGAAATTGAATATTAGAAAGGGGTTGATGACTAAGATCATGTGAGGTATATTATACTTGTTCATAATTACACATACCTATATGGCATATGACTAGAGAGACACATACTTTCCTTGAGTAAAGGTTATGTATGAGGATGCATGCACAAGGTACAGTTACAGTCTGGATATAGTGACAGGTCACAGATCTATGTGAAAGAAGTTACAGAGGGTCAAAAAAAAATTCAAGTGAAGGGAAACCCTAGTTTCAGAAGGCATACACGGGTTGCATAACAGATAGGGCGTGTACATACATGGGTTGCATCACTACAGGCCATGTATCTATTGTATTTTTGTAGATACATGTTCAGTTCAGGTACGGTTTGATTACAGGGCAGTTGTGCAGATTGGATATAGGGAAGTGGTATAGGTTGATACAGTTGTATAGCAGTATATCTCACAGTGATAGGTTAGCAGTGGTTCCATCATTCTACTTATAATTCAGAGTGGTTGGATGGGACAAGGATAGGTGGTTGTAGCCACCTTCCAGTTGTAGCCGGAGAACATAGGGGGTTGCAGCCTCCTTCTGGTTGTAGCTAGAGAATTGGGGAGTTCAAGCTTCCCTCAGGTTGTAGCTTGAGAGCCTCCTTCCAATTGCAGATGGAAAACAAAGGAAGTTGGTGCTTCCAATGAATGTAATTCTTCAAGACATATATGAAAAAGCATTATGTGGTTTTCTCCCGATTTGGGTTTCCACGTTAAACACTAGTGTACTGTGTATGTGTGTGATTGTTTATTTCTTATTGCTCATTATTGGATAATAATTCTACATTGATATAACATTTGAAGAAAAAGGATTATAATTATGCTATTACTGATTCACCGCCCCTCTCAGTAATCCAACAGATTGCACCAAAAGATAGACATAAGACCACATTTTCTACAGAGTGGGGATCATTTCAGTATACAGTTATGCCATTTGGATTAAATAATGAACCAACAATTTTTTCAAGGGTAGTAGTACCAGCCTTAGATGACGGGAAAATGTTCAGTTTATTGAAGGATCAATGTTTAGTTTATTGAAGGATCATGTTGAAGTATTATGGATAATGTTGTGCAGATGCATACAGTGTAATATCTCTTTGAATATTAAGAAATGCATTTTAAGTGCACCTTTTGGTATTTTTTTAGGACATGTGGTGTGTAAACAGGGTCTGTTGGTTGATCATGCTAAAATTGTTGTCATAGTTAACTTACCACCACCAAAGTTAGTGTGCCAATTGAAGATTAGCCTTGGTCATACATGATATTACAGGAAGTTCATAATGGGATATTCACATATTACCATGCCAATGGAGAAGTTCCCAAAGGACACTAAGTATCAGTGGAATGATGAATGTCAACAGAGTTTGGATATTTTGAAGGAGAAGATGGTTGTTGCACCGATTTTAGTGTTTCCATATTGTGCAAAATAATTTCATGTGCATGTGGATGCATATGCAATAGCATTAGGAGAAATATTAACCCAGTTCGGAGAAGGTCATTTAGATCACCCTATAGCATTTTCCAACAGAAATTTATAAGATTCAGAACAGAACTATAACACTACAGAAATGGAAGGACTAGCTATGGTGTATGATTTTCAGAAATACAAACATTACTTGTTAGGATAACATTTCAAGATGTTTACAGATCATTCTTCTCTGATATATTTAGTCAATAAGCCAGTGTTGGGGGGAAGGATATGAAGATGGCTAATTTTATTCCAATAATTTGACTTTGAAGTTGTGGTGAAACCTGGAAGATTGAACGCGGGACCAGATCACGTATCCAGGATAACTAATGGAGAAGAACCCAGTAACTTGGAAGACAAATTTCCATATGCACAAATGTGTTCATTAAAGATAATTGATGAGTATTTTGCTGATATTATTGAGTTTTTGAGTACATTCTTTGCACCAAGAGAATTTACTACTGCATAGAAGAAAAATTTAGTGGTTAGAGTTGCAGACTATCAATTAATTGCAGGTCCATTATACAAACTTGGAGAAGATAACACCTTGAGAAGATGTGTGATGGAGAATGAAAGGAATATCATTTTAGCAGAGGTACATGAAGGTATTGTTGGAGGACACTATGCAGGAAAAGATACCACATGGAAGGTATTGCGCACAGGATTATAGTGGCCAACAGTTCAGAATGATTCAAAGGAATATTGTCAAAAGTGCGATGTTTGTCAGAGAGATGGGCAGCCATCCAGGAGGGATCATATGCCATTGAGACTTTAGGTGCTGTGAAAATATTTTATAAGTTGGAAGTAGACTTTGTGGCTCCAATTAATCCACCAACAAGAAGATCAAGAGAAAGATATATTATTACAGTGATGGAATACTTAACCAGATGGGTTGAGGAAGCACCAGTAAAAGATTGCAGTGCAAAGACTGCAACATGATTTTTATTTGAACAGGTAGTGACAAGGTTTGGATGCCCAATAATAATGGTGAGTCATAAGTGGACTCACTTTATTAACAATACAATTGAGACAATTCTTTAAGTGTTTAAGATACATCATCGGAAGAGCACTCCTTATCACCCTCAAGCTAATGGAACAGTGGAATCCTTTAACAAGATTTTGGAGAATTCCTCAACAAAGATTTCTAATGTGAACAGAGATGATTGGGATTTGAAGGTACTAGTAGTACTATGGGATTATAGGACTACATGAAAGAAGCTAACAGGGCAGACACTTTTTAGACTGGTATATGGAAAATAAGCAGTAGTTCCTTTAGATTATTTAATACCAATTATGCACATTGCAACAATTACATATATGACAGAAAGGGACTTAATGTAGGAAATATTGGCTCAACTTATGGAATTAGAAGAGGATAGAATCATAACAGGTTTCCATCAAGAGGTTCAGAAAGTGAAGAATAAGGCATGGCATGACAGATATATCAAGAAGATGAATTTTAAGGAATGAGATTTGGTTATCCTCTATGAAACTAAGTATTTGCAGCACCCAAAGAAACTTAGAATGCATTGGCTAGGGCCATATCATATAAATTATGTCACAAATGGAGGTGTTGTACAGCTGCAAGACTTGGAAAGCAAGGAAATCCAAGGACTGGTGAATAGTAATCGACCAAAACTATACAGGGACAATCGACCCGCTCACCCTCAGTAAATGCAGCACAACAAGTAGACTTGTACATATTGTATATAGTAGAAGGAAAAAGAAGCAAAAGAAAATAAAAAGAAGAAAAAGGAAGAGAATATTAGAAAAATGAAGAAAATGCCAAAAAGTAGTTAGAGGAATAAGTGATAGACAGATAGTTGAGAATGATAGTGCACAACAAACAGAAAGTTAGGGTGATGAGAACTATAATAGAAGGAAGTACCAGTGCACTAGATATGTAACAAAGTAGAAAATTATAGTGCACCAAAAAAATGAAATAGTCAAGAAATGAAAAATCGATCACCAGAAAAAACAAGGTGCGAAATGCACATTTATGAAGCGTGCTCGGTAAGATTTTAAACATTTATGACAGCTAATGGAGCATACTTAGAAAGGTTTGGATCATTTATGACATCACTTTAGAATCCAAATTAGGGTTCGACAAGCCACATTGTGAATTCGAGAAAACAAAGAGCTACGCAATGAGAAGTGAATATCGTACATGCGATTTAGCAGGCAGATAGTGATATTTCAAGCAATTTAGCATTATGACACCACCCAAAGTTGTATCACCGAGTCATATGTCAAGGAAGACACGCAGTGTCAAAATTACACCATAGGACCCAACAGTAGAAGTAGAAAATCCTACGTAGAAAGAGGGAGTGGTGGATGTCGATGTCATTCCTTCCCCAGAACCAGCGATCCCTACACTGGTTGAGGAGAAAATAGAACAAATGAATATTGACCCACCAAGCACAACAACAAAGAAAAACTTGATGCAAGAAACAATTGCACCCATCGAATAAGTAGATGAGGAAAGGATTGATTTCAACAAGCTGAGGACTTAGGATGGCACAGAGAAAGCACAGCACGAACAAACACTAGCAGTAGAGACCATTGTGCAGCAAGAGTCTAATAGAAAGGAAGAGGAGGAAGAGAAAACATTTAAGGAATCAGGGCCCTCCAATGCATCAGTAAATGGGAAAGGAAAAAAGCAGATCCATAGATCCTCGCACAAGAAATAAGAGGTAACGATTATGTTACCGTGCATACCAACATGGGTAAAAGTTGTCACAGACTTACTTGGATGGGTAGAAAAACTATGCTATTCATACCATGATTTCATGGATATAGATAAATTCCCATATATTGCACAGCAGGTATACTTATAAATCATAGGATTCAGTGTGATAAGAGTACCCATAATGGAGTTGAAGCAATGGATACAAGGGTTATACAACACATGTATCATGAACCTGTTGGAGATCCCACACTTTGGCAGGGGAAAGGAGGTAAATAAATGCGTCAAGAAGTTACTGGAAGTCATGCATGGAGGTATTTTATGGTTGGAAACACAAGTTTCCATAGACATTGATTTGATAGAAAATATAATAGGTCTTCCCACCAATGGTGAGCCACTTGCACAATACCTAGATGACAATACCAAGGAGAAATTCTTAGAAGAAGAGGTGAAGAAAACCTATGGGAAAAAGATAGGATCAAGAGGGATCATCATCAATAGGATCAGTGAACCAAAAACAAGGCTAGCAACCAAACTAATGGCATGTAAACTCCTCAGAAAGTGTCGTAAGGAGGAATTGACAGCAGGCATCATAGCAACAATCATGCAGTGCGTGAAGGGCATGATATTACGTTGGATCTCATACTTATTAAATTTAGTTTTGGATGATTGAAAATATGCCCATCATGTAGGAATTCAATTCCATTACTCTTTCTTTATCCTTTTCATTGCATTAGTGAGATGGAAACACCTGAAATTTACTATGTTTTTCTAGAGAACTGGAAGGTTTTGTGCAACAGAGTGTGAATCACTATGGCACACAATTGTCGCAAAAGACAGGTAGACAAATACTATCATATTCAAGACATACTCTGAAGAAATACAAGAAAATGTGGAGAAAACTTAGAGGATCCCACCGGAGGTGGTGGATCAGTACAAAACCATAGCTAACTTTAAAGCCTCGCGACATAATATGTGGATTCAAATGAAAATGGATCCATCAAAGGAGGTGTTGTAGATGAGTTATTGCGTCACAATAGAAGAGGTCCAATGGGCGATGAAGGATTGGAAGGAGGAATGGAAGGCTCCATTAGAACAACCAAAGGATAAGAAATGAGAAAAGGACAAACAAACAGAAAGAAGAAGTCTTGTCGTGGATGAAAAGTAACCTGGTAGAAAATACAAGAGAAATAGCAGGGCACACAAAGGCAACAAGGGGGAGCGCAGCAAATAAAAATATTATACCTAATCCGATCACACAATAGAAGGACCACACAGCTACCAATGACACAACATAAAATAAGGATAACATCCCTGCATAGGAGGGACAGATAGGAGGGGACATACCAGATACCCCGAGAATAACAAAGAAAATAGAGCCAAGGCTATTCAAGAGAATAGTTGTATAGACAAGTGGAACATGCAAGAAAATGAAAGTGCACAAAAAAGTCCCCGAATATACCATAACAAAGGATGATGTAGAATTGGTCGTGGAGAGAGTACAAGACCACTCCATATAAGAATATGAGGAGGAAGAGAAACAAAGGGAAAGGATAATGAAAAAATTGATAGAGGTCGGGTAGTTATTAGAGAAGATTTGATCTACCAAGGCACATCCAAAAGGTGTAGCACAAGAAAAAACAACGTAGAAAAAGGAGGCAACAATACATATTACAACATTGGCCAGTGAAAATGTTAACCTTAATAAATATATGTTGCAAGTAGACAAGGACCTGGAACAGAAACAACTTAAGGACATAGAACAGATGGACCTTGTATTGCAAAGGTTACTAATAAAGGCCTTATATAAATTGAAGATAATTTTTGCGCAAGAAGTACAATCCAGGTCAAGGATGGATGCCACAAGTATGGAGACAGTGAGGGAAGAAAAAGAGGTACTGGAGACGGTTCTTACAAAAGTGCAACTAGAACAAGAGGAAGAAACGTTGATTAAGGTTGGTTTTCATTGATGTCAACCCTTGAAGAAAGCCACGTAGCACAAAGGTTTGGGTGATGGACCCAATATTGTTTGATGTAAATATGACTCATTATTGTTTTTTCATGGTTGATAAGAAGTAAATATGGCTGAACTCCAAAGTGGTCCCCTTATGGTGAAATCCCTCACGGGAAGATGCTTTGCGGAGTAAGAGAACACATGCTTAATTGTGGAATGATGAGATTAAGGACAATGAATTTTTCAGGGAAACTATCCTATATGGATAGTGCTTGTCATTCCATTTCTGGTGGTATGTATAACATCACATAACTCCTCATGGTTAGAGAGTTGTGGCCATGGGAAGTTGGAGACCCCAGGTTTGGGTTATGGACCCAAGTTTGTTTGATGGATAATGGTATGAGTTATGATATATTTTTAGATAATACTACTCTATATTGATATTACATTTCATTCCATTTCTATTGGTATGTGGAACGTCACATAACTCCTGACGGTTTGAGAGTTATGACCTTACAAAGTTGGAGGACCCTCATATGTCCTCCACAAGCCCCAAAAGGTCAAAGTGGTCAAAGTGGTTTAAGAGATTTTAAAAGGTAAATAATAAATTGAATTAATGAGTGTATTATAATTCAAATTGAATACAAAATAAATTATTTCAATAATAAATTTAATGGAGAAATTAGAAGTGGGTTAACCCTAAAATAAGGAAAGTGGGGCCAAGTGACCTAGAATATGTTTTTAAGGAAGCTACTTGGAGAGAATAAATAAGAGGAAAGGTTCTCTCATTTAAGACACACTTGATCATATTGAATATCTATATATGTCTGAGGTAACCAAGGATATCTAAGCCAAAATTCTGAGGGAAGGTGAAGAAAAGAAGGTCGAAATGCAAGGAAGGATAAATTCTTTTGATGGTGCTTTAGAAGGTGTTTTGGGTAAAAATGTCATAAATTATTCATAACAGATCTAAATTTAGTGAGACCAAATATGTTGGTTATAGTATAGGCTTTAGTATTCTGTGTAAAATTTTCATATCAATTCAACAAACATTCCATGTGGGGCATGCTCTACAAGGTCGCTCTCTAGAATAAGCTAGAATTCAGCAAGGTATGTCATTTTTGCTATAACTCCTTTTCTAAGAGGTTCCAAGTACTGAAACTTGGAGGAATTGCATAAAACACACTGAAGAACATTGTGTATCAGTTTCACATATTTATACATTATAGTTTCAAAGTTATGATTACTTCAAGTTAGGGTTGTTGACTACTCCAAAACTAGGCATGTGAGACTAAAGAAAAGTTTGATGAAAATGCTAGTCTCTTGTTGTTAAAGTTAAGGAAGGTTTGCAGGAATGTGATCATATACACTAGGTCTATTACAGAGTTACAAATATGATTTGGATGATGAAATTGGTGAGGATTTTTGGTTGAGGTACATGTTGAGTACATGGTTGAGACAAGTAGTTGATGAGTTGGCACATACATGAGGTATATAGTTGATGATGTTGGTACATATTGATGAGTCATGGTTGATGAGTAGTTGACACATGATTGGTACAATTTTTTTGGTACATGTTGGTGCATGGTTGATGCACTTGTTTATGGTACAGGTTGAGGTACAGGTTGATGCATGGTTGATGCATGGTTCAAATTTATTGGTACAAGTTTATAGTGGTATATCTCACAGTGATAGTGTGACAGTACTTCCATCATTCTACTTCTACTTTAGGGTGGTTGGATGGGACAAGGACAGGTGGTTTTAGCCAGCTTTCGGTTGTATCCAGAGAACATATGGGGTTGTATCCTCCTTCTAGTTGTAGCCAGAGAATTGGGGAGTTGGAGCTTCCCTCGGGTTGTAGACTGAGAAACTAGGGGGTTGGAGCCTCCTTCCAGTTGCAGCTGGAATACAAAGGAAGTTGGTGCTTCCAATGAATGTAATTCTTCAAGACATATAAGAAAAATAATTCGTTGGTTTTCTCCCCATTTGGGTTTCCACATAAAACACTAATGTACTGTGTATGTGTATGTGTATGATTGTTCATTTGTTCATTTCTTATTTACTCTGTAGTTATTGGATGATAATGATTCATTAATATAACACTTGGATTATATGGTTAAAAAGGATTAAATTTCTCTATTACTAATTCACCCCCCCTCTTAGTAATCCAACAATTGGTATCAGAGCCGGTTCCTTAAGGAAACAGTTTAACCACTGGAATGAGATCATGGATTATTCTGAGAATGGAGTACCAATGTTTAATGGTCATAATGGTTTTAAGTATGAGATGTGGAGCATAAGTACATAAGTATTTTTACAGGCATAAGAACATTATATTTGGCTATCAGTTGTTACAGGATATGATAGTTCAAAAATGGCAAAGACAAGGAATTGAGGAAAAATAAAAAAAATAGCAATGGATTTCATCTGGGAAGGATTACCTAATCAGGTAAGAGAAAAGGTTGGTAAATGTTCATCAACAAAAGAACTTTGGGATAAGTTACATGACATATATTCTTCACCCATCACAGATTCAGAAAATTTCAAAGAAGATGTAGATACAAATCAAGAATAATTATGTTCACTGTGTCAAGAAGATTCAGAATATGAAGAGTACATAATCACCAAAGGTATGTTGTTTTGTGTTAATTGTGAAAAATGTGGATATCTTGAAATAGAATGCCATGAAGGAAATGAGACAGGAAAAATAATTGAAAAGGAAGACAATTATGAAGAAGAATCGATTAGTGCTTTAGATGAACTAAGAGAAGAAAAAAATTCACTCAAGAAAGAATTGATGAAACAAAAGGAAAGTGTTCACATTTTTGAAGAAGCCCAGCAGGTCATCATGAACTTAATAACTCAGCTAGAAGAAGCCAGGAAGATCGAAGAAAATCTTGAATATCAAAATTAGTGTTTGGAAACCAACATAGCAGCACAAAAGGACTTGAATAAGAGAAAGGACTAACGATCTAAACCAGCTTGAGGCAGAGTTTGGTCAAGAAGAGAAAGGACTTGAAGAAGAAATAATCACATTAAAAATTCAGCTTGAAGAAACGAAAAGAACAGAAGAAGTCATGAAGTCTCAGATAATAAAGAAAGAAGAAGAGGTTGAGAAGCTTGAAGAAGAAGTTGTCACATTGAGAAGTAAAATCATCAAGCTCAACAGGAACATTGAAGAGACAGAAACATCCACATCAGTTATATAAAATGAAGAGAAGCACTCTAGGTTGCTAGAAAAGAAGAATGAAGAAAATAGAAAGAGTTATGCAAAAGTAATCAAAGGAAGGAATCATGGTCAACCAGAATATAAGAAAACTATTAAAGATACATCTTCAAGGGGACCATCCATGTTCAAGCCACAAAGAAGCTTCAATCATGATCATGATCAGTCAAGACAAAAATTTAGAAGGACTATAACACAAAGAAGATCATTCACTCCCAGGTATGCAAATTTATTTTATGGTCATTTTTTTTATTGTACTAACTTTGGACATAAGGTTGCAGATTGCAAGGATTATAAAATAAATGTTCAAGCAAGAAGTGCCTATGTGGCTGCACTTAACATTGAGTGTTACAAATGTCATAACTATGGACACATAGCCAGTGATTGTAGAAGAATGATTGATCCTTCCATGAAAAAGAATATTGATATCAGATATAAGAAAGTATGCATAAGAAAACAAGAAGAACAGGTGAACAAAGAACAGGTACCAGAGATCGCAAGATTGGCAATAAAACGAGATGAAGAAAATTATACATAGAAAAAGAAAGATGTTAGATATAGAAAGGTTTGGAAAATAATTGAAAGAAAGGAAGGGCAAGTAAATAAGGAACAGGTTCAAGAGATTGTACTTTCAGGCATTGTAGTGAAAGATGAATCCACAGATAGAAAGAAAGAAGTCAGAGCTTAGAGAGATAATGAATCTACCCTTGAAGATGATGATGAATCTACCAATGAAGATGATGATGAATACACATCAGAGAAGGAATTGTTCTGAGCCATCTGGCTTAGAGACACCCAAGTAATATGAATATTAGACAGGGGGAGTCTATGCGATAGCTGTGATAGACCAAATAACCATCCTTTGAGCAGTTTGAAAAGTTTGAGAAGACATATTCAGAGCAATCAGTTAGCAGAAGTACAGTTTGATAGTATAATGATAAATGGGTTAGCATTATGGACAGTTATGCAAGTAGATTCTTGGGCAGTATGGACAAAGATGGATTCATAAGAACACTTAGCAGGTTTGGATAGATATATGATAGTGGAAGAGATAATGGATTCATAGATTGGTTCAAAGAGTGGTTCAAAGACAAAGGAACATTATCGTAATGGATGATAATTACACAGGAAATGGCTCAAACAATGCTAATGGATTACAAATTGACAGATATTTTTTGGACACAGGTAGTGCATACATCAGTTCACATTCAAAACAGATTAGTTCTCAAAAACAACACTGGCAAAACTCCCTACGAGCTATGGAAAGAAGACTAGCAAATGTGAAGCACTTCAGAGTTTTTGGAAGCAAATGATACATCAAAAGAGAACATGGAAGAATGGGAAAGTTTGACTCTCATGTGGACAAAGGAGTACTTGTTGGTTACTCAAGTACAAGGAAAGCATATAAGTGTTACAATCTAAGATTGAACAAATTTGTGGGAAGCATCAATGTAAAAATTGATGAAACAGGAAGACCAGAATCAAAGGAAGAAAATGAATCAATGAAATAGCCCTTAGAAGAAGAATCAGAATATGAAAAGGAAGTAGAAGAGGAAGATGAAGAGAATCTGACAGAAGCAGAAGAGAAAATTCAACAAGTGTCTCCAAAAGACACCCAGTAAATGAGTACAGAAGAATCATCCTTCAGATCAGATTATCGGAAACAAAGATGCAGAAGTTGAGACTAGAAGAAGAATTAGTTCACCAAAACAAACACACCTAGCACTCTTATCTATAATTGAACCAAACTATTTTGAATAAGCCAGCAAGGATGAATTTTGGAATAAGGCCATGGATAAAGAATTGGATCAAATAGAGAAAAATGACACTTGGGAATTGGTTCCAAGACCAAAAAATAAGAATGTGATCGGCACAAAATGTATTTTCAGAAATAAATTGAATGAAGATGAACATGTTATAAGGAACAAAGCTAGATTGGTATGTAAAGGATATGCTCAGATTGAAGAAATCAACTTTGAAGAGACATTTTCCCCAGTTGCCAAAATGGAAGAAATCTATTTTCTTTTAGCTTATGCATGCTCCAAAAATGTTAAAGTATATCATATGGATGTAAAATCATCCTTTTTGAATGAGGAACTTGAAGAAGAATTCTACATTGAACAACCAGAAGGATTTCAGTTGCCAGATAACACAGATTATGTGTGTAAATTAAATAAGGCCTTGTATGGTCTAAAACAGGATCCTAGAGCATGGTACTCCAGACTGGATAAGTATCTGTAGCAGGCAGGGTTCAGAAAAGGAAGTGCAGAAAGAAACCTCTACATCAAGGTAATTCAAGGTAATATTTTATTAATTGAAGTTTATGTTGATGATATTATTTTTGGTAATGATGATGACAGGTTAAGCCAGAAAATTGCAAAATATATGCATAAAGAATTTGAAATGTCTCTACTTGGAGAACTATCCTTCTTTCTAGGACTTCAGATACGTCAAAGCAACCAATGAATTTTTATTTCTCAAACCAAGTATATCAGAGAAATGCTAAAGAGGTTCAGAAAGGAAGATTGCAAACCAGTTGCAAGTTGAGCAAAGATGATGATTCAAAGTCTACAGATCAAAGGCAATACAGGTCAATGATTGGAAGCCTATTGTATGTGACAACATCCAGACCAGATGTAATGCAAGCAGTTGGACATGTGGCACAATTTCAAGCAGCACCAAAGTAATCACATTTATTAGCAGTGAAGAGGATTTTCAGATATCTCAAAGGAATAGAAGATTTTGGGCTATGGTATCCAAAAGGAAAGGATCTATCACTAATTGCCTACACAGACGTAAATTGGGTAGGTTGTATTGATGATCAACAAAGCACCAGTGGAGCAGAGTTCTACTTGGGTGAGTGTTTAGTATCATGGATGAGCAAGAAACAATCATCAATATCTTTATCTACATTCGAGGAAGAGTATATTGCAACAGCAGAATGTTGTACACAGGTTCTTTGGATGAAACAAAATTTGACAAATATATAGGTTGAGTATGATGAGCCCATTCCAATATATTGTGATAATACAAGCACCATCAGTTTCTCAAAAAACCTGGTGATGTACTCCAAGACGAAGCACATTCCAATCAAGTA
The DNA here is from genome assembly GCA_009831015.1 of Picea engelmannii. Classification (NCBI taxonomy): domain Eukaryota; kingdom Viridiplantae; phylum Streptophyta; class Pinopsida; order Pinales; family Pinaceae; genus Picea; species Picea engelmannii. The sequence goes on from ML786283.1 coordinate 910,810, forward strand.
TCACTTCCTACATGAAAAGGTTGCAGAAAAAAACATCAGAATTGAGTATGTGGGCACAAAAGAACAAGTGGCAGACATATTTACAAAACCACTTCCACAGGAAGCCTTTAAATATATTCGCCAAAGACTTGGAGTTATTTCTACTCCAAAAAGAATATTTTTTGAATGTTTTTTGAATGCTTATCTTATATGTATTAGATGTACACGAGGAAGCACCATAAGAGGACAATTCAGTCAGGGGGAGCATCCCCAGATTGAAATATACCTTTTCCATTGATGACAAAGGGGGAGACATTTATCAGATGTAGAGGACAGAGGCATGGTTCCAGGGGGGAGTAGATTTATCAGATGCAAAGGACAGATGCATGGTTCCAGGGGGAGCATGAGTGATATGATTTTAGTATTGCATCAGAGTGTTGCCATCAATTGCAAAGGGGGAGATTGTTGATTAAGGTTGGTTGTCATTGATGTCAACCCTTGAAGAAAGCCCCGTAGCACAAAGTTTTGGGTAATTGACCCAATATTGTTTGATGTAAATATGACTCATTATTTTTTTGTCATGGTTGATAAGAAGTAAATATGGATGAACTCCAAAGTGGTCCCCTTATGGTGAAATCCCTCACGGGAAGACGCTTTGCGGAGTAAGAGAACCCATGATTAATTGTGGAATAATGAGATTAAGGATAGTGAATTTGTCAGGGAAACTATCCTATATGGATAGTTCTTTTTATTCTGTTTTTGATGGTATGTATAACGTCACATAACTCCTCACAGTTAGAGAGTTGTGGCCATGGGAAGTTGGACACCCCAGGTTTGGGTAATGGACCCAAGTTTGTTTGATGGATAACGGTATGAGTTATGATATATTTTTAGATAATAATACTCTATATGGATAGTACATGTCATGCCATTTATGGTGGTATGTGGAACATCACATAACTCCTGACGGTTTGACAGTTATGGCATTACGAAGTTGGAGGACCTTCATATGTCCTCTACAAGCCCCAAAAGGTCAAAGTAGTCAAAGTGGTTTAAGAGATTTTAAAAGGTAAATAATAAAGTGAAGTAATGAGTGTATTATAATTCAAAGTGAATACAAAATAAATTATTTCAATAATAAATTTAATGGAGAAATTAGAAGTGGGTTAACCCTAAAATAAGGAAAGTGGGGCCAAGTGACCTAGAAGATGTTTTTAAGGAAGCTACTTGGAGAGTATAAATAATAGGAAAGGCGCTCTCCTTTAAGACACACTTGATCATATTGAATATCTATAGGTGTCTGAGGTAACCAAGGATATCTAAGCCAAAATTCTGAGGGAAGGTGAAGAAAAGAAGGTCGAAATGCAAGGAAGAATAAATTCTTTTGATGGTGCTTTCTAAGGTGTTTCGAGTAAAAACGTCATAACTTCTTCATAACAGATCAAAATTCAATGAGAAAAAATGTGTTGGTTAGGGTAAAATCTATAGTATGTTTTGTAATAGTTTAATATCAATTCAACAAACATTCTATGCGGGGAACGCTCTACAAGGTCGCTCTCTAGAATAAGCTAGAATTCAGCAAGGTATGTCATTTTTTCTATAACTCCTTTTCTGAGAGGTTCCAAGTAGTGAAACTTGGAGGAATTGCATAAAACACACTGAAGAAAATTATGTATCAGTTTCAAATCTTTATACATTACAGGTTCAAATACTTCAAGTTAGGGTTGTTGACTAATCCAAAACTAAGCATGTGAGACTAAAGAAAAGTTTGATGAAAATGATAGTCTCTTGTTGTTAAAGTTAAGGAAGGTTTGTAGGAATGTGATCATATACACCAGGTCTATTAAAGAGCTACAAATCATATTTGGATGATGAAATTGATGAGGGTTTTTGGTTGAGGTACATGTTGAGTACATGGTTGAGACAAGTAGTTGATG
>ML786283.1:931011-944214 GCA_009831015.1 Picea engelmannii
TTCACTCCACTTGGTTTGTATTGTTTTGGTCTTGATTGTACAAGAGCATTGGAGTGAAGCAGGAGCAAAAAATACCAAAGGAAGCGTTAATAAGGTATGTTCCTTGTTCTTGCCTCCTAGTTTATTCAATAGTCAAAATCTAGGGAAATACTATTATTCTGTCTTGCTTTGTTCTAGATCCAGGTGGATCTAGGGAGATCGGTTTGTGTCCGCACTTACAGATTTATCCAATAACAGTGTGCCCTAGAAAATATTTATCATCACAATTATAACAAAGACCCTTGAGTTGGCGTTCAACAATTTCTTCCGAAGTTAATTTCTATACCTTGAGAGGAGTGGCAAGATGGGTAGGATTGGTGGGCCAAGTGCGAGGAATAAATGAGGTTTTTCATTTTTGGGTAGAGACAACCTATTGGGATTCCTTGGCTCATTTAGTAGCTTCCAACCAAGTTTGAGGATGATCCATTAGGACCTAGGCACAGATTTCATCCTTGAGACCACTGATATAACATTCCTTGAAGAAGGCATCTGGCATGCCCTCCATTCTAAAATACAAGTTTTCAAAGGCAGATATAAATTCTTCCATTGTTCCATATTGTTTTAAATTGGTAAAATGACCTAAATAGTGGGTTTGAGTGTTAAAGCATTCATAAATATCTGCAACAAAATGTGTCCAAGAAACCTACTCTTGGTGTTCCTTTCTATGCCATTGCCACCATTTCCAACGTTCAGGATATAAATAGAGGACACCATAATGAAGTTTATCCAACTCAATAGTAATTCCATGTAAAGAGAAATAATGTTCCATTTGAGTGCTTGTGGAATTTGATCCATAATTTTCACCTCCACTCTTGGAAGGTAGGGGTCACGATGAAGGGAGTTGGAATGAAATTCCATATTATGGGAAGATTCCTCCCCTTCATAGTGTGAAGTCTGGTCAGAGGAGGGAGAGCCCTGGAACTGATTTAAAACTTGGTTGAGAATGGAGTTGATGGAGGTCAATTCACCCTTCACTTCTACCAATTTTCCCTTAACTTCAGCCTAGAAGGTTGCCAATTTACAATTGGTGGAATCAAGGTCAAAAGTAATTATTTGGATTCTCTCCATGTGTTTTTTGGATTCATATTGTAGGTGAAGGATTTCTTGGGTGCGAGTGTTGTCCAGTTGGGTATGAAGGGTGATGGGGAGGGGAAGAGGGTCCATCTAAAAAACACAAAAAATCATATATATCACAACGATTGGGGTAAAAAGAGGAATTCAATTGGATAGGTGTAAAATAAGGGAGTTAGGAAGGGTGGGTGCGCCCATAGAAATAAAAAATGTCTTAGAAATGATAGGTACCACAACGATCAAGGAGAAGAGATAAATCCAATAGGAAAGGTTCCAAATAAGGGTGTCAGAAAGGGGGTCCAGTCCACTGGAAAAAATAAAATTTAAATGATACGTACCATGGAGATCGAGATGAATAGAGGAATCCAAGGGAATAGGTCACAAATAAGGGTGTTTATGGGACCACTATACTCCTCCTTGAAAAATATTGCAATGACAACTCACCCAAATTGTTAACAGAAAAAAAATTATGCACGAATGTCACAACCAAAATGCTTGAGGTAGGGTTACGCGATAATATAGATCGTCTGTTCCATTTTTTTTCTATTCCTTTCCCAATGGTTAGGGTTTTTAGGGTTCCTACAGACAAGGGTTTTCCCTATGATATAATTATTTGATATACATGTGGGATCAAATAGTAGTACTCGACCCAATATCTCATGGAACCAACTAAAGAAGCTCAACCATCCCCTTAGTTGTATTTCCTGATTACCTAGGTACTAGAGATTGTCTTCTTGAGTGTTGTTCTCAGTATCACTATAGAATTCAGGTGGTCGATTGGTTGATCTAGGGTTGGTTTCAGGAGACCTAGGGAACTCCCGATATACTTGAAAGTATGTGGGAGTGATGGTTGTGCATAGATTCTATCTAATGTAGTACTACTCGAAGGGTACCAAAAAGTATTACAGAGGTTTCCAACAAGGTGAAATATTTGTTTCTAACCCCATGAAACCATTTATATTTGTTGCGTGTAGTCTTCCCCAACACAGTTTTACCTGTTGAATGGCATATATTTGTGCTTTAAAGATGTTGACAATACACGTCTCTATCCTGGAAAAACAAATTCCAATAGTTTTCACAAAAGAAAGTGTTATGATACCACTTTTAAGGTACTAGATGTAATGCAATAAGAAAAAACAATAATATTCAACAAATACCAGCAAAACAACAGAATAATGAGAATATAAGAAATACAAAAAACAATACCTTTATTAAAAGAAAGAAATGTTCACTTGCCTCTTCGAGGGGGCAACCTTCAGTAGAGAAACACTCTATTACAATCATTCTCAAGACAAGGATTTCTCATGCCTCCTACTCTTATTTATACTAATTCTATCTTCTAAAGAACATTCTAGAGGAAGATCTTTCTAGAAGGGGAAGCTTCTATTAGGTCTTCTTACATTGACTTGTTCACATTCATTAAATAAGCCTTATTAACTAATGTCAGCCTTTATTACATGGAAAATATATTATTCTATCTATGTCACGGGTTAGGGAGGTTAGGTCCCTAACAATATTATATCATGGAAAAACAAGATCATGCTTTAGTCCAATCCTTAAAACATTTCATGAGCTATGTGAGGTATTCTAAAATTATAGCTTATGTTCAACACTCAATAGTAAAAAATATTGATGCAACAATATATTTTTGGCATCTAAGGTAAATGGGTGTCCAAGACTCAAGAATATGGCATGGAAATTAGTTCAATTGAATTGATGAAGGATCAAGGGTTGGAAAATATGTTTATTGAAGGAAATGAAATTGTTTTGGGTGTGGAAGGAGAAGGAGATAGTGACATGGTGTATGTGATTTTGGATGATTTGGAGCATCATCATTGGTATTCCAACATTGTATATTACTTGAAGAACATTACATGCATGAATGGTTTAGTAGATCATCAAAGGAGGGATTTGAGGCTCAAGGGATCACAATATTGTATGACCAAGGGAGGATTGGGTTGGAGAGACCAATATGGATTGGTCTTGAGGTGTGTAGATGATGTTGAAGCTCAAATATTAATGATAGAGTGTAACACAACTGAACCATAATTACCATTTCTAGGGATGGGGCATCAAATTTCACTTACTTTAGTCATCTCGAATCATCTCTCTGAGATCCCCATTCTCTTCTACTCACTCATATATTTTTAACCACTGCTACCATATTCTAATCCAACCTCTGGTTTGCAAGTTATGACCTCCCAAATTTCTTCAGGCGTTAATATTTGAGGGCCATGTGGCACCCACATGGGTCCATTTCATCTATACCATCTCTAGGTTCCTACCTCCTGCAGGGGAGGTCCATCCACCATCCAATCCAATGGTTGGACTTAATCCTCATATAACACACAAGATAGAGGGGAATTAGGCATTTGGCTCTTTGGCACTGAAGGTCCCTTTTTCCTTTCTGCATGCGTGCTCTCCAGAGTCCTGAATTCTCGAAATCCCGAAGGAGCCTGGCATCTCTCCATGTGGCTCTAGTCTTCGGTATTTTCAAATTACCCACAACACTTCATCCCAAACCTATAGAGTCTCAAAGTTCCTGACTCCCAAAGGGTCCACCCTCACACGGGGTGACATACTAGATGTGGAGGTAATGACAGGTGGGTCTTGAATACTCCTCCCACCAAATGGACCAAACAAGTAAGTTCAAGGGGTGATACGTGGAAAGGAAGAGATGAAACGTGGTCCCTATAGAGGTGACACATGTCACATTTTAATAGGAACATAGGGTATGCAAAACATATAAATCTAGATGACACATGGAACATCAAACTGGGTCCATGTCACCCAAGTTGATGTCAGTGTGCCCTGTCAACCCGAACAGATTTTCTTCCAAGCCCTTCGATCTCATCATTAAGGTGTGTCCATGTAACCCCTAGATCTACTTTGGTGTTCATGGGATCCATGGTGTGACTTCCTCATTTCTCCTAGAGTGGTTAGCATCGGACCGACCATGGTCTAGATCTAACGGTCAGGGGAGAACCCAAAGGGTTCCTAGATCTATGACCCTCGTCACTTCACAACTCTGGCCTTTGGTAGTTTCAATGTCATGGCCTCTTTGTTCTCCCAAATCAGGACTCTATTGAAGTACCATACATAGGTCCCTCCATTTTTTTATCAAAAGGTTAAGAGGGGTTCCTAACGGATTCCCCAAATCCACAGCTCTTGTCATTTTGTAACTTCAGCGTTCGAGGAGTTTGATACTATAACATCTTTGTTCCCTGAGAATAGTAATTCATAGAAGTTACCTCGGTGTGGATCTAATGTCCAAGGGGGCTCCCGAATACCCTCGGATCTGCGGCTTGTGTTACCTCACGGTAGTTTAATGGATCAAGGTCTAAAGGTGGGGAAATTCGATCTATCCCGGTTAGGGTAACCACCAGGCGTTGGTTAACCTTGTGGGTAACCACAACCATCAGTTTCCTTCAACCGATTTATAAATGGTAAGGTTGAAACACTCCGGATCTCCAAAATACCAAAGTTCCAAAGCCAGAAAGGCTTAACTCTTTTCGGGCCTAGCGTAGGGTTTCCAGACCTTGGTCACATGGGTCTTTCAAAAACTCTTGTGGGATACGCGCTAATATCTTATTCGTAAATTGGTTAAGGACACGAGCATGAGCCCTCGGTCACATGGGTGAAAGGTCTGAAGGAGGTTCCCTACTTCCATAGGGTGTTAACTTGGTGTTCCCGAAAAGGTAGATTCTAGAGGTCCGTAGGACTTAAGCATCCCAGTAAATCCTTCCTCGAATATCTTACATACTTATATCCCATATCTCTCTAGATTCTAGCTAAGGAGAACATAAGACCATTCAAAAGGATAGGTTCACAGAGAAACGATACATATATCTACCTCAATCATTCAATATTGAAATTAGTCATAAACATATAAATATATTAAATCATCATTTCCATTTAATACACAGAGTATGAATTACTTATCAGAAAACCAAAAATCATGAAGTGATTGTTGAAAGGGGTGCATGTATCCACCCAATCATAGGTAGAGCCACTCTTGAACAGATTTACCATTGGCCACCCTCGAGCTAGACTACAATGCTCTGAGAGAGACTCTTTATTCTTTCTCAGTGATAGTCAAGGATGGAGGCTACTCTCCTCCTCCCATGGGATCTTGGCAATGATTTTTCTCAATACCAAGCAAAGAGGTCTACACGAGTACTTCCACAGTCAATCGTCAACCCCGTTTATCAACTTGTAACGAAAAACCTTGCCACGACTTCTTACACCTAAAATGGGATTATTTCCTATTTCTTCCTCGAACCAAAGAGCTACAACCACTCTTTTCTCTTTCTTGAGATTTTTCTTTCTGTAATACCCCAAGGAAGAGCCCCAATTGAATTGTAATGATGTTTATAGGATAGTGATCCAAATGTTTATAATTTGGAAGGATTATGTGGTTATTAGACCAAAGAGCCTGGATGCTAAGGCCAGTGAGCCTGATTTTCTATATTTAATTATGCATATCATTAATAAAAATACATCATTGCATGTAGACCGACCATGAAGAAAGATTTATGGGGGACTAATCTCCACTAGGAAGGGAAAGGGAAGGGGGTTGTGAGACTAGGAAGTAGGGGCTAATCTTGGGGGCTTAACCCAAGGGAATATTATAATGTATTTCTTAAATTACTAAAGTTTGGGTATAAACCTTGTTATCCTAAGTTCCTTTGGGGAGAGGAATGAACTCCAAGTGGAGAGGAACGAGCTCTTGGAGAGCCAAGTGTCACCCAAGACACATGCATAGTTATGTGGGCAATTCCATCATTGTGGGGGTTCACAATAATTCTTTCCATATCTCCTCATGAGTTCTCCCTCACCATTCTGACCATTCTCTCCATCCTTCACACCCATTCACTCATGCACTGAGCAGGACGCATTCATCCTATTCCACCATTGTTGAACCCTTTGCCATTGTGAACCTCTATAAATTATTGATTCATCCCCTGCCTTACATGATTCTACTATTGTGGTTACCTAGTTGATTTAATATATGGACAAAAGAGGTGGGTTGTCAGGCCCATGGGTTGAAGAAGTAGGTTGGTAGGCCTGTGAGAAACTCTCTCTAGGTGAGAGAGGTTGTTGGGGAAGTGATTTCTCCTGGAGGGAGTCCAGCAGCAGCTATAGAGATCTGAGAATTCCTGATTCAGCCTATTGTTGAATCCTTGGAAGGGAAGTGGAGCAGTCGATGGACTATGGAGCAGTCAATGGATTGTGGAATAGTGAAGGTGTATATTCCCGGGGTAGGACAGGCATGTGGGGAATGAGAGTCTGTGAGCGATGGGTGTAAGTAGGATCCTTGGAGGGAATCCTTCATGTTGCATTGTCCAGCTTTTCATAGTCTTAGCCTAGTCTAGGATTTCCTTTACTCTGGGTGGATTTTAGTCCCAGCTCGGGGGTGACCCACTACTGAGAGTGATGAGCAACGTAGTCTAAGGCTGGGAGGTTTTTGGAAGGTCTACACGTAGTCAATGGTCTTCTCATAAAAATATAAGTACCAATTATGTGTAAATTGTATGTTTTGTATACTGTACATGTGTTATAATGTTATCAGATTTGTCTATATATATTGCATGTATGTGTTTATTGTTGCTTCTGCATGAGTATGTGTATGGGCATAATCTTTATCTCTATTTAAATTTGCATTAAAATTTTCATTATATATATATATATAGATAGATAGATAGATAGATAGATAGATAGATAGATAGATATAGATATAGATATAGATATAGATACATACATGAGCTCAAATAGAGCATGAATATCCCAGTGGCTTAAGATTGGGGTGTGCTACAATTGGTTTAAGAACATTTTGGTTTTGAAGTAGTGGTGTTGTCCTTGGATAGGGTGGTCGGGGGACGCTACAATTTGGTATCAGAGCCCATGGTTTCAATACTGAACCTAGATTTCCCACAAATGTGGATTTTGGGGTTACAATTCCACAAGAAAATTGGTGTACAGAGTGCCAAGAGGGCATTGGGGGAACACCTTGGTTGTGTTCAGAAGGATCAAGAGGTACAACAGTTTGATAAACCACTGCAACAGTGGTATTGGGCCACAAAGTGTAAATTTGGGTCGTTGGATTTGTTCGTAAGGAAAAATATCCCTCACAACCATCGGATCCAAAGTTTCAGTAGTTTGGGGGTTATGCAATGTTTCAGCAATAAAACCCTCTGAAGTCCCAAAGTGATTCTCAGTCATAGATCATTCAAGAGGAGGAGAGTCATTGGATTTTCCCGAGTGTTTCAAAATTTCTGCATTCATGGAAATTCGTTGGAGTTTTGAAAATGTGTAGATGTGAAAAATCGACGAAGTCTCGAAGCCACGAGAAGTGGTCATCGGGAGTCAATAGTTCGGGAGTTTTTTAAGTGAACAGATGACAAGAGATCTACCAAAATGTCAAAGTCCCAAAATTTCAGAGATGAAGTGTGTTGGGTATGTGTTATATTCTTTGTCTCGGGAAATGTGTTGCATTTTTCCTCGTTTTTCATGTTGCCTTGATTTTCGTGTCCATTGTTGGGCAATTTTTTGGCACATGGTTTTTTGCCGATGGTTTTATATTTCTGGTTAAGGAATTAGGGTTGTTGACTAATCTAGGTCATTGGGTTAGGGTTTTGGATGTCGCTGGCTCCTATATGTATATTTTATTGTAAACAATGTATCACTATGAATGAATATAGAATATGTTGGTTTTCCCAATTTGGGTTTCTAGGGGAAAAATCTTTGTGTAATGTGTGGATTTGTCATTGTATATTTTTTGTTCTTTTACTGAAAATTTGTTTGCAATAAATATTGTACAAGGTTAAAATCTACATTTGGTATCAGAGCTTTGTTGGCTTCAGAGGGACACCTTTATGGTCAAGGGTTTGGCTCAGTTCTGTGATAAGCCTTGTTACAGTAGGAGATCTATGGTATTGATTTTTCATATGAAAAGAAATGGCATGCAATTAGAAAATCGAGATCGAGAAGTTTAATGGGAAAATATTTGAGTTGTGATCGCTCAAGATGGAAGATCTGTTGGTGGACAGAGATCAATGGATCACATTATATCCAGGTACTGCACCTACAGGAACTTCAAAAAATGATTGGAAAAAGTTGGATTAGAAGGCAAAGAGAACAATCCGACTGTGTCTCTAAGATTCAATATTAATGAATGTGTCAGAGGAAGATACATCCAAGGATTTATGGTATAAGTTGGGGAATTTGTATCAATCTAAATCCCTAGTAAATCAATTATTCCTAAGAATGAAGTTGTATAACCTGAGGATGAGAGATGGAGACTTGGTGGAAGAGCATTTGAATGCCTTCAATATTGTGGTAAGTCAATTACTATATGTTCATATTAAAATTTTAGATGAAGATAAGTGTATCATTTTACTGTGTTATTTACCAGACTCGTGGGATAGTTTGGTTGTGGCCAAAGGTAGTAATAAAATTTCCTTGAAGTTTTATGAAGTGGTCTCATCCTTGTTATCGGAGGAGATGAGACCGAAGAATATGGAAGAACAGAGCACAAAGGAATTATGTGCAAGAGGATGCTCCCAGGAAAGAAATAGATCTAAGTTCTCAAGTGGGAGATCTAAGTCTATGGATAGATCTAAATCTCCTAGAAAGTTTGTAAATGTATGTTGGAGATGTGGAAAAGAAGGGCACTACAAGAAGCAGTGTAGATCCAAAGTTGAGAAAAAAAAGGGATTTGAAGAATCTCCTACAGAAGAAAACACCTCCAAGGAAGAAGGAGGAGATGTGTACTTGGATTATTCAAGCACACATGTAGATCATGAGGCATGGTTGGTTGAATCAGGTGCATCCTTTCATATGACTCTGAACAGGGAGTGGTTCTATGAATATGAAAGGTATGATGGAGGTAATGTTTTCCTAGTCATGAATCGACAATCATAATCATAGGTCGAAGAAAACTCAAGTTGAGGCTCATAGATGGATGGATTAGAATACTACCTCATGTTCTGTACATCCCAGGATTGGCCAGAATTTTTATTTTTGTAAGCAAAATGGACGATGCAGGGGTAAAAACAATATTTGAAAAGGAAACCTGCAGGATGGTTTGAGGAGCAATGGTATTGTTGAAGGGAGTTCGGTTTGGAAATATGTATAATATGCAAGGAAGCACTATTAGTGATGGCTGTAATATTTCCATTGTTCTTGATATTGGAGTTGAAGAAGAAAGAACTCCTATAATCTCTAGAGAAAAGGTTATGTTTTGGCATCAAAGACTGGGGCATATCGGAGAGAAGGGTCTTTGACTACTACACAGTAAAGGTATGGTTGAAGGTATGTCTAACTACTCTCTATATTTTCATTTCTATGAGAATTGTGTATATGGGAAACAAAATCGAGTAAGATTCCCCTCTAGGGAAACGAGGGCAGAAGGAATTTTACATCTAGTTCACAGTGATGTTTTTCAACCTGTGCCGGTCCCATCATTGGGAAAATATGTGTATTGTGTCTCATTTATAGATTACTTCTCTATGAATACTTGGATATATTTCCTCAGGAATAAATCTAAAGTCTTTGATAGGTTTAAAGAGTTTAAGGCTCTTATTGAGAATAAAACAGAGAAAATAATTAAGGTGTTGAGGACAGATAATGGTGGAGAGTTCTGCGGGAATGAATTTGAAGAATTATGTAAGAAGTGTGGTATAGCAAGGAAAAAGACTAATCCATATACACCTCAGTAGAATGGAGTTGCAGAAAGGATAAATAGGACGTTGATGGAAAAATCAAGGTGAGTGCTCAATGGTGTCAAGTTAGGGAAAGAATTATGGGCAAAGGCGGTGGGTATTGCATGTTACCTGGTCAACATATCGCCCTCATCAGTGTTGGATGGCAAGAATACACAAGATGTATGGACTGGTAAGAAACCTTATCTCACACATCTCAAGGTATTTGTTTGTGAGGCCTATGTTCATGTTCCAAAGGAAAACAGGAGTAAGCTAGATAAGAAGGCTGAAAAATGTATCTTTATTGGGTATAAAGATGGTCTCAAAGGTTATAATCTTTGGAACCCATAAACTAATAAGGTTTTGTATAGTCGAGATGTGTTATTTAGAGAAATGAAGGATGTTGTTAAACATGGATTCCTACCAAGTAAGGAAGAACCAGAGAAAATAGAGCTTGATTTAAAGGATGATGAATCAGAATCTACAAAAGAATAGGAATTAGAAGAAGAAGATCCTCATACTTCAGTATTGAGAAGATCGGTTCAAGAAAGAAGGCAACCAGAAAAATATGATCCATCTAATTTCCATTCAAATTTTTCTTATTCTATTACTGATGATGATCCTAGAAATGTCAAGGAGGTAGTGAATTCAGAGGATGGAAAGCTATGGAAAAAGGCCATGGATGAATAAATTTCAACCTTGGATAAGAATTGATCATGGGATCTAGTGGAGTTGTCGACTAGAAGAAATCCCATTGGCAGCAAATGGGTATTTAAAAAGAAGTTGAATGCAAAACGAAAAGTGGAGAAATACAAAGCTCGGTTAGTAGCAAAGGGTTATTCCTAGGTTGAGGGAATTGATTTTGGTGAGATTTTTCTCATGTTTCCAAGTTAACCTCTATAATATTTTTTTTATCTATTGTTGTTGCATTTAATTTTGAAGTAGAACAGATGGATGTGAAGACAACATTCCTACATGGGGATCTGGAAGAAGAAATATGTATGAAGCATCCAGAAGGATTTGTTGTGAAGGGAAAGAAAGAGCTGGTAGGCAAGATGAAAAATTCCTTGTATGGTTTAAAAAAATCACCAAGGATGTGGTATCAAAACTTTGATACTTATATGTTGGGACTTGGTTTCACAAGAAGCAAAGAGGATCGTTGTGTGTATTGGTGATCCTTTGATTTATTTTGTCTTGTATTTGGATGACATGTTGTTGATAGGAACCAACAAGGAGATTAACCATGATGTGAAAACTCAGTTGTCCTCTAAATTTGAAATGAAGGATCTCGATGATTCAAATTTTGTTTTGGGAATGGAAATTAAAAGGGATCGGGAAAAAAAGGAAACTCTAGTTAAATCAAAGAAAATATGTCGAGACAATATTGCAGAGGCTTGATATGCAAGAATGTAAATCAATCAAGCTTCCTATTCTCATTGGTGTAAATTTATCTGTGGATCAGTATCCCAAGACATGGGAAGAGGAGGAGAAAATGTCTCATGTTCCATATGTGAGTGCAGATAGCATTTTGATGTATACAATGGTCTATACTAGACTGGACATTGTACATGCAGTGGGATTTTTTAGCAGGTGTTAGGACCACATATTGTACCTTTTTGCCCATACTTTTTGCCATTAGTATACCCTTCATCACTTGTATTTAGACTCATAATATCACTTCATCTAATCATTCCAAGGTATACAACATCCTTTCTCATTACTATATGCTTAATCTGTTTTGCATAATATTTTACATTACTTTTGTACTTAACCATTGATTAGAAGTGCATAAGTGTCCATAACTGCAGATTAGCATTTTGAGGCCGGTGCTGAAACACAGAATTGTCCAAAGTCGCTGATTGAACTGATGCTGAAACACGGAGCTGCTACACAGTCCGAGGTCGCATATGCTTAAACACGGAGCTGCTACACAGTCTGAGGTCGCATATGCCGAAACATGGAGCTGCTACATAGTTCGAGGATGCAGATGCTGAAACATGGAGCTGTCACTCAGTTCAGAAGTGCAGATGCTGAAACACAGAGGAGACCGCCATGATGCTGAAACATGAGCCGTTACAATTAGCAGTCAAGGCCGACACAGTCAAAGCGCAATTCACGTGGCTGAAACAGCCCATGAATTGCGATGTTGAAACAACATCAGCAACAATGAGAAGGAGTTGTTACACCAGCCGTAACAGCAATACCTCGTTCAAACTCCTGTATTAGCATTCGGTTGCGTGAGAATAGGACATCCTATGCTGATTTAGAAAGAAGATCTGATTTGGGATAAGAATCAGATATGCCTTGTAATGATTGTATCGAAGGGAATTCCTCTTTAAATTCAAGCGAAATCGCCATTCAAGGATCCAAGTTTTTACACATTGAAGCAACTCCAGAGAAGCGAGACGCATTCTATTCTTTCAATTGTAATGTGATATTTCGACAGATGAATATAAGACTTCTTTGAGTATCATTCTTTAGTCTTTCGTTCAGGGGAATCTTGTGAGAAGGGAGGGCCCACCTTCATCACAAGATTCACCCATTAGATAGAAGTGAGTTAGTATAATTTCTATTTATGTTTTGTTCAACTGTCGTTTGCTGAAACACTGTTTTTATGAATTTTGCTTTGCTGAAACACTACTGACTCTGTCTTAGTTGTTGAATGAAATTTATAATCCTTTTTATCAATCTTGTGTGATGATGTTACGAGGCTAGAAGAGAATTGGTTAAAGGTCCTTGCTCAGATAGAAGGGGATCGGAATACCATAACCTTTGTAGGTTTCCTTTACCTTTGCAAGTGTGCTAGCCAGGGATTTGGTTAAAGCATTCCTGCTCAGACAGAAAGGGACTACAACACCTTATCCTCTGTAGGATTCATTTACTGTTGCATGTGTGCTAGCCAGAGAATTGGTTAAAGTGTTCCTACTCAGATAGAAAGGGACTACAACACCTTGTCTTCTGTAGGTTTCATTTACCTCTACAAGTGTGTTAGCCAGGGATTGGATTAAGGGTTCCTACTCAGAAAGGAAAGAACCAACATCCTGTTCTCTATAGACTTTCCTTAGTGTTAGCCAGAAACTGGGTTAGAGATCCCTGCTCAGAAAGAAAGGAATCAGACTGCCCTGTTCTCTGTAGACCTCAACCTCATAAGTGTGCTAAAACAGAAGTAAGGCTCAAGGCTCCTGCTTAGACAGAAAGGAACTACATGCTTTGTTTTCTGTTAGATAGAGTTAAATTGCTTCTGCATTATTGTTTTCACGAAAAGAGTGTTAATGCTAAAGTCTCTGTTTGAGAGTAAGGGTCCTGTTCTCTGATCACAAAATAGTTGTTCTTTCCCATTGCAAGTATTATTTTAATGTGATCCAGGATTCTTAGATTGATCTTTAAGGAA
>ML786284.1:0-41997 GCA_009831015.1 Picea engelmannii
TATCAAAACACCGATGTTTTCATGTGGTAAAACCCCTACGAGGAAACATCCACGACCCCAACCAACTCGACCACTTGGAGTAGTTTATTAATGCAAAGAAAAAGATTATAGAGAGATTTTATAGGAGAGTTTCTCACAATCAATCATCGACGAATGAACCTCCATGGTATTTAAATAGAGATCATGGACCAATCGGGTGTTAAGCCACGGATCAATGGTCGTTAAGATCGAGGAGAGTATGAACCGTCAGATCACTCTATGTTGGGAACATATCGTGACCGTCGGATTTTCTAACTACAAATGCATACTAATGCATACTATAGAAACACACTAGAAAACACACTTTTACCTAATGACACAATAGACCAAGTAGATCTTACTAACTCCTAAGTGTCTAAATATCCTAACACTTAGTGACCAGAACAATGTTAGAAACCCATTCGGTCAAGGGGACAGGATAAATAAAACCAAACTTCAACATTTTTTCAACTTCTGCCTTTATGGCTGCGGTTTTCTTAGGATGTAGCAGGAGAAGTTTTTTTCATACAGGTTTAACACCTGGTTAAGTTTTTATCTCATGCACAACAATCGATGGATCGATCCCTGATATTTCTTTGTAACTCCAAGCGAAGATGTTGCGGAATTATTTGAACAAAGCAGTATAAATTTCCACTTCTTCAGGTGAACAATTCCCACCTAGATGAATGTTTTCCACAATACCTTCTTTGATCGAGATGTCAATAGAAATAGTAGAAGATATTTTTCCCAAATTCCCCTCAAAGATGGTGTCCTGGGTGAGTATTGGAGATTGGGAAGAATTGACAACATCGCTAAGAAAGATGGAGTCTATATCCTTCTCAATTTCATCCAAACTAGGAAGAAAGGATGAACGATGGTGGTTATCATTCCAGGGTGCCTCTTCGATAGTAATCATTTCCATAATAGATTCATCTGATGGAAAAATATAGAGGATTTAATCAAAATTAGAGGATAGCGAATCCAACCAAGATGGCAACGAATAAGTGGTAGATGCCAAAAAATGTTAGTCATCCGGTGAGGGAGAGGCAGACTGGATGGCATCATACGTAGCCTCTGCAGGACTAAGTGGCATAGTGTCACCTAGTGTGTCTAATTCTAAAGGACTAGGCACAATCCATGGATCAAATTATTCATAGGATTGGTACACCAAAGTCAAGATCATATTGATCGTGGAAATATGTTGTGAAGTGGGAGGAAGCAGTGTAGGAAAGGTACCCATAAGCGAAGAGTATTTTAAAATACCTACTCCTACACTTTCATAAGTGATCTTGGAATCTCCCAAAAAAGGATTGTTGTTGGTTGTGTGAGCGCGAGCGTTGGGGGTGCAATAATATAATAGATCGGTAGTCACAATTTTACCTTTATAGGGGAATTATACACATAGAAACACTGATAAGGCGACGATGGTCATGGAATAAAACCAAATTCTTCCTAACAATAAGTTGTAATTGAGGGGAGCATTGACTACCTCAACATTTATTGAGACAATCTTGCCTCCCAATTGAACAGATAAGGATTGCAAAAGTCCATGAGGACGAAAGCCTCGCCCATCGAATGCTCATAACATAGTAGGGGATTGATTAACAACAGGTGATTTCAACCCTTTCCAACAAGCTAATGACATGACACAAGTGGATTCCCCCTCATCCAAGATCATACAGTGAATATATTGATTGTGGAAAACAACATCAATTTGGAAAGCCATCTAGTGAGAGAGTCATGACTTGAAATTATCGAGGTTAAATGTGATATTATTAGATGACTCAGGATCTATCACTCCGATGGCAGCCAAGAGAGTCCTATGTTGAATAGGGCAATGTTGTATAACTTCGAGAGCTAACATAGCACACGGTTCTTAGGCCAAATATTCAACGTTGTTGTACTTTTGAGTGACACATGAACTAGGATTAAAAGTTTACTTCCGAATAGTGCTCTTGGGAGGATGTAAGATAGAGTCAACAATAGGTTTCTCAATATAGAGTGGCTCAAATGGAGGAGTAACAATGGTAGACAGTGGATCCGACGTAGTACCGTTAGTGACTTTTTCTTTCTCAGGTTTAGCCGGAGTGTCATATGTTTTAGTACTTGTGGTTAAATTGATCCCATTAAACATATAAATGTGGGCACTTGATGAAGCTTTCTTGCTAGGAGGGTGATTTGGATTTCCACCTACTGGTGGGGTAGGGGTTTGCGTAACCAGGGACTGCTGCCGAGGAAAAGGCTTTGACAATATATTGGTTGGGAATTTCCTTTAAAATGTTTTGCAACTTCATCACGATGAGGACAGTCTTTTGTGTAGTGATCGTCACCACAAATGAGACATGGAAATTTCAGTTTTTGTTGTGGTTTTTTCTCAGTATCAGGTGGTTGAGTTGGTGTTTTCAATTTTTATTGTGATTATTTTTTGTTTTCTTCTTTCCCCTTGACTGTTTTGGAGAAGTAGATTGAACTACATTCACCTCATATATTTGAGTTGGGGGGAGGCGAATGAGAGTGAAGTCAAACCGATAGTGGGTGTAGGAACGAAGTGATTAGCCAAGTCGGTCGACTATGAGGGACATTATGTTTTGACAGAACTAAAAACTCCATTTGCATGAGCTATGGAAGATAGTTTTGATGGATCGGTCGGCGTGTGAGGAGCATTCAGTATCAATCCATACAAAATACTAGATTAGGAATAAACCAAGTCTAGGTACTAGGCTCGAGCAACGGCTTCCTCTTCCATGACAACACCACCCATGGAGATGTCATGATAAATTGGAGGTAAAAGATATTTAGTGAACCATTCAGCCAATAATTGGTCAGGAATGGTTGCTTTTATAAACATTCATCGTTGTCTCCACTCATGAATATGATCAGAGATGTGTATGGAGTTAGTTTGATGAAGGGAGGTCAAGAGTTTTGTACCAATCTCATAACAGATGGGTAATTGAAAGTGCACGAGGAAATCCATGGCAAGGGAATTAAAATATTGAAAAGTATCACATTGGATCTCAATGTACCATTTGGTTGCAGAACCTGTAAGTGTGCGCTGGAAAAGACGTAACCAGATGAAATCATCCATAAGTTATTTTGAAGAACACCATAGATGAAACATCATCACATGGTTTTTAGGGTATTTTCCAGGTTTACAGTCAAATTTCAAGATGATGGAAGATAACTTAGCAGGAATAATTGGCCAGAAAGGAGACTGTAATATGGGATCATTTGTCAATTGGGATAGATCTGGTAGATATAGTGTGGCTAGGAATGGTAGTTGTCGATTGACCTGAGGATGATACTGGTGTGGCATAGGGACACTACTAGGACCATAAACTAGTTGATATGGATAGTTCTCGCCAGTAGGCCCTCCCATGTATGGTTGGTGTTGACCAACGTAGGTAGGATTCATTTGTTGAGGAATGTTCATGAAAGGAGAAGGGAAACTCATTTTTCCCTAGGGAGGATAACTAGTATATCCCATGGGAGGATAGGTCATTTGATTAGTTTGAGGTGGATAAACAATTTACCCTTGAGGGGGGTAAACAGGTTTTCCTTAGGGAGGGTAAGGATGTGGCCCTTGGGGAGGATAATATTGTTGTCCTTTGGATAATCCCCAAGTGGGATTCGAGACCCCCAAGAAAGGTTTTCTAGAATGTAATCCAGAAGGATTAGTATTCAATATTCTTCCATGTGGGTTGGGGTATGATGACCCTCCTTGATATGGTTGATGAAACGTACCTCCTTGGGGTAGTGCCTAGAATTTTGGATGGTTTCCAGTGAAAGAAGGTTGTCCCCATACCATTGATTGGGTAACAACTGGGGTTTTTCCAAAAAAGGGGGGGTTCCCACCAGTGGGTATGTGTAAGGGAAGTTGTCCCTCGGGAGGGATGGGTCTGCTAGACGATGGTTTTCTCCAGTCAGGATTTGTCCCGCAGGTGAGTGTATGTTTGTGGTAGGTTTATTCATTTCCTGATGCACAGGTGTCCCAATAGGGTTCTGTCAAATATGATAGTAGGAGTAACTGTCAAGGTACCTTGAATAGGAATAGGCAAAACAATTTTAGTGTTACTTTGAACTATTACTGACATGGCAATAGGAATTAACTACTTGTTCGATGGGATGGTCAATAGTCTAACCTATCAGTCCTACCTTGACACCAGCAGAGGTAAGAGGGTCAAAAGGTGGTCGACTATAATTGAATTTTTCATAAAGGTCACGTCTCGATGGAGTTCTCCATATAAAATGAGCATGATTTTGTTGTGGATTGACCATGTTAGCAGAACGAACATGATTCATGTACTCGTCATTAAAATTCGGTCGCGTGGATTCCATATTTGTCTCAGTATATGGCCTTGATGACAAGCGAGGGTAATATTCTTCTATAATGTTACCAGAGGAGTCCAAACGAACAAGGAGTGGCTCAAGAGGAGCTTGTAATGTTGGATTAATAGGAAGGGTACCTTCCTCAACCATGACCAAATCTCTCTTGGGATTTGTTAACAAAGGAGTAGCATCACTCCTAGCATCTGAATGGTTGTCAACCTCTTCATGATAAATTTCTTCGGGTGAGTTAGGAGGTAAGGGTTCATAGCATTTTGGAGGAAAGCCTTGCATCCTATATGATCTACGAAGACCTTTATCATCTACAGTCTCATTTTTTTAATAGAATCAAGTAAATAAAAATCAGTCACTAAAAATATAGAAAAACCAACAAGCAAACAATGCCTTCTCTCAATGAACATACTAGTTGGTGATGAAATCCAACATTGCATGATCAAAGTGAGAATGGGATATGATATGAGCAGGTGGAACAATTACAATTGTGACCTGATTAACGAACTTACACCTTGGTACAAGATTCCTCATGGTTTGACCCACGGGTTACCCTCCAAGGAGCCCGAGTGAGTTTGACCAATGTATGTTCCAGGTACAACAAAGACTTCCCTTCACCGTCACCTCACGTAAGGACCCTAAATATAATGGATACTAAGGAAACTAACTCTTACTCAGCCTCTGGGAGGGTATAATCGACAGTCAAGTCCGAACGTATAAATTTCATGCAATTTATTTTCAACAAGACTCCAATTAAGTGTTAAATTGTAAATAGATCCTTTCCCATATCCAAAAACCAATGCAAAAAGTATCCCTTTGTTTGATTATAAATGTGAGTTGAATGATTTTTCTAATGCTTCTTGTTTCAATAATAAAAATAAACTTCACTATTGTGACTTTGGAAAATTGAAAGCAAAATCACACAAACAAAAGGCACTCTCAACAGTTAATAAGAGACCAAAAAAAAACTACAATTCAAAGAAAAACACCAAAAACAACAAAAAACACTTAAGAAATATTCTAGAAATGGACAAAGGTTAGAGATAAATTAAACAGTAAAGAGGTCACTCAGTTTCCTTATAACAATATTTAATCAATCAGATGAACAAAAAAGTAGCAAAGCACCCAAGTTTGAAGAAAAAAGGTTGATTTTGCGACAAGGAAACACAACACAAAACCCAATCAAATATTAAAAAGGTGAAAAGAACCAAGTTGTAAGCCAAACAGAATACATAAACTGATAGAACAAGGTCTAAGTTAGAGAGAAATACCAAATAGCTACACCCAAGAAAAAGGCAGTCAACAATTTTTCAAGGCAAGGAAAAATCGACGCTCTGGTAATAACAGCACCAGAGTGCTACAACGCTCCCTAACACGCTTCGAGGGAGCATTGATAAAGAAATAAATGCTCTGAGTGTAACTGGAGAGGGCCCAAGTTCTGAGAAAGACTTGGGAAAAACCTAGAAAATTCAAAAACTCAAGCAGTTCGTTCAAAAGACTCTGTAAGAAAACTTTAGAAAAAATAATAGATGTATGGATGGATAAAATCAACAAATGGGATCTGAAGATGGGGAAAAGGAAAATACAAACCAAGGAAAGAAACCAAAACTAAAAGCTTCATCCCCATTGGAGTCACCAATTTCTATTATGGAATAATTCCCCTACGGACAGGTGAATATTCCCTTCGATTCTAGACCCCTAATACCAAGACAGAAAGAAACAAATGAACACTAACATCCCTTTGAGATTTTTCTAACTAGTCAAAAGAGAGAGAAGGAGGAAAAGGTGATCATACCTATTTCTGATTTTTGTCCTTGCTGCTTCAATGTGAACTTGATTTCCAAACTCTTTCACATAGCTTGATACCTACAAAACTATGGACATCAAAGGGACACAAGGAAACTCCTACTCTAGCATATTGGATTAAACAAATTCATCTAAAATAGACAAGTATATGTAAGATACACAAAATATAAGGGAATAGGTCAAGTATATTGATGAGAGCATGAAAGAGACACTTACAATCATGGATGGTGTTGCAACAACTTCTCCAAATCCTCCTCGTTCAACCCCTTGCTCGAAAGATCCACGATCATAATGAAAATAGTTTTGTTGATTATTTTCCTCCTTGTTCACCATGATAATGCCTCCCTTTTATAGGATTTGAGAGGCTCAACCACCTTGGTTATATTTGGGATAATTTGAGGATATGACTCCATTAGTTGTGGAATATCCCTTAGATGAATCCTAAATCTTAGATTCTAGCCAAACCAACTTGAATCATCTCTATATGTTCTTAGAGAAAAGGGGGATTTATTCCCATGATTTTCTCAACCAATAGATGTTCCTTCAAAACGGGCAATAGAGCGTTGCAATGCTCCCTGCTAGATGGACAGAGAGAACTAGTTCTCCCTGCATATGAGCAGGGGAGCATTGAAATCCCAAAAAAATTTCAAGATGACTAATTCTCATAGAAAAACACTTTGTTTTGTCTATCAAATGATGTGTCTTCTCCTTCCAACATGTTCTAGAGGATGTATCAAGTGTTTCCATGGTGTTGTTCGCAATGCGACATGTGCAGAATGAAAATGTGATATTTATGACACTTGTGACATGTGCGACAACGAGAATGTGGCATTATCGAAGTGAAGAAATTTTGACGTGTAACAATTGTTGACTGATTATGGTGAACTAGAATGTTATGCAGAGGAAATGTAGGTAGACACTAAAAAGAAGTGGGAGCAAGGCATGAAAGAGGAAATGGATTCCTTGGTAAATAACAAGACTTGGGACTTGGTTCAGTTGCCTGTAGGAAAAAGAGCATTGCAGAATAAATGGGTTTACAAGTTGAAGGAAGAAGATGGAGGAAAAAAGTGGTACAAGTCTAGACTTGTTGTAAATGGGTTTGCACAAAATAAATTTATATATTTTGATGAAATATTTTCTCCTGTTGTTAAAATGACTTCAATTAGGACTATTTTAAGTCTTGTGGCAATAGAAGATTTGTATATTGAAGAGTTAGATGTAAAAAAAAATATTCTCCATGGGGATTTGGATGAAGAGATTTATATCCAGCAACCACAGGGGTATGAGGTAAAAGAAAAGGAAAATTTGGTATGCGGGTTGAAGAAGAGATTGTATGGGCTAAAGAAAGCTCCAATGAAGTGGCATTTGAAGTTTGACAGGTTTATGATAGAACAAGGTTATAGAAGATGGCATTCTGATCACTGTGTTTATTTTAAAAGGATAGAAAATGGAAGCTATATTATCTTTCTATTGTATGTAGATGACATGCTTGTTGTAGGATCAAATATGTAGGATATAAATGTGCTCAAGAAGAAATTATCTAATTCATTTACGATGAAGGGTTTGGGTGTTGCAAACAAAATCATTGGTATGAGAATAATAAGAGACAGGCAAAATCACAAATTGACATTGTTTGAGGGTGAGTACATAGAGAAGGTGTTGGATAGGTTTAGAATGCAGAATGCAAAACCAGTTAGTACACCTTTGGCCAGCCATTTCAAATTAACTAAGGAAATGTGTCCCAAGACATGGGAGGAGATCAAATACATGTTCAGGGTCCATTATTCATCAACAATTGGCAGGTTGATTTATGCGATGGTTTGCACAAGACCAGATATTGCACATGTAGAGGGAGTTTTGAGCAGTTATATGAACAATCCAGGTAAAGAACATTGGGAGGTAGTAAAGTGGATTCTCAGGTATTTGAGAGGTACTTCTACTCATGCATTATATTTTGTAGGTTCAACCATTGTTCTACAGGGATATGTTGATTCAAATATGGCAGGTGATAAAGATAGTAGGAGGAGCACCACAGGGTATGTTTTCACTGTAGGTGGAACAATGAGAAGTTGGATTTCAAAACTACAAAAGGTTGTTGCACTTTCAACAATAGAAGTAGAGTATGTTGATGCTACATAGGCTAGTAAAGAAATGATTTGGTTATAGATGTTTATGGAGGAATTGGGAAAGAATAAGGAGAATAGTAGGTTGTATTGTGACAGTGAGAGTGTCATTCATATTGCAAATAACTCATCCTTCCATTCAAAGACTAAGCATATACAACTTAGGTACCATTTCATAAGATCCGTCTTAGAAGAAGGACATTTGAAGTCGGAAAAGATACATGCTAGCCAAAATCTTGCAAACATGTTAACAAAGGGAGTAACTAGGGAGAAAATGAGTTCCTGCTCAGTTTCAGTTGGCCTTCAAGCATGAAGGTGAAGATGAGAAATTTTCCAGGTCCAAGGTGGAATATAGTTCAGCAGGTAAAACGACAATGGAGTTGTTGTGATAAGTCTCTAAGTGGGAGATTATTGGTTGTGGATCTTAATTATCTTTCTGATTCAGAGGTTTGTTTCAATCGTGCTTGGACCCCATTCCCTAACAGGGGGTGTGGGGGGGCTCCCCCCCCACAACTTTCACCAAAGAGGTCTAGGGGGGGCGATGAAAATTTTTGTAGCCCCCCTTGGTGGGGGATTTGGGGGAAGAGCCCCCGAAGAAAAATATTGGGAAAAATTTCCTTGTAAAATATTGTAATTTCATATTCATTCTGGACCGTTCATTATACGGTCGGAGATTTGATGGTAGAATTTATTTTTAGAGTTTTTGATCTGAATTATTTTCTACACGAAATGAAAGTGGAGATATAATAAATAAATTCACAGAGATATCATGGCTATCCAATAATATAACAGAAATGTATCAGAGATGAAACCATAAACACAAAGATACAGTAATACACAATTTCTATTAATGAAAGAAATGTACAGGGACTGTAAAAATATAGAGTGAAAGACTCTCTAGAATGTTGGCAACTTATCTCTGAGAAGAGATGTGATGGCTACTCACATTCGCAAGAAGATGATTTTTACAATGAGGCTCCAAAGGCCATTTTAACATAAGAAAAATCCAAAACCCTAACCCAGGAAGATGAAAAGCCAACAGTTTTGTGGACCCCGTTTTGGGTAGTTTGGTGTATCAACTTCTTGGGGGTGTAACTTTGGCATACGATCTCTGTTTGGGGAGCACAATAGATCATTAGAAATATCTATCCGAGGAATACAATAGTTGGCAGAAAATATCATGATAATATTTTTGGATCGGACCATGCCCAAAAAACAACGTTTAGGGCCTCAAAACGATTTCGGAAGTTCAGGACTCGAAAAATTGCTAAAAATAGTAAATTACCAAAATTGCCAAAAAATTGTTTTGAGCTAGTTGGAAAATGTGGGTGGACACCGATATCCACCTCGATAAATCCTCCCTCCTTAGGAAGCAATGGTCTCCATTACGTTGAGTGTCCGGGGGAGAGGGAAAAGTGTTTGCTGAATCTGCATCTTGGTGAGTTGCTTGCCTTGTTGGGGAAGTTGTGTTGCTTAGCTTGTCAAAGGTTGTCCTAAACATGTGGTTGGAAGGGTTGGTAGTTTTTAACCAGTCTCGCTACAAAAGATTCCTATGTGAAGAAGGAATATTTAGACTTTGTTGCAATCTTGTCAACCTGCTTTTGTTGAATAGAAGGTGCTTGGGCTGAGGCTGTAGAAATCTCCTTATGTTCGCCCTTTAAACAGATTGTGAAGAAGTTGAATTTTGTAGTATGAGATACTACCTTGCGACATTTTTTAGGTGGAATAGTAGTTGGAACTACCTATGGTATTCTGTAGAGATGACCCCCCAAAGTAAAAATGACACTATGGGGTCGAGACTCATAAACAACATGGTGTGTCCACATATATGGTTGGCCCAAGAGAACATCATAGAAATCCAATGGGGAGACATCACATAATACATCATCATTGAAGGGTTGGATGTCGTATGAAAATCGACACTGTTGGATGACACAAAGATATCGTCCTTGGTGAAGCCACCCGATGTTGTATCGCTACAGGTGTGGTGTTGTCAACAATCCCAACTATTTGACGAACTCTGTTGAGATGAGGTTCTTCTGGCTTCCGCAATCAATAATAAAATGCAGCTAGGTTCCCTTCACCCACATCTGTGAATGAAAAAGGCGCTCCCTTCACCGAGGTTGTAGCAGTATCCTTTTTTTCTCCCTTTGAACAGATTGTGAAGAAGTTGAATTTTGTAGTATGAGATACTACCTTGTGGCACTGTTTAAGTGGGACAATAGTTGGAACTACCTCTAGTATTCTGTAGAGATGACCCCCCAAAGTAACAATGATACTACGTGGTCGAGACTCATAAACAACATGGCGTCTCCACATATATGGTTGGCCCAAGAGAACATCACAGACATCCAATGGGACAACATCACATAATACCTCATCCTTGAAGGGTTGGATGTCGTATGACAATCGACACTGTTGGTTGACACGAAGATCTCGTCCTTGGCGAAGCCACCCAATGTTGTATAGTTGCAGGTGTGGTGTTGTTCACTGTTACACATCAAAATTACACACTTCAATGATGACCTATTGTCGTCATTACAGGTGTCTCAAGTGTCACACTTTGGCCAAAAATGTCGCAAGTGTCCCAAATATCATACTTTCATCTTGCCTATGTCGTATCTCGGAAGACATCACAGGAACACTTGATACATCCTTAGAGACTGGTTAAAATAAGGATATATCATTTGACAAAGAGTACAAAGATGTTTCCTTGAGAAAGACCACTTGAAAATAATTTTTGAAGGGAAGAACTCCCCTACCCACTAGCAGGGAGCGCTAGCACTCCTTGCCTTTCTTTGGGGGAGCATTGCAACGCTTTGTTCACCATTCTAGGGGAGTGTTGTGTTGTTGAAGAAATCAAGGGAAGATCCCCCTTATCTATGAAGTCAGTTTGATTCAAATCTGAGGTCAAGGATGGATCTTAGGGAGGATCCATAACTGATGGAGAAAGATCCCCAACCTATCCCAAGAATATCTAAGGTGGTTAGGCCTCTCAAAGCCTATATAAGGAAGCCTCCTCATAGTGAAAGGGGGAGACATTGAAGGCATCAAAATTATGATCTCATAAGGGAGAATATCAGTGAAAGTACAATCATTCTGATTGTGGAACTTTTGAGCAAGGGTTTGGACAAAGAGAGCTTGGTGAGGCTATTGCATTTGCATCTATAGTTGTAAGCAATTTCCTTTGTTTTCATTATTAGTATATATGTGTGTGTGTGTGTGTGTGTGTGTGCTTGGCATGTTTCCTTCAAGTTTGTGTATGTTTCATGAACTTGTTTCTTTTGATAGATCTATTTTGAAGCTAATCATGGTAGAATAGGAAGTATTTTTTTTCGTTGTCACTCATTGGATTGCAGGAACTTCTAAAGAGCTTGTAGATCAAAATCACCCTAGATCGAGCAAGAAAAAACATCATTAAAGGTATTTATACTCCTTTCTTATTCTTCCTTGACTAGTTTAGCTTCATTAGAAGGAATGCCAGTGTCCAACAATAACACCTTTCTAGCTTGGTTATAGGGATATAGATCCAAGAGGAATTTCAACTGTCCATAGGGGGATTTTCCTATAACATCGACAATCCAAACTATTTGACGACCTCTGCTGAGATGAGGTTCTTCTGGATTCCTCTATCAATAATAAAATGCAGTGGGGTCCCCTTCACCCACATCTTTGAATGAAAAATGCGCTCCCCCTTTTTAATATCTGTTGGTTCTTCGGGTTGAATTGTTGCAGTCACGATAGTAGCAGTGGGGTCTGCATCGATAATTTATCTTTTATTAGTATTTTCATAATCAGATTCGGAATCAGGGTTCAAATCCTTGTCTTTTATATTGGCCACCAATGACTGTTTTGAGTGACATTCATTGGTGTTGTGCCAGGGGATTTTGTGGAAATCGCACCATTTTTCGGTGTCCTTCATTGTCTTTTCGTGACCCTTCTTTTCCTGTGGCTTGGAATAGTTTTCAGGAGACTATTTGTTAGGATCATCTTTGTCATACTTTAGTTGATGCGGAATTGCAGACCCAAAATCCCATTTGTTCTGGTGCTTAAATTTCTGCTCGATTTTAACAACATATCGATAAGCAGCACCAAGTGATGAGATGTCTAGAAAATCCATTTCAGTTTGGATGTAACTGTGTAGAGCCCCACGATATTTCAGAACCAAATGTCATTTAGAGTCTTTGATACCCATCTTAGTGTGCAAGGTATGGAAGGTATTGGTGAACTGCAGAACTGTGTGGCCCCTCTCTTTTCACAGTGTGGTCCATCTCATGTACCAGTCCACATAGTTGCCAACGGGGTAATATTGTTCCTTTACCGCATCCACAAAAAAATCCCAAGTGGACTCGACCCCATATATTCCAGACTCCTCTTTGGAACTTTGCTTCCAGTAAGTTTCCCACCAATGTTTGACATGGGGGAGAGATTTAAGGAGTGCGAAGGTGATATTTTCCCTGTCGAAAAAATTATGAATAGAGAAATAACCTTCTAATAGATTTAACCATTTTTTAAGGGCATCCGCATCTATCTGACCTTCAAATACAGGAATATCAAAATTAACCTATACCTTGAAAGGACAGGTGCTTCCAAAGTGTTCCTTTGATGAAGATGCTCATGTTTCTATCGGAAGACATTGAAGGATCTGGGAAAAATTATCCATCATTTCGTCCCTCTGTCGCATGAGAGCTTGCTCAAGCAACAGATTGATAGGATCATATACTCCGACGTTTTTATTTTCTTCTACCATGGATGGTTTATTGGGTGTGTGAGATAGATTATATTGAAGAGATACAAGATCGAGACCCAACTTTCTATACTTGGACCTCGTCGGGGACATGCACTGAAAAATGATCAAGAGCAACCTGCTTTGATACCGCTGATCCAAATTTTTTTCGACACAAAATGAGAGCGGAGATATAATAAAGAAATGCACAGAGATATCATAGATATCCAATAATATAACATAAATGTATCATATATGCAACCATAAACACAGAGATACAGTAATACATGATTTCTATTAATGAAAGAAATGTACAAACTGTAAAAATATAGAGTGAAAGACTCACTAGAATGGTGGCATCTTATCTCTGAGAAGAGATGTGACGACTACTCGCATTCGCAAGAAGATGATTATTTTAATAAGGCTCCAAAGGCCTTTTTAACATAAGTAAAATCCAAAACCCTAACCCCAGAAGATGAAAACCCATCAGTTTTGTGGACCCCGTTTTGGGTAGTTTGGTGTATCAACTTCTCGAGGGCGTAACTTTGGCATACAATCTCCATTTGGGGTGCACAATAGATCGTTAGAAAGATCTATCCAAGGAATACAATAGTTTTTGGAAAATATCATGTTGAATTTTTCAACCGGACCATGCCCAAAAAACGTCGTTTAGGGCCTCAAAACGGTTTTGGAAGTTCAGGACTTGAAAAACTGCTAAAAATAGTAAATTACCAAAATTGCCAGAAAATTGTTTTGAGCCAGTTAGAAAAGGTGGGTGGCCATCGATATCCACCTGGATCAATCCTCCCTCCTTAGGAAGCAATGGTCTCCATTGCGTTGAGTACCCAGGGGAGAGGGAAAAGTGTTTGTTGAATCTGCATCTTGATGAGCTGCTTGCCTTGTTGGGGAAGTTGTGATGCTTAGCTTGTTGAAGGTTGTCATGAACATGTGGCTGAAAGGGTTGGAATTTTTCAACCAGTCTGGCTCCATAAGATTCCTGTGTACAGAAGGAATATTTACACTTTGTTACAATCTTGTTGACCTTCTTTTGTTGGATAGAAGGTGATTGGGCCGAGGTTGTAGAAGTATCCTTATGTTTTCCCTTTGAACAGATTGTGAAGAAGTTGAATTTTGTAGTATGAGATACTACCTTGCGACACTGTTT
The DNA here is from genome assembly GCA_009831015.1 of Picea engelmannii. Lineage (NCBI taxonomy): Eukaryota > Viridiplantae > Streptophyta > Pinopsida > Pinales > Pinaceae > Picea > Picea engelmannii. The sequence goes on from ML786284.1 coordinate 14,174, forward strand.
AGGTGGGACAGTAGTTGGAACTACCTCTGGTATTTTGTAGATATGACCCCCCAAAGTAACCATGAAACTATGGGGTCAAGACTCATAAACAACATGGCATCTCCACATATATGGTTACCCCAAGAGAACATCACAGACATCCAATGGGGAAACATCACATAATACCTCATCCTTGAAGGGTTGGATTTCGTATGACAATCGACACTGCTAGCTGACACGAAGATCGCATCCTTGGCGAAGTCACCTGATGTTGTATGGTTGCGGGTGTGTTGTTGTCGACAATCCAAACTATTTGATGACCTCCGCTGAGATGAGGTTCTTCTGGCTTCCTCTATCAATAATAAAATGCAGTGGGGTCCCCTTCACCCACATCTGTGAATGAAAAAGGCGCTCCCCCTCTTCAGGATCTGTTGTATCTTCTTGTTGAATTGTTGCGGTCACACAGTAGTAGTGGGGTCTGTGTTGATGATCTCTCTTTTACCAGTGTTTTCAGAATCAGATTTTGAATCAGGGTTTGGCTCCTTGTTATCTTTGATATTGGCCACCAATGAATGTTTTGAGCGACATTCATTGGTGTTGTTCCAAGGGATTTTCTGGAAATCGCATCATTTTTCGGTGTCCTTCTTTGTCTTCTCGTGACCCTTCTTTTCCTTTGGCTTGGACTGGTTTTCAGGAGACTGTTTGTTAGGGTCATCTTTTTCATACTTTAGTTTATGTGAATTTGCAGACCTGAACTCCCACTTGTTTTGGTGCTTAAATTTTTGCTCGATTTTAACAACATATCGATAAGGAGCATCGAGTGATGAGATGTCCAGAAAATCCATTTCAGTTTGGATGTATCTGTGTAGAGCCCCATGGTATTTCAAAACCAGATGTCGTTTAGAGTCTTTGATACCCATCTTGGTGTGCAAGGTATGGAGGGTATTGGTGAACTCCGGAACTTGTTGGCCCCTCTCTTACTGTAGTGTGATCCATCTCATGTACTGATCCTCATAGTTGCCAATAGGGTAATATTGTTCCTTTATTGCATCCACAAAAAATCCCAAGTGGGCTCGGCCCCATATATTCCAGACTCCTCTATGGAACTTTTCTCCCAATAAGTTTCCCACCAATGTTTGACATGGGGGAGAGCTTTAAGAAGCACGAAGGTGATCTTTTCCCTGTCGAAAAAATTATGAATAGAGAAATAACCTTCTAACTGATTTAACCATTTGTCTAGGGCATCCACATCTATCTGATCTTCAAATACGGGAATATCAAAATTAACCTGTATCATTTCGTCCCTCTATCGCGTGAGAGCTTGCTCAAGCAACAGATTGATAGGATCGTCTTCTCCATCGTTTTTCTTTTCTTTCGCCATGGAGGGTTTCTTGGGCATGTGAAAGCGACTATCTTCAAGAGAGACAAGCTCGAGACCCAACTTTGTATACTCGGACCTCGTTGGGGACATGCACTGAAAAATGATCAAGAGCAGCCTGCTCTGATACCACTGATCCAGTTTATTTTCAGCACGAAATGAGAGCGGAGATATAATAAAAAAATGCACAGAGATATCGTGGATATCCAATAATATATCATAAATGTATCAGAGATGAAACCATAAACACAGAGATACAGTAATACACGATTTCTATTAATGAAAGAAATGTACAGACACTGTAAAAATACAGAGTGAAAGACTCGCTAGAATGGTGTCAGCTTATCTATGAGAAGAGATGTTATGGCTACTCACATTCACAAGAATATGATTGTTACACTGAGGCTCCAAATTACTTTTAACATAAGCAAAATCCAAAACTCTGACCCTAAAAGATGAAAATCCAACAGTTTTGTGGACCCCGTTTTGGGTAGTTTGGTGTATCAACTTCCCGGAGGTGTAACTTTGGCATACGATCTTCATTTGGGGCACACGATATATCTTTAGAAAGATATATCCGAGAAATACTATAGTGGGAAGAAAATATCATGATGATAATTTTCGACCAGACCATGCCAAAAAAATGTCATTTAGGGCCTCAAAATGGCTCCAAAAGTTTAGGACCCGAAAAAATGCTAAAAATAGTAAATTACCAAAATTGTCAGAAATATGTTTTTAGCCAGTTGGAAAAGGTGGTTGGCCACCGATATCCACCTGGATCAATCCTCCCTCTTTAGGAAGAAATGGTATCCATTGCATTGAGTTCCAAGGGGAGAGGGAAAAGCGTTTGTTGAATCTGCATCTTGATGAGTTGCTTTCCTTGTTAGGGAAGTTGTGTTTCTTAGCGTGTTGAAGGTTGTCATGAACATGTGGTTGAAAGGGTTGGAATTTCTTAACCAATATGGCTACATGAGATTCATGTGTGCAGAAGGAATCTTTACACTTTGCTTCAATCTTGTCAACCTGCTTCTGTTAGATAGAAGGTGCTTGGGTCGAGGTTGTAGCAGTATCCTTATGTTCGCCCTTTGAATAGATTATGAAGAAGTTGAATTTTGTAGTATGAGATACTACCTTGCGGCACTGTTTAGGTGATACAGTAGTTGTAACTACCTCTGGTATTCTGTAGAGATGATCCCCCAAAGTAACAATGACACTATGGGGTCAAGACACATAAACAACATGGCGTCTCCACATATATGGTTTCCCAAGAGAACATCATAGACATCCAATGGGGCAACATCACATAATACCTCATCCTTGAAGGGATGGATGTCTTATGACAATCGACACTGCTGGCTGACAGGAAGATATCGTCCTTGGCGAAGCCACCTGATGCTGTATGGTTGCGGGTGTGGTGTTGTTGACAATCACAATTGTTTGAAAACCTCTGTTGAGATGAGGTTCTTTTGGATTCTGCTATCAATAATAGAATGCAATGGGGTCCCCTTCACCCACATATGTGAGTGAAAAAGGCGCTCCCCCTCTCCACAATCTGTTGGTTCTTCTAGTTGAATTGTTGTGGTCGCGAAAATAGTAGTGGGGTCTGCATCGATGATCTGTCTTTTACCAGTATTTTCAGAATCAGATTCTGAATCAGGGTTCGGCTCCTTGTCTTTGATCTCAGCCACCAATGAATTTTTTGAATGACATTCATTCGTGTTGTGCCAGGGGATTTTGTGGAAATCGCACCATTTTTTGATGTCCTTATTTATCTTCCCGTGACCCTTCTTTTCTTCTGGCTTGGACTAGTTTTTGGGAGACTGTTTGTTAGGGCTGTCTTTGTCATACTTTGGTTGATGTGGATTTGCAGACCCGAACTCCCGTTTTTTCTGGTGCTTAAATTTTTGTTTGATTTTAACAACATATCGATCAACAACACTGAATGATGAGATGTCTAGAAAATCCATTTCAGTTTGGATGTATCTATGTAGAGCCCCACGGTATTTTAGAACCAAATGTCATTTAGATTTTTTGATACTCAACTTGGTGCGCAAGGTATGGAAGGTATTGGTGAACTCTGAAACTGTTTGTCCCCTCTCTTGCCGCAGTGTGGTCCATGTCATGTACTGGTCCTCATAGTTTCCAACGGGGTAATATTATTTCTTTACCAGATCCACAAAAAAATCCCAAGTGGGCTCGGCCCCATATATTCCAAACTCCTCTATGGAAATTTGTTCACAGTAAGTTTCCCACCAATGTTTGACATGGGGGAGATCTTTAAGGAGCACGAAGGTGATATTTTCCTTGTCAGAAAAATTATGAACAGAGAAATAACCTTCTAACATATTTAACCATTTGTCTAGGGAATCTGCATATATTTGACCTGCCAATATGGAAATATCAAAATTAACCTGTACCCTGAAAGTAGAATTTCTTCCAAAGTGGTTGTTTGATGAAGATGCACCTGTTTCTATCGGAAGATGTTGAAGGATGTGGGAAAAATTCTCCATCATTTCGTCCCTCTGTTGCATGAGAGCTTGCTCAAGCAACAGATTGATAGGATCGTCTACTCCATCGTTTTTCTTTTCTTCCTCCATGGAGGGTTTGTTAGGCGTGCGAGAGCGATTGTCTTCAAGAGAGACAAGCAGGAGACCCAACTTGCTATACTCGGGCCTCGTCGGGAACATGCACTAAAAAATGATCAAGAGCAACCTGCTCTGATACCACTGATCTCGATTATTTTTGACACGAAATAAGTGCAGAGATATAATAAAGAAATGCACAGAGATATCGTGGATATCCAATAATATAATAGAAATGTACCATAGATGCAACCATAAACACAGAGATATAGTAATACACGATTTCTATTAATGAAAGAAATGTACAGATACTGTAAAAATACAGAGTGAAAGACTCGCTAGAATGGTGGCATCTTATCTCTGAGAAGAGATGTGATAGCTACTCGCATTCACAAGAAGATGATTGTTAAAATGAGGCTCCAATGGCCTTTTTAACATAAGTAAAATCCAAAACCCTAACCCCGGAAGATGAAAATCCAACAGTTTTGTGGACCCTGTTTTGGGTAGTTTGGTGTATCAACTTCCCGGGGGCGTAACTTTGGCATATGATCTTTGTTTGGGACGCATGATAGATCATTAGAAAGATCTATCCGAGGACTAAAATAGTTGGTAGAAAATATCATAATGATAATTTTCAATTGGACCATGCCAAAAAAACGTCGTTTAGGGCCTCAAAACAGCTCCAGAAATTCAAGACCTGAAAAACTGCTAAAAATAGCAAATTACCAAAATTTCCAGAATTTTTTTTTGAGCCGGTTGGAAAAGGTGGGTGGCCAATGATATCCACCTAGATTAGTTCTTTTTCCATAGAATGAAACCCTCTCTTATGAGGTAATTTTATTACAGTTTTTTATTATCATGAATGTTTTATTCTGAGAGAGTAGATCGCGAGAGAAAGAAGAGGAAGTTACAATGATTGAGTTGTAGGTTGTATCCCTTCATTTTGTTGGATAATAAAAAGGAAGGACCTGGAAATTTCTCTGGTGTACGTATCACACACTGGGTGAACGATGTATATATGTGTCTCTATTGTATTGTGTATCTTATGTTTTTTATTTCGGCATTTGTTTTATTTTATTGCTCCACGATCCTATTTTTCTAACAAATGAGAATGATAAGATTGCATCAGAGGGCACAAGTTATTCATAGGGAATGTAACTTGCAATATATAAAGTATTGAGTGAATCAATGGATTGCTAAAGAAAATAGAAGATACTTCAATGAAGATGATGGTTACTTGGGATATTTTTTTAGAACTAATGCTTAATTGACAGAATCATGTAACCATGTACTAGAACACGACATGAAAACATGAAATAAAGAACAAGAACATGACATAATTTTACAAGACTACTGACAACATTGAAAAAAAATTCCATTAACCATAAAAAAACATGAGAAAACATGGATGGCATGCACACAATGGAACTTGTTACATGTTAAATGTATCTATCTCAAATCCAAAAGATAAAGTTCTCAAAAAGTAGCATTTACATTTAGTGTTGAATGTTATAATGCATCTATGCATTCATAGAATGAACTAACTAAATCAATAAGCTCATGGAAAGGGCTTATGACCAATTTGGTGTGATCCATGTTGACTAATGCATGCCAATATATATTAAGAAGCACAGTGTTAGCAAGATACCTATTATGCAATGTTCCCTACATTTTCATAAGCTTCTTGGCTAGTAGATGTCAATCTTGTGGTTGTGTAAGCATATGAACCTCTATCAAATTCAATACTTGGTATAAAAACTACAATCATACTAGATAATATCCAGGATGAAACAAATCCAACCACCAAACTCACCAAGAATATTGATAGGTAACGTATAGATTTTCCCATCTATTTCCACAATAAATAAATAAATAGATTTTTATATGTAAAATATAAGACAAAGTTTTATTAACTAGATGAAGAGGACATTGGATGACCTATGATATTCTTATTTTCAGTCCAAGTTATCTTAGGAATGGTAAATAGCTAGTTTTTGTTGACTATAACAATCGCAAGAAAACAAAAGTTCATAATAGAAGGGTACCATGTGTTAGAACTATGTAAATTCGTTTGGATGAGAAAACAAATGACAGAGGCAACCTAGAGACCAACTTTAAGACCAGAAACTAGCCTTTCCGACATAGAGAGGGCTATCTTTGAGACTTGTTCTCTAACAGATAATGGATTTGAATTGTCGGCTAGGTTTATTGCATTTGTGAAATGTTTTTGGGTATGTTGGAAAGGAAATACAGAACCTTGGGCCATGGAGTCAAATTCCAGAAAGCGAGAGAAATAAATGACTTGGTAACTAAAACTTTGAGAGGATAAAGGCTAATCAGGAAATGGTATTTCAGTTTAAATGTCGTTGTGTGTGGCAAGAGAAAAAGTACATAAAACAACTCAGAGCACCATTGAATATGGATTCTAAATTACTTGGAAGAAAACAAAGGAGTTTAAATGGTGAAGTCTAAAGCACCACACAATGAATTCTAGACTTATTAAACATTCCAATTTAAACAAAGTAAAGACATGGATATACAGAAAATAGGAATTACATACATAGGAGAGATCACAATACAAAACCACCACCATTAGAATATTTTTGTCAAAGCCTTAGGACCTTTGCATCGTATTTCAATTGGGTTCGAAAGTTACATTCAACAGTCTACTATCTACACTACTTTGCCAACCAACCTAGCTTACATTGAAAATATGCAATATATAGAAAACGTTGTGCCCCTTGGGCTGCCATGATCTAAACTACTACTCCTATAATTTTGGTTCTGGTTATTCCCTGCTAGATGATCTCTCGAATAGGACTTACTAATAATAGGAACCTAAACGCACCCAATCATGTCATAACCAACATCTTTATCATGATCATTCATTCATCAACAAGATTCAATCATTAGGAAATGATGCGTCGATGTTTCTCCTTTGAAGGGTCACCTGAATGATCAAACACTTTGTCAGAAATTTTCCACCCAGTGTAACGGGTTTTTATGGTTATCACTGGTCGTAGTATGCATGTGGAAATTTGGTATGGTAGATGATTGTGGGTTGTCACTCGTGCTTTCCAGATGGCGACAATGGTCAAGGGACCACGTATCTCCTTAAAAATTGTTGTGCATTGCACCTACACTTATCCTTATCAACAGGTGGGTTTACAACATCTGTGTGACGTATATCCATCGTGTAGATACTTTTCAGATTCCTTCCTTCCCGGTAGGAAACATGACATGAGGAGAGAGAATTTTTGTGCCACATTAAAAAAGACAAAAACGGGGTCGGGTCAATTATGTTTCTAGCCTCATCTGCAGTCTTGATATTCTAAGCATTTTCCTGAGAGACCAGTTTCTCCTTTTCAGATTCTTTACTTGTCTTCAAAATCTTCACAAGACTGTGTTCCCCTTCATCTTTGTTTGAGCACTAGCCAGAGTCGTGTAGACATTTTCCATGGTTGGTCCACATTCTTTGAAGTGCTCCGCAATTCTCTCCTCTGACATCCTTTGTTCCTCGCGTAGTTGAATGATCACATATTGCGCTTCTATGAGCTGTTTCTTGAGCCAATTCACATTCCCTTTTCGGCTCTACGACATTAATGTTTTGACAGTCCTTTCCACTAACTACTTTCTCAATTGTTTGTTCTCCTGGTAAAACTCAGAAATAGCGAGTTGCGCCTTTTTTAGTTGTTGTGACGACTCCCAAACATCCATGCTTTTAGTGCACAGTCTTGTCCATCTATCACAACTTTCTTGACTTGAACCCTCGATAGGTCCTAGCCGAACAACACTCATGAGTAACTTCTCAGCAACAGATTGGGCACGCGGTTCATTTGGATCTTGGGCCTCCCCGGGCTCCATGTTCTTCCTTGTCCTACCTATTTTTCATGGTACTGGCTATTGGGGTGACGAGTCTTCCACTATCATTCCTTTTTCTATAGCCCCCTCTATTCCTTCCTCTGCACTACAAGATGTTATTTCCCCCGTAGGTAGAGAGGAATATCCTTTGGGGTCCCTGGGGATGTCAGATGAAAATAGAAACAAGTCCCATTCCTTTCCCATTCATCTCAATTCCTAAACTATCAACAACTTGATTAATGAGATATGCGATAATTTCTTCTTTAGATGGTTTGCTTAGGCTTGGATGTTGTCCGCCATTCCTCCTAGACTTTGGTGCAAGAAGAAAGGTAAGTTCAAAGGCCTCATCCCTATGAAATGCATTAGTATCCTGACGTGATGTGGGTATACTCTATCAGAAATTTTTCACAAGTGAAATACTTTATAATCACCATTAGGATTTTTTGAAAAGGCTCTCCTAGATACAGAATCGAAACACCTGCTCCGCTTTTCCCATTCATGCAGTTTGGTTTGATTAATTCTTTGTATTATAGTATGTCTAAAGTCATGGCCTTAGACCACCTTTCACCGTGCTGAGGGATCTCTATCGCGGCTGACAGAGTTTCCTCCATCACCCAGAATGTGATCCCTACAATGATCATGCAGAACCCATTAAATCTGAGCACAAATTGTTCATCCAGTTTCACGTTGTACCCTTGGATTTTCTTGTAATATTGCATATATATGACATGTTCAAAATATGCCCTGACATTTGGATCTTCATTGATTAACATCAAGTCTTGAGACTCGGGCCTCACAGTTGTACCACCTCGCGACTTCTTCCTTATGTCTTGGGACGTTGTCATGATGCAAACATGTATTTGTTCTGCATGTGTAGTAATGAAAGATGACGCCCTCTTCACTCAACAAATGGAGATTAGTAAGTCTTGTAGAGACCTATCGGAGGTGAAGTGGTGGAAATTTTTCTCGACAAGTAAGAATAACTCTAGGATTTTACTACACAGGCGTTAAGTGCTATGAAGGATTTAGGCATATGAACAGGTTGATGTTGTGATAATGATAACAATATGCTCTTCATAGTGGGGAGGCATGAAAGAAAATTCGGGCGTGGCAAAGAAAAACTCTGAGGATGAAAGGATGATTGTAAGAGGGACTGTCGCCCGACAGAATATCTTGTGTAAAAATCCAACATGCTTTGAACCATGATTTAAGACAGATAAAACGTCGCAATATTGACTAACCAGTTTCGCGACATAGTTGATGGAAATCGTCTTTCCTGCAGTGAGAAAAATCAGGACTTGTAGGAAAAATCATAGACAATGCATAATCTTGGATGGTAAAAGAGAATCACGCAGGGTGACTATCATTTATAATCGAACAGGTGAGAGATGGAATCATGACAGAGGGAATTGAATCCATGGTGATGCTAAGTTTTGAAGTAGATGAATATTTGCATAGCACACTGACACGACGGGTACACTTCGGAGTGTGCAAAGTACAGATGATAATAGTTGCAGAGTATATCCGATATGAGTGTCATGATTTCTTATCCTTCCTGACTTCATAATGAAGTGATGATGGTCATTATATCTTTTGACGTGACCCTTTCTCTAACAACTTGCCTCGACCTCTGGCACGTAAATTCCCTCTTTCTGACAGGACCCAGCCTTTTGGGAAAAGACCTTTACAATTCACACTTGTTTGATTATGACACCCTTTCCTGACTCCAAGGGCTAGCTCTGCCACTTGCTGACTTCAACCCATTCGTTTCTTAGTACCTGACCTCCCATGTTTTTACACATGAACCATGACTCATCTAGGACTAACTTTAACTGAAAAAATGATGGTGCTAGCAGCTGGCTCCAACGAGGATGTTATCCTCCCTATGAGGTGGAAAATAAAAATGGACCAAGTGTTGACCATTGGGATTTATTTGATTTGCATACTATAAAACAATGGAAAAGACTCACCCTAGACCTTCTTGACACAGTCATGACTAGAATCAGCATAAACTTAGGGCCTTCACTCCAGGCTTCAATTTTCTGTTGACTACTAACTCAAAACGTCTTCTTTGAAAACATAAAAAACAACTATTTACAATGACATGAGAAACTGAAACTAAACCAGATAATGCTTAAGGAACCTTCCATTCATAGGTCCCCCACTAGTGAGCTCTCCATTAACCTCTTGTAGCAAGTATGCATTGTTCCCGTGATACACGAAAATCCTGAATGACCCCATCCAAATATGATCAAACTTTCCATGCTTCCCTTTTTCTTCATTCCTCGCATCCCACTTCAGCACCCAGATCATTTACCTTGAAATCCTCCTATTTAGCATGCTTGTCGAAAATCTTCTTCATTATGTCTTGGTGAAGATGTGATCAGTTGAAAACTTGTTTCCTCATTTGTTGCACATGAAATAATTGGTTTATCCTCCTTTGAGTGTCGTTTGGTTCGACTTCTTGTTTTTGCAGAAACCTCCTAACTGGAAATCCCAGGGAGGTGGGGAAAAATACCTCCGCGCCATATACAATTTAGAAAGGTGATGTGGAGATGGAGTTTTTGGTAGTGATTTTGTCATCCCATAGTGCATAGATAAGCTTCTTGTGCCAAACCTTCTTGTTGTCCTGCAAGAGTTTATTAATAATCTTGGTTAAGATTTTGTTGGATGGTTTTGCTAATCCATTACCCTATGGGTAATAAGTCATAGAATGTCCCGGGTTTATGTTGTAATCATTACAAAAATTCTCCATGTTCTTGCACTTGAACATTGTTGCATTATCCATGAAGATCTTGATAGGGCACTCAAACCTAAACAAGATATTGGTCTCCAGAAACTAAATGATAACTGTGTCGATAGTTTTCCTTGTGGGGACTGCTTCGATCCATTTGGTGAAGTAGTTCGTGGCCGTTTGTATCCATATATGCTAATCCAAGGATGGAGGATGGATTTCTCCTATGAATTCTAGACCCCATTGCATAAACGGTGCTTCGAGAGAGATAGGTTTTAATGGAAGAGGTTGCATCTTTCTTTTTCCATCGAATATCTATCATTTGTGGAAACTGGAAACTTCTTTGTATACATCTGCGAAAATACTGGGCCAATAAAATATTTCCCTCAAGATTTTATGAACGGTGTTATTCCAGTAATGATGCCCCCCGCAGTCCCCTTTTTGGAAGTCCTTGATAGCTTGTTCTGTGTCTTCTTCTAGAAAAAAAATTAGCAAGATCCCTCATGGATCCTTCCAATATAGAGAGTTATCTAGGATGCAAAACTTATCCTCTTTAAACTTCAAAAACCTAGCCTTGGTTTTCCTCAACCCTGGAAGAGTTTGCAAATTTCTCAATATGTAAATGATGTCAGTGTACCAAGGTGAATCGATGAATTTCTGAGATACCTGTGGGATTGCTTCTTCTTACAGTTTCTCCGATAGATCAACAATGAATTTTATTCTCAAAACATCACAATTCGAATGCGCCATCAATTTTTCAAGCCCCTGACCCTTAATTAGATTTGTAGGCTTGATTTCGAGGTCATATTCCAAAATGACTGCAATCCATTTACCCTTTCTCCCCTCAAGGTCAGGCTGACTTAGGATATCCTTGACGGAATTTCTAGGCACATAAGCAATGACGTGTGAATGTAGTATTAAATTCATGAATTCCTTGAGGTATTTCACTAAGGCATATGCTTGTTTTTCCATGATATCATACCTCAGTGGGGAGTCTATCAACATCCTGTTGAAATAGGCTATAGGATTTTCGAAATTCTGCTCATCCTTCTGTAACAGGATGCCAACGATGGTGTATTTCGAGGTGAAGGAAAATAAGATAAAATCCTTTGTGAAATTTAGGTTGGATAATACGAGAGATTTGGTTAGTGCCACCTTGATGTCTTCAAATGAATTCCTGGCTTCGGGGGTCCATATTATCTCATTACTCTTTCTGAGCATAACCGTGATGTGATTTATAATTTCAGCTAGATTCGGAATGAACCTCCTCAGAAAGTTCACCTTTCCCAGGAAATATTGTACTTATTTATTGCTCTGAGGAGTGTTGATATTCAGAATCCCTTCCACTCTGTTGGGGTCTATTTTTATGCCTTCCTTTGAGATGATGTGCCCCAACAATTTTCCTTCTTACATCTTGAAATTTGATTTTTTTGGATTTAATGATATGCCAAACTTTCTACATTTCTGGAAGACCTTCTTCATATTCTCAAGATGTTGTTAGTCGAAATCAAAAAATATTGTGATGTATTCCAAGTAAATCACGATAATTTTTTCTTTCTCCTCAAAAAATGCTATATCCATATCCCTCTGGAAAGTAGCTCCATCATTCATAAGACCAAAAGGCATATTTTCATACATGAACGTACCCCACGGTGTCATAAAGGCTGTTTTATCCCGATCGTTTGGTTGTACCATGATCTGATTGTAACCAGAAAAACCATCCAGCATAGACATTTTTTGGGATCCAACTACCTTCTATAGGATGTAGTCCATCTTATGAAGTGGGTATTTTTCTTTGAGGGATACTCTGTTCAGGTTCTGAAAATCCACATGTAACCTTATTTTTCCGCTCTTCTTCCTTACATGCATAAGGTTGGCCACCCATTTTGAAAATCTCAAAGAAACAATAATTTCGGCATCAAATAGCTTCTTTACCTCTTTTTCAATCAGTGGTAGCAGCATGGGATTGGTTTGTCTTAGATTTTTCTTGAAATGTTTTTGATCTTCCTTGATGCGAATCGCATGTTGAAATACTCTAGTGTCATAGATTTTCAAGTCTTCGTAACTCCATGCAAAAACATCAGGAAAATATTTCATGAGGTTGATATATTTCTGTTTGATCTTTGAACTGAGTGTCTTCGACAATCTGATTATATTAGGATTCTCTTAAGTTTCGATGTTGCAATCATCGATATCTTCATCATTCACAGTGATCCTAGGATTTCTGGCTACATCATTTTCATCAAACAGTTTCTCTAATGGGACCAATCCTTTGGGGATGATGTTTTTCTTAAGCTACAAGATATCCCTTCCAATTAGCTAGTTCTGAAAGGGGTCATCTTCACTGTGTGCAACTGCGTATTCATCTTCTTCGCAACAACACTCATCATCGATGTTTACGTTAGTGAACTCGTCACTCATTTGGAGGAATCTCTCCACCTATTTGTCATCTTCAAACACTTGCCAATACTTGATACTATCGGGTACTGTGGGCCTGTGTTTGACTTCAATATCATACTTCTTGTTGGGAAAAATTTGAATTTTAAACACTGAAGATGAGGTAGCCAGGGCATCCACAATTTGATTTTTCCCCCTAGGGATCAAAGGAAAATTATACTCTGAGAACTCTTCAAGGAGGTCCAACACTAGATTTCTATATGCTCTTAGTCTGGGGTGCTTGGAATTGTATATACCCTTCACTTGATTTATTATGAGCTCAGAGTCTCCATGCATCGCTATCCTCTTAGCGCCCAATTCTTTTAAAGTTCTCAGACCCAAAATTAGTGCCTCATACTCAGCCATGTTATTTGTACAATCAAAGGAAAGCTTGTCGAACTAGATTTTTTAGCCCACTTTGGGAGGATTTATCCATATAGTGGCTCCAACTCCCTTCTTGCTGACAGTTCCATCAAAGCTCATATTCCACATTTTGTCTTGTGCAGTTTCTCTGATCTCTGCATTCCTCTTCTCAACGCACGACCTTATCTTTGATAGTAATGATAGTTGTCATCTCCTCCCTTTCAAAACTTAAGTCATTGTAAAAAATAGAGGAGCCAATTTCGGTGTCGACAGAGTAGATAGGATGATTGTTCGGTTGGGTCTTGCTACTCACCATGTACTTGAGAAGAACCTCTCTCTATAGTCTTCTTTCTTGGCCAAAAATAGGGATGGTAGCATAAGACATGTCCATCTACAGGGTTGCCTTTAGTTTTGCGGCCCACAATCTAGATAACAACATGTCAAATTTTGGGGGGATGTCGGCCACTACCACGTCCATGACCAGATTCTTTGATGAAATTTGAGATAATGACAACCAAATCTTTGATCAGACCCAAACATTTCACCTTTCTTGAGTCGAAAGAGAAAATATCTTTATAAGGTCTAGTGATGTCCAAGCCTAATTCATCCATGACCACCTTTGGCATGAAATTATGCGATGCACCTAAATCCAACATGGAGTTATGAAAATTCATATCATGAATTTTGAGATTGAAATAGAAAGGGGGAACGTCCTCAATATCACCATTTTCTTCTACCCGCAGAATGAATAAGATGGAAGGGTGGTCATCCTGGACGTTCAAGGTTTTGGGTGCCTCTTCCATCCTTAACATCTTAATGATCTGATCCCTATACTCACCCTTCTTGATTAGCTCATTAAAAGGAATAGAGATTTTTATTTGGCCATTTTGTTCTCAAAATTAAAGGGAGGAGGAGCTTTATCTACCTCTTTGACGCTCGTTTCATTACTCACCTCTAGTGCTTTCTTTAAGGATTCCTCCTTTGAATTTCGCTTCTCCATTGCGTCCCTTGTTGGATTGTCTTTATTTTTTTGGCTTGAGGAAGGAGTATTCACCTGAGGTTCCTTTGTGGGATTTGTTTGCGAAGGCTCTGCAAACGTCTTTCTACTCCTGAGGTTGTATTTATTTTGAAACTGCATGATTGCATTTTGATATCCCTTCTTGAACTCCTTCATTCCCGAAGACAACATGTCATTAGTCTCCAGCATAAAACCATCATTTTTTTCCATGAATTGATCATGTTCTCCCTTTGTTAAGAATATGTGTGTATTCATGTCGTCGCAACATTGCATCTAGTCTTGGATCATCTGATCAAGTATTCATTTGCATAGTTGTTTTGGAATGGAGGTCTTATTTGTTGATCACCTTGCTCTCTCTGGTCCCTCTGCCTATTCTGCGGGACTGAAGCCCTTCTAAAGTTTTGATTTATGGATTGGAAATCTTGTTGATCCCTGGTAGTGGCCTTGTTCTCCACGGAAATCCTTGCCATCATCTTCTCCATAGTCTTCATCATCAAGTTGAACTTTTCGTCTGACAATCGAGACGTAGAGGGTTCTGTGTCTCCTTGGCGCTTCTTCCCATTTCTGTCAAAATTTTGTTTGATCTTTCTTGACGCCATCAGATTTAATTCGACTTCAATTGCTTCGCTCATCATAGTGCCTAAAGTATTATATCTTCTTTATCTCAACAACAAGGCTAAATCATTGTCAAAGGAATCGACATATCGAAGTTGCGCAGCTCCGGGAGGTGGTTTGACTTCTATGGGGATTGAGTTGTAAACCTTCATGAATATGGACGAAAACTATTGCATTGTTTCCTATGGTGATCTTTTCATATTTTTATACTGAATTAGTAGTTGCAGAGGATTCTTTTTGTCTCCCCATATGGAAAGAAACGATATTTCAAATGCTGTAAAATTGGGGATGCTCATTGCTTGAAGGGCCTTAAACCACTTCCTGACCTCCCAAGAAAGACTCTGTGCAAACAATCTCATTTTCACATCCTCATGATCAGACTCTTCTAGGTCAACAAAATCATTGAACCAGTAAAAGTGATTTTGGGTAGAGGCATTTTCTTTGACATCATATAGCTTGATCCTCTTATTATAGTTCTGGGGTAAATCATGTAGTTGGGTTGGTAGGGAAAGAGGAGCTAATCTGGCGTCCATGAATTTTGGAGGGTTTGGAACTGGAAGAATGATCTGAGTGGGGATTACAGCAGCTCGCATGATTTTGTTTGGTATCAAATATTGAAACCTCTTCTCATCGAAGACTATCTCATCCAAGTAGGTTTTTGATTTAGACCTGAAAAATGTTTGTTCAAACAATGTATCAAAATCAAGTTCATCGATGATTTGTATACCATCCTTGGGTAAGGATAGGTTTTTGTTCAGGAAATAAAATGGGTCTGGTGCATGTTCCTTTTCTCTGCACAACAATTTTTCGAGATCCGACATAGGTGCTACAGGGTCTAGATCGGGATTGGCTCTGGTATGAATTGTCTTTGGAGCTAGGATTTCTTATTCATACTACTCTATGCTACTAGTATCATTCATTGGATTCTCTAGGTTAAAGGCTTCAACCAATATAGACGTTTGACCCATTATTACCCGCAGGGGTCAAAACTATAGCTTTAGTCGTTCTCCCAAGGAAAATGTTATTCAATTTCATCCCCGGCAATGGCGCCAAGATGTTAGCACTCTGTAAATTTGTTTGGTTGAGAAAACAAATGACAAAGGTAACCTACAAACCAACTTTAAGATGAAAAACTAGCCTTTCCGACCTAGATAGGGCTCTCTCTTAGACTTAGTCTCTAACAGATAATGGCTTTGAATTGTCGACTAGGTTTATTGCGTTCATGAAATGTTTATGGTTCTATTGGCAAGGAAATACAGAACCTTGGGCCATGGATTCAAATTCTAGAAAGAGAGAGAAATAAATGACTTGGTAACTAAAACTTTGAGAGGATAAAGGCTAAGCAGGTAATGGTCTTTCAGTTCAAATGTCATTGTGTGTGGCGAGAGAAAAAGTACATAAAGCAACTCAGAGCATCATTGAAGATGAATTCTAAATTACTTAGAGGAAAACACATGAGTTTAAATGGTGAAGTCTAAAGCGCCACATGATGAATTATAGACTTATTAAATGTTCCAATTTAAACAGAGTAAAGAAATGGATATACAAAAAACAGTAAGTACATACATAGGAGATATCACAATACATCAAACCACCACCATTAGAATCTTTTCGTCAAAGCCTTAGGACCTTTTCATTATATTTCAATCGGGTTTGAAAGTTACATTCAAAAGTCTATTGTCTACACTACTTTGCCAACCAACCTGGTCTACATTGAAAAGATGCAATATATAGAAAAATTTGCACCCCTTGGGTTTCCATGCTCCAAACTACTACTCATAGAATTTTGGTTCTGGTTAATCCCCGCCAGATGATCTCGCGAATAGGAGTTATTAAGAATATGAACCTAACTACACCCAATCATGTCATAATCGACATCTTTATCATGATCATTCATTCATCAGTAAAATTCAATCATTAGGAAGTGATGTGTTGACGTTTCTCCTTTGAACGGTCACATGAATGATGGAGCATTCTATCAAAATTCTGCCACCCAATGTAATGGGTTTTTATTGCTTCCGTACGAACATTGATCATAGTATGCATGTGACAAGTTGGTATGGTGGATTATTGTGGGTTGCCACTTAAGCTTTCCAAATGGCGATGACGGTTAGGGGACCACACATCTCCTTAAAAATTGTTGTGCGTTCTGCCTACACTTGTCCTTATAAACAGGTGGGTTTACAATATTTGTGTGACGTATATCCACTGCACGGATACCCATCATATTCCTTTCTTCCCAGTAGGAAACGGGACACGAGGAGAGAGAAATTTCATGCCACATTCAAAAAGACAAAAATGGTGTCAGGTCATTTATGTTTCTGGCCTCATCTACAGTCTTAATATTCTAAGCGTTTTCCTGAGAGACCAATTTCACCTTTTCAGATTCTTTACCTATCTTCGCAAGACTGTGTTCCCCTTTAGATTTGTTTGAGCACTGGCCAGAGCCACACAAACATTTTCCATGGTCGGTCCACATTCTTTGAAGTGCTCCGTGATTCTCTCCTATGACATCCTCTGTTCCTTGCACAGCTGAATGATCACGTCTTGTAGTTCTTTGAGTTGTTTCTTGAGCCAATTCGCATTCTCTCTCGGCTCTGCGACGATGATGTTTCAATAGTCCTTTTCGCTAAATGATTTCTCAATTGTTTGTTCTCCTGGTACAACTCAGAAATAGCGAGATGTGGTTTATTTAGCTATTGTGATGGATCCCAAACATACATGCTTTCATTGCCTAGCCTTCTCCTTCTATCACACCTTTCCCGGCTTGAACCCTCGACAGGTTCTAGCAGATTGACGTGCATGAGTAACTTCTCAGAAACATATTGGGCGCACGGTTCGTTTGGAGCTTAGGCCTCCCCGGGCTCCTTTTTCTTCCTTGACCTGCCTCTTTTCCAGGATATTGTCTATTGGGGTGATGAGCCTTCCGATGTATTTCCTTTTCCCACAACCCCCTCTATTCCTGTCTCTGCGCTATGAGATGTTGTTTCCCCTGTGGATAAAGGGGGATCTCCTTTGGGGTCCTTGGGGATGTCGACTGAAAACAAAAACGAGTCTCAGTCCTTTCCCAGTCACCTCAATTCCTCAACTATAAACGACTTGATTAATCAAATATGGGATAAATTCTTCTTTGGTTGGTTTGATTTGGCTTGGACGTTGTCCGACATTCCTCCTAGACTTTGGTGAAAGAAGAAAGGTAAGTTCAAAGGCCTCCTCCCTATGAAATGCATCAACAACTTTATGTGATGTGGGTATACTCTGTCAGGCCTTCTTTCACAGGTGAAATACTTTCTAATCACCTTCACTATTTTTTGAAAAGGCTCTCGTAGATACCGAATCAGAAAACCCTCTCCGCCTTTCTCATTCAGGAAGATTGGTTTGATGAATTCTTCGTAGTATAGTATGTCTAAAGGCATGCCATTAGACCACCTTTCACTAGGCAGAGGGATCTTCGTCGTGGCTGACAGAGTTTTGCTCATCGCCCAGAATGTGATTACTGCAATGACCATGAGGAACCCATTAAATATGAATGTGAAATGTTCATCCAGTTTCACATTGTACCCTTGGATTTTCTCACAATAGTGCATACATCCAACCTATTTGAAATATTCCCTGACATTTGGATATTCGTTGATTAACATCAAGTATTGAGGTTTGGGCCTCACAGCTCTGCCACCTCATGCCTTCTTCCTTATTTCTTGATACATTTTCATGATGCAAACATGTATTTTTTCTGTGCACATGGTAATGAACGATGACACCCTCTTCGTGTAGAAAATGGAGATTGGTAAGTCTTGTAGAGACCTGTCGGAGGGGTAGTGGTGGAAATTTTGCGCGACAAGCAAGAATAACTCTAGGATTTTACTGCACGGGCGCCAGGTTCTATGAAGGCTTTAGGCACAAAAATAGGTCGATGTTACGATAATGATAACGATAGGCTCTTCGCAGTGGGGAAGCACAACAAAAAATTTGGGCGTGAAAAGGAAAAACTCTGAGGATGATCGTGAGAGGGAATGTCGCCCAATAGAATAGCTTGTGGAAAAATCCAACATGCTTCTAATCATGATTTAAGATGGAGAAAATGTGGCAATCTTGACTGACCAGTTTCGTGACATAGTTGATGGCAATCGACTTTCCCGCAACAAGAAAACTTAGGACTTGCATGAAAATTCATAGACAATACATAAACTCGGATGGTAAAAGAGAAGGATGCAGGGTAACTGGAATTTATAATCGAATGGACGAGGGATGGAATCATGGCAGAGGACGTTGAATCCATGGTTACAAGAAGTTTTGAAGCAGGATGAAGATTTGCGCAGCACACTCGAGCGACGGGTACACTTCGGAGTGTGCAAAGTATAGATGATAAGAGCTGCAGAGTATATGTGATATGAGCGTTGTGATTTCTTATCGTTTCTGACTTCATAATGAGATGATGATGCTTGTTATATCTACCAATGCGACCCTTACTCTAACAACTTGCCTCGGCCTCTGGTACGTAAATTCCCTCTTTTTGATAGGACCCGCCCTTTTGGGAAAATACCTCTACAATTCACACATGTTTGATTATAACGCCCTTTCCCGACTCCAAGGGCCAGCTCCGCCACTTGCTGACTTCGACCAATTCATTGCTCAGTGCCTAACCTCCCACATTTAGACACATGAACCATTACTCATCTAGGACTGACTCTAACTGAAAAAATGACGGTGCTAACACCATGTGTTACTTCTAATAGTCAATGAAATAAAGGAAAAATGAATTAATAATAATAATATCAAAACATGTAAAATCTCACTCCATTTTTCTAAAGGAATCCATGTTTTTTTCACTTATTTCATACACACTTATACAATCTAATGAGAGAGATGAAACCATGAATATAATGTCACCAAATAAAAATGAATATATTTAGAGCCAAATTATCCATTCACTAACTTAAATTTTACACATTGTTTTTTTCCAAGAAGCTCATGGTATCGAAGAAAATATATCTTTAATAAACTATGAAAAATAAGTCATTGTCCATGGGAGCTAGCTTTATAGTATTTGGTAGTAGTTTTTTAAAACTAACATAGTGGAATGGTGGGCATGAAGGAAAGGAGGGAGGGTACACGTATGAGGGTGATATAGGATAGAGGGGGAGTGGGTTAGGAAGTGAGGGAGAGACATAGGAGAGAGGGAGCGAACTAAAATGTGGATGGGTAGGGGAAGGGGAGTGGTGAGCATTAAGGAAAGTAGGGAGGAGACAAGGGGAGGAGGTGGCAAGATGAAGGGGAAGGAGAAGAGGAGGAAAGGGAGGGATAGAGAGGAATGGGGGATGTGGTGAGATAGGGAGGTAAGAAGATGCAAATGGTAGATGGGGAGTGATACATGATACCATCTATCAATCAATTCCATGGATTCACAATTTTCCCATCCACTACTACTACAGGGAACATAGAAGGAAGAAACAATTTTCATCCATATTTCAACTAAAGCATTATCTGATGTTCAAAGTGAATGAAATCCACAGGTTCCCTAGATTATTTTGCATTCATATATATGTGATAAATCTACATCGACCACCTCCCAAAAATATCTATTCACATGTCCTTTCCTTGTTGATTGGTCTTCTTTCCTTCCTGTTCCCTCTACCATTATTGAAAAAACATCATTCAACAATAGATTTTTCATCTCAAATGAGGGAATTAGTAGTGAACTTCANACCACCTCCCAAAAATATCTATTCACATGTCCTTTCCTTGTTGATTGGTCTTCTTTCCTTCCTGTTCCCTCTACCATTATTGAAAAAACATCATTCAACAATAGATTTTTCATCTCAAATGAGGGAATTAGTAGTGAACTTCATTTATTGCCTACATAACATAGTTTTGATGCATGCACCTGCTCCATCATTCTCCCTTTTCCCATTTCCAATATTGAAATAGTTCCAAATATGTGGCAACTTGTATTTTTTGTGCAACATACAAAACCATTGAAATACATGTTCATTTTTGAACTAGCCCGCACAACCATCTGACCAAATCCAATGTTGATTCATTTTTATATTCTTCTCCTTCAAGCGATTGTAGAATAGTTGAAAGTGCCAATGTTTCATGGAAACCTACACAAGAGACCTAGCTAAAGCAAGCACACACAAACCTTATCAAGAAAAGGACGAGAGATTCAATATAGGAGAATGAGAAAATATATTCACACTACTCCAATGAACTAATCAATAATGATACAATGAATGAGTGATATACACTCATATAGGAAAGAAAATTCCATAATTAAGAAAAGAAAACTAACAATGAGATTTTCCTAGGAATACATGCATAATGCATAATAGTGATGGTCTAAAAATAGAAAGTATAAAATAGAACTAGATCCAGTTAACTACCACCTGAACATCACTATGAAGTAATAAAAAAAATTAGTCATGACAATTAGGCCATATTAGGTACTTATGTACAAGGCATGAAAACTGAATAAAAATGAGGAAAGATGAAAAACCATATGGGAACAAACCCCCCCCTCAAAAGAAAATGCATCAAAAGAAGAAAAGGTAGTTGCTAGGAAACTATGTTCTTCACTCCAAGATGGTCCCACAAAGTCTAAAACTTATGCTCACTGAAAGTCTTCATGAATATGTAGAAATATTTATGGATCTAACGAAGTCCTTTGGAAACCTATCTTTCCTTGTACTTCTTGATCATGTGGACCCATCTGCACCCGGAAATATTCCTTTTTGGTGGAAGGTGGAACCAGATCCCAAGTATGATTCTCTAGGAGTGTGTCATACTCCTCCTACATGGTTTCTTTCCATACTGGATTTCCCACAACCTCATTGTAGGTATGTAGATCAGAATATTGAGCCATATAGAAATGTGTGGACAACGTTGGTTTAGAATTTGAATGTACATGAGAAGGATGGTCATGCTGAGATCGAGTCCTCCTCGAATCCAATGGATCCCCTGCAAGGACACTTGCTACCTGAAGCGTGGAATGTGCCCTCTTGGGAATTTTTTGAAGCTTTGGCATTGGCTCCTTATCTGGTAGTACTACCTACTCATTTCCATGTACAGAATCCTATTGTATGGAATCATCTCTAATGTATGGAACTGATGGAGGCACAAGAGTATCTGCATGTTGCACTGGTGGTACATGAAAAGTACTCTCCTCATGTGTAAGTAGTAAAGAGGAGTCATAGTCAGCCAACTTAGTGAATTTATGCAACCTTGATTTGTGATCTACCTCACCAATTGCAATAATGGAATTGTTATTCATGTCAAGTACAAAAATCGAATCTGATGTAAATTCAACATTTTTACATGTTTGAGTGATCTGATAAACTGAGAGCATATTTATAGAAATATTTGGAAGATGTAAAACATTCTAAAAGCTGCCATCAGGGAGTTTCACTCTTCTCTCTCTTGCTATTTCTACTAGAGTATCATCCCCCATGAGAATATGGGGTCTTGAGCATGAACTCAAAGAAGTAAAAACTTCCTCTTTGACTTCCATATGATGTGATGCGCCAGAATCTATAATCCATGAATCATTTGAGGAATTAATTGCAACAAGAGTATGATTATTACCTTTCTTAGTAGCATGATCTTCTTCCTTCTTCTTCTTGGCTCCTTCAGGAATGAAGTTTCCAAGGTTGTTTTGTTGAAGTACATGTGCCATAAGATCGATTTGCTTCTTCATGCATGTGGATTATTAATGATTCAGTTTATTTCAATAAGTGAATTTATTTCCCTTATTCTTCTTCCTGGAATATGAAGAGTCTTTGGAACCTGAAGAATTGTTGAAGGGTTTGGAATATCCCTCCTTATTTGGCTCTGGATGTGATTTCCCCTTTCATTTTTGTTTGGATGATCATTTTCTATCATGCATGGTGAGTGCATGTGCTTTGGGATCCTTGATTAGGCCCATATGAATGATTTTTTCCTGCTCATGTGTGAGAGAATCAATGAACTAGTCCATGGTAGGCATCTTCCACTTTGATCCCAAGAGATATCTTCTAGGATGGAAAGTGGAGACATAGAAAATATATTCTAGTCCTAGCTTAGCCAAGATTGTTAGAGTAAGTTGGTCTACTTTTGTAAACTTATCAATACCATAAGATTCCAATCTCAATATCAAATATTTAAACTTGGTAAATAAATCTTGTATATTATCAAAACTTTTAGGATCCAAGGTATTCAACTCTACCTCAAGCATATGACCTCTCATCTCATCCTGTTTTCCAAAGAGACTTTCCTAGGTGGTCCAGATATCATTTAGAGTCTTTCATGCAACAACATGAAACCATAAATCATCTTAAATTAATTCAAGAAGAAGTCTTCGGCCTCATCCTTATGGTTGTCCCACCAGGTCTTCTCAATCGCTAATGTAGTTTATGTTTCTGTCGCCATCGTCAAATTGTACAATCCTTTCCTTCTGAGTTAGAATTTGGCCTTTGGATTCCATTCAAAATAATTTTAAGGTGTGATTATTATCACCAAATTTTATGGAAGAATTGGTGTCGTATCCATCCCTCTTATTGGTTCTGAAAAACCCAGAAAACTTTTCCTGAGAAATTACTGAAAAAAAAACACTTTTTCAAGTCTCACTGTACCAATGGGAATCCTGAGACATTGTCGAACCCTGTGTGAAGGATACAATACTACACTTAGGATAGTGTTGCACCCCTATGCAAGGCTAGACTACGAAACTTTCAAAAATTGTGAAAAAATAACTCAACACTGTCCATAAATTTCCAATTTTATAAGTGTGCCTGCGACTTTCGCACCTTTCGAGAAGGAGAGGTTGCAACACTTTCAGATGCTCAAATTACACTCTTAGAAACTTTGTTTTTTCTTTTCTCTGGCTCGTCTAGTTTGTTCCAAGAAGCTTGGATCTTATACCATGTCAATGTTTCATGGAAACCTGCACAAGAGACCTAGCTAAAGCAAGTACAAACAAAGTTTATCAATAAAATGATGAGAGATTCAATATGGAAGAATGATAAAATATATTTACAATACTCCAATGAGATAATCAATAATGATACAATGAATGAGTGATATGCACTCATATAGGAAAGAAAATTCCATAATTAAGAAACACGAACTAGCAATGATATTTTCATAGGAATGCATGCATAATGCATAAGAGTGATGGTCTAAAAATATAAAGTATAAAATAGAACAAGATCCAATTAACTACCACCTAACTAGTGAGTCGAAAATATAAATATCTCCAACAAAAAGCAATGGTGTACATAATCCAAGTCATGGCACATATTTTCACTTATGTAGAAGTGATACTCCTTCAATATAACATTTGTGTTTTCTCTACTATCTAACCCATGCTTGTATGTGATATGAACCATTATGATGACATGCTCTAAGTGATAATATTAGCTTTGAATCTCATTTTTTATTTGAACGGTGTAGTTCTCAGCAAAATCAACCATTTAGAAGAAAGTATGAACGTTAAATGTATATTTGGATGTTCTAAAATGATTTTCCTTCCATCGAGTCACTTGAATATGTTGAACATATTGTTAGGTATTTTCGAAGAAAACCTAATGAAGCCATAGACTTGTACCTAGTGGGACAACAATAAAGGCATATATAATTTCATTGTTACAATAATTCCCCCCATCACATTTCAAAGTGCAATATGAAAGAGAAGATACCATTTAAATACTCATGATTACTAACTTGGGAAGTCACCATCTGTACATTTTTTCTTTCGTGCCCTCATCCAGTATCCTACGTGACATATTTGAATCTTTGCAGGTCAACCTCCTTCTTCCCTAATTCATACTCATCACTCACATGCATGCACTTACTTAGTAATGGCATTCCACCACACATGATGCACGTCCCATCTAAGCAAGTTTTTTTATAATATTTATAACGCTCTGGCATTGTACACTTGATGCTATGAATAAAGTCTCTAGATGATGTCAACAATTATATAATTGATCATTCCTACAAAAGGGTGTTACACAATTCATGAAAAATATATATGTTTGTCATAATAATAACCATATTCAATATGGTATCTACGACAACATGTGTCACATATTGTGTTTATTCAAACATACCAAATCTTGCATTTCTCGAAAGATCTTTGGCCCAAGTTAAGTTCACTATGCTCATTCTTGAAGCTCTCTGATCCAGAATCGGATCCAGGAGCTTCACAGGGCTCAAAAAGGCTCAAAAATCAAAGTTCTCAGAATGGAATGAAACCGGTGCCTTTGTGTCTATCTCGTCGTGTTGATTCCGGTCATATATTCACTTTCTCAAATGGGCATCGTATGCGAGAGTTATCACACTCTGACCGTTTTCCCAAACAACTAAAAAGTAAAAAAAAGTGAACAGTCAAAGGGTGACATGGCACTCTCTAGAGGTGACACATGGCAGTGGAAGAGGTGACATGTGGCAAGTTGCAAGGTTGACTGGGTAAATGACAGACCCAATCAGAATTGGACACGTGGCAAATATTTTGACAATTCTGGTGTTGCCACGTGGCCCAGGCATGGGCAGCCACGTGGCACCCAGTCATCAGTCGAAGTGGCAGGTTTCAAAAGTTTTGGAGCCCATGGGATTTGAACCCATAACTTCTTGGTAAGCACCAAGCCTTCACAATGGTCGGATTACGAACGTGCCACAATACCTCTTGTGTGTTGTAAGCCACTTTAATTAAAAATAAAGTGCATTTTGTTTATTGTTTGGGCAAAAGGGCCTCTTGTGTGTTGTAAGCCACTTTAATTAAAAATAAAGTGCATTTTGTTTATTGTTTGGGCGAAAGGGGGCTGGGGCTAAGCCCCAGCCCACCGTTTTTGTTATTGCATATAACCATAGGAGCACGGGCATTGTATATACAACCACCAGAGCACATGTTAAGCGCAAGTCCGCCAAAATATTCGGGGCCAAGACCATGACCCAAGGCTTTAAATAAGGGCGCGGTCCCATTACCAAATTAACCATATGACCATTAATAGGGGGCGCATGCCATTCTAGGGGAATAGGCCCTTAATTATTGTAGAAAATGGGTTTTATATTATAGTTTGGATTTTTTATTGATTTTTAGGCCTGTTAATGGAAGATTTGACCATTTTGGGGAGATATTGGGCTCTTTTTGAGCCCAGATTTTGGGAGGAAGTTGGGGAAGGATAACCAACTTCAGATTTATAAAAACCAGGCTTGTTTGAGGCCATGAAGGACAGACAAACAAGATTTATGATGAAGGGAAGCCAATCCAAAGCCATTTTTATGTAGGGAAGTTGTTAAGGAGCAGACGCTTGCGGGCCATTTCTGGGAGCTTCGGTCATCTGTTTTGCGTTCTGTTTTTTCTGTTGGGTTCTAGAGATCTGGAAGAACATGACCAGATCAGTCTTGTATCCTAATGGCACTGCTACAATGTACTTTTTGAGCTTTGAACAGAAATAAAGAAGCCTCCCCCACTGAGACAAAGGCCTGGAGACATAGGCAATTTTGTGCCGAACTCCGTTATCTTGTTATGGTTTGTTGTTCTTATTTCTTTAGTTCAGATCTATATATTGTTTTATGGCTGCTATGTTCCTTCATTAAATTCTTCTTCTTTCATTCAGCTTCATAAATGGTTAATTAACACATGCAATTAAAAACTCAACCACAGTCATTAAAAAATCTTTTTTCAGATCACTCTCATATAATTATATCTTTGTTATGTGAAGAAAATGGTTAATGTGGGGTTCATGATCCCTAGGACCCCTTCTCAATTTTAGTGCATTTGGTATAAGGTCTAGTGCTTTCATGCCAAATGTTTTTTGTACTAATCCCTTAAATGCTTCAATTAACTTCATGTCAGAATTAGGTAGCCTACCAAAGAAGACCTATAAATTTGTTTGGCCACCTGTGGCAAGGCTATCTTTACTAATATAATAATTTTGAAGGGTTTTGACATTACATTCAATGGGATGACATGTTTTTTTGAGCAAATGATGTTTTTTTGTGATCTTGCTAACAATTGATCGTGACAATACACATTAGGCTACATTATTGTTTTGAGAATGTGTTTTCTTATTAATTTTATGAAAACCATCCATAAAGTTTCAAACAATATGATTACTTGTTTCTAAATTTTTAACTATTTTAATGCCTAAAATCATCCTAACAACAATCAAACTCCTAGATTTTAACAAAGATAGAAATAATTGACATTTAGCTCCATTAGGTTTTGGTTCAAAATATTCTTTAATATTTTTTTATAATTGATAACTTACCTTCAAGTGATGCTCGACCATTTCCATCCAGATGAATGCATTTAGGAGTTCTTCATCACACACTTCTTAGTCTAGGCAGGGACGATGGACCTGCATTTTGACACTCTTGACCTCTCTATTGAGGAGTTACAAACATAGGAATTATTACCCCTTCAATAACTTGTAGGTTGATTTTGGGAGGAGAGTGGACATGCTCATCAGTAGTTTCTGAAATGTTTGACTATAGAACAAGAGGTTGCACCATGGGAACTTTTTCACCATAAGGTTGTGCACTTATTCCATCTCTAATTTCATTCATAGTATAATCAACTCCAAGAAAATCTATCATCATTTTCTCATACACAACAACTTGTCTTGATGAAAGTTATTGGAGGTTCACTAGAGGTATAAATTGGATTGGCCTCTACTAAAATCCTATGTTTTTCTTGTGGTGATGGAGGAGAAACAATACTGGCATTTATTGTGCTAGAATTTGGATTGGCCAAGTTTGTTGAAGGCCTAGATTTTTTCATACCTAACCTTTCATTTTCTCTTCCTTCAATAACCTTTTCAATGGGCTTCTCTTTCCTCGAATACTTTCTTTCTCGATTATGTTTGTTCCCCAAGTTTA
>ML786284.1:53307-92447 GCA_009831015.1 Picea engelmannii
GATGCCCCCTCGAAGAGGCAAGTGAACAGGAGAGGATCCCTTCCATAATAGGATCCATTGTATGGTGTTGCCCTACCTCAAGGGTTTTCTCTATTTCTTGTGTTCATGTTATGGTGAATGGTTTATGGTTTATTCTTGGTATTTCTGAAGTATATTTGCAGATATGGTATAGGTACTTAACAAATATCAAATGTTTACTACTGGTCTTGCAACTAGAGAGAAAGCACCTGCTTTTGATGAAATAACAAGTATTCTTTTGCAAGAGGGAGAACACATTAATAATATTAACTTTAGGTCTTAGAGTTCAGATTTGGCGTTGGTATCTGTTATCTCCTAAAATAGCATTGTCATTTTGCCAAATTTTAGGTGATAGGAAGAGGTCCAAAAATTTGTTTCTAAATTTTTTTAGGTGTGTTAGATGGTCTACTTTCTAAAAATAAACTTGGAACAAGCATTGGATTTGGTATTCTTAAGAAAAAGAGAGAATCTCAGGTTTCGGTGGTTTAGGCGGGCCTGAAAAGCGCTCATTAACCACCGAAAGAAGATCTTTCGGTAGTTAACAAGGTAAATTCCGAGGGCTAGTTAACCACCGAAAGTATAGAATTTCCATAAAAAAACTGCCTTTGGGAAAAAATCATTTTTCTCAGCCTTGGAATGTCTGTTTCGCACGTTCTAATGGTCGATTGACATCTACGGATCATAATCTTTCCAATGGTGCAATCAGATATGGATTTAGAGCTTGGGAAGGCGGTCAAAATTTCCCCACAAGATCAGTGTTTTGTACAGATTGCCCATGCTTTTATTTATTGTGCTTATGTATTTCTCCTTAACAGTTCAAGTTGCTTTCCTCTTGGGGAATCAAGTGATCGGGCTATACAGTTAGTTATACAAGGAGTTAGCAGCACGATTCTTGACAAATATTTCATCAAATGGAGAGTTTTTCACATGGAACAAATTCCTGTGAAGGTTTAACTGTTCAAGGTAAATTATATTTGAAAGTCAATCTCGTAGAAGAAGTTCCAGAAGTTTTGATTCCAGATTGTCCTCTGAATCTCCATCTGTCAATTCTTCATCAAAGCTTGGCGAGGCACATAAATTCATATATGATTTTGGATAACATAATTGATTTTCCACGTGGGTCTTTATTATTTTCAGCCACGAAGACAAATAATCATGGTGATTTCATTTGATTTCTGTTTCAAATTTGAATTGCAACTGGATTTATTAAATCAATTTGATCTGGAAATCATTGTTTTTTTTATCACAATCCCATGATTTCCTCATGCCAAATCACACTCAAAAGATCATAATCCCACGATTTTTAAGGGTCACCAAGTGAAATTCGAGTTTAATTGTTGATTATGGATCCATTTGTCATCTAAATCGAAGAAAATCCAAGCTGTTGCGATTCTCAAGCAAATCTATTTGCCGCAGATCCGTTTTTGAAAGCTACAGGCTTTCGGTGGTTAAGAGGCTTAAATTTTTCCCCTCTTAACCACCGAAAAGCAGTGCTTTCGGTGGTTAAGAGGCTTAAGCTTGACTCTCTTAACCACCGAAAGCCTGTAATGACCAGAATACTTGAAATTTCACCCGGATCAGGAATTTTCAAACCAGAATGAGATGAAACCTCTTGGAATAGACAGGTGGTGAATTATCAAGTCAGATCCAATGGTTACTTTTATGGATAAGGAAAATAAGAGGTGTTTTAATCAAGTTTGGTACATTTTTCAAAGGCAAAAATATAGGGGTTTTGCTCAACTCAGCAAATTCGAATTCTATCTTTTGGAAGAGTCATCAAATAGCCTTGGGAGGCTAATCTGCACTACATCAGGACTCTACTACCTCTGAAGACCATCATATGTGGGATTGACCTCATTTTGAGGATCTTTCCTTATTTCTTGAAAATATAATTTGACTTTCTTTTTTTAGTAAATCAGATCCATTCTTTCAGAATCTAGATAATGCATTATAAAGCTATAAAGCTGAAGGTAGAATAGGAACTAAGGGGGGGGAGACAGTCTGAGGACTGTGGTTCAACTTTAGGGACTCTTAGCCACTTTTTACTCAAGCTTCTCATGTTCTTGTCAAATTAATACAAGCTCTTTTGCAATTACATGTTCAGATCTACATTTTCCTTTCTGTTCTATACTTGTACTTGGATGTTTCATTCACGTTTATTCTATTTACCTAATACCAGATAGTTGTCATCCTATCTCTGTATTGATAATTAGAATTGCAAGTATATTCTCCTTGTTATGACTAGCCATTCATATATAAGTGTTTTATGTATGAATCTGCCAGCATAGTGAGAATTCTTCATCTTTTCACCTATATTGCAAACCCTCTGAACAATGATAGTTAGAAGCCTTGTTTATTTGGTTGATTCTATGGATGTATTGAGTGAATGAGGTCTTATTTAGTCATCTGACTTGATTCCATTTCCCATACATTATTAAATATTTAAGTTACCAAGCTCATTCCCATTACAGTCAGGGAAAGACTCTTGGAGTGATAACAATATCCAAAGGAAAACAAACATACAAAGGAAATGGGAAAGAAACAGAGGAGGTAAGGCACATGTAAAATCAAAGCAAGGTATGACACCACCAAGAAGATACACCAATGTAAAGAGGAATGATAGATGCTTCTATTGCGGTAAGCATGGCCATTTTGTTAAGAACTGTAGGAAGAAGAAATTTGATGAATCCAAATATAGAAGGCATTCAAGAAACTTTGTTGATAATAATGTCACAGTAAGAGATGATTTCAAAAATCTCAAATTGTTTATTTTGGATGTTGCTTTATCAACAAAAACTGATGATTCTTATGCATGGTTTATTAATTTTGGTGCTTCAATTCATATGTCATGCAATAGGGATTGGTTTCAAACTTACCATAAGATAAATAATGGTTCCAATATCTATCTAGGAGATGATAGATCACATCAAATTAAAGGTTATGGAGATATTTGTGTGATGTTTCCTAATGATCAGGAGAAACAAATCCATAATCTGATGTATATTTCTGAGATTAAAAGAATTTAATTTCAGTTTCCATTATTGTAGATCAAGATTTAAAAGTTTAATTTATTAAGTCACGGTGTTTTGTGAAGAACATACATGATCACTAGACAGTTGTAGCAAAAGGGGGTCAGAGTTGGATGATTGTACAAGCTTCATGTCACAAGGAAGAATCATCAAGCATGGCATCAAAAACTATGTCATGGGAAGAATTATTGCATCAAAGGTATGGTCATCTTAATCATAATGATTTGATGTTACTTCAGAAGCAAGAAATGGTGGATGGTATTCCAAATATTAAGAATGAAGATACTGCATGTGAGGTGTGTGCACTAGGTATAAAACATAGGGAATAGTTTCCTACACATATAGATCATAGGAAACGATAAATTCTTGAGTTTGCATAGGACCACACACATTTGTATGCACTAGGTATAAAACACAAGGAATAGTTTCCTACACATATAGATCATAGGAAACGATAAATTCTTGAGCTAGTGCATACAAATGTGTGTGGTCCTATGCAAACAATGTCTCTTGGTGGAGCATCTGATTTCCTTATCTTTATTGATGATAGAACTGGATATACCTGGGTCTATTTTATTAGAAAGAAAAGTGACGTTTTTGAGTATTTTAAAGAATTTAAGAATTTGATGGAAAAGAAAACAAGTAGGTATATCAGTATCTCCGATCAGACCAAGGAGGAGAATACAGATCAAGGTCTTTCTTCAAGTATTTTAAAAAAATTGGCATACAACAACAGTTTACAGTGCCACATACTCCTCAGTAGAATGGAGTAGCTGAGAGGAAGAACAAAACATTGGTACAATGTGCTTGGAGCATGATCAAAGGTAAAAATATTACTAATGTTTTTTGGGCTGAAGCACTCAGTATTGTTGTAAATATGAAAAATGGAATTCCTACAAAGAGTTTAGAGTATAAAATTCCTTTTGAAGCACTTTATGTCTATAAACCAATAGTAAGTCATCTAAGAATTTTTGGAATCAAAGAATTTTCTTATGTTCCTAAAGAATATAGGAGAAAGCTTGATTCCAAGGAAATCACATGCATTTTTATTGGTTATTATATTGATAAAAAAGCATATAATATTTATGATCCCAACACTCATAAGGTTTTTTCAAGTAGAGATGTATTATTTCATGAACATGCAAATGTAGGTAAAAATAACGATAGTCATGGTGTATGGAATCTTCCTAATGACAATGATGAAAGTGTCAAAGATGAAGAAGACATTGAATAGGTTCAATATGAATATGATCTGGATTATTTTGGGCATGAAATGAGAGCGGAGATATAATAAAGAAATATACAGAGATATCTCGGATATCCAATAATATAATAGAAATGTATCAGAGATGCAACCATAAACACAAAGATACAGTAATACACAATTTTATATTTATGAGAGAAAATGTACAAAGATTGTAAAAATACAGAGTGAAAGACTCGCTAGAATGGTGGAAACTTATCTCTAAGAAGAGATGTGACGGATACTCGCAATTGAAAGAAGATGATTTTACAATGAGGCTCCAAAGGCCATTTTATCATAAAGAAAATCCAAAACCCTAACCCTGGAAGATGAAAAGCCAATAGTTTTGGGGATCCTGTTTTGGGTAGTTTGGTGTATCAACTTCCCTGGGGTGTAACTTTGGCATACGATCTTCGTTTGGGGCACATGATAGCTCGTTGGAAAGGTATCATCGAGGAGATTAATTTAGGGGGATTAATAAGAGCCTTCATCTATCATTGAGAAGATTGATCCCAAAAAACCTTCATTTAGGCCCTCAAAATGTCCCCATAAGTAAAAAACTGCTAAAAATAGTACCAAAATTGCCATAAAATTCTTTTGAGCTAGTTGGAAAAGGTGGGTGGCCACCAATATCCACCTGGATAAATCCTCCCTCCTTAGGAAGTAATGGTATCCATTGTGTTGAGTGCCTGGGGGGGAGGGAAAAGTGTTTGTTGAATCTGCATCTTGATGAGTTTCTTGCCTTGTTGGAGAAGTTGTGTTGCTTAGCTTGTTGAAGGTTGTCACGAACCTATTGTTGGCGGGGTTGACTCTGTTCAACCAGTTGGGATACCTGAGATGATTGTTTGAAAAAGGAATCTTTGTGTTTTTCTGTAGTCTTGTCGACCTGCTTCTGTTGGACAGAAGGTACTTGGGCCGAGGTTGTAGTGGTTGCAGTATCCTTCTGTTCCCCTTTTGAACAGATTGTGAAGAAGCTAAATTTTGTAGTATGAGATACTACCTTGTGGCATTGTTTAGGTGGAACAATAACTAGAAATACCTTTGGTATTCTGTAGAGATGAGCCCCCAAAGAATCAATGACACTACGGGGTCGAGACTCATAAACAACATGGAGTTTCCACATATATGGTTGGCCCAAG
Source organism: Picea engelmannii (assembly GCA_009831015.1). Lineage (NCBI taxonomy): Eukaryota > Viridiplantae > Streptophyta > Pinopsida > Pinales > Pinaceae > Picea > Picea engelmannii. The sequence continues at coordinate 58,737 of ML786284.1, forward strand.
ATAAAATCATAGACACTCAGTGGGGAAACATCACATAATGCCTCATCCTTTAAGGGTTGGATGTTGTATGACAATCGACACTATTGGTTGAAACGAAGATCGCATCCCTGGTGAAGCCACCTGATGTTGTATGGTTGCGGGTGTGGTGTTTTCGACAATCCAAATTGTTTGACAACCTCTGTTGAGATGAGGTTCTTTTGGATTCTTCTATCAAAAATAAAATGCAGTGGGGTCCCCTTCACCCACATCTATGAATGAAAAAGGCAACCCCCCTCTTCAGGATCTGTTGGTTCTTTTGGTTGAATTGTTGCGGTCATGATAATAGCAGTGGGGTCTACATTGATGATCTGTCTTTTACCAGTATTTTCATAATCAGATTCTGAATTAGGGTTCGGATCCTTGACTTTTATCTTGGCCACCAATGACTGTTTTGAGAGACATTCATCAGTGTTGTGCCAGAGTCTTTTCTGTAAATCTCACCATTTTTCGGTGTCCTTTGTCTTCTCGTGACCCTTCTTTTCCTGTGGCTTGGACTAGTTTTCGGGAGATTGTTTGTTAGGTCCATCTTTATCATACTTTGGTTGTTGCGGATTTGCAAACCCGAACTCTCATTTGTTCTGATTCTTAAATTTCTTCTCAATTTTAACAACATATCGATAAGAAATACTGAGTGATGAGATGTCCAGAAAATCAATTTTAGTTTGGATGTATCTATGTAGAGCCCCATGACATTTCAGAACCAAATGTCGTTCGGAGTCTTTGATACCCAGCTTGGTGCGCAAGGTATGAAAGGTATTGGTGAACTTTGGAACTTCTTGGCCCCTCTCTTGCCACAGTGTGGTCCATCTCATACACTGGTCCTCATAGTTGCCAACAGGGTAATATTGTTCCTTTACCACGTCCACAAAAAAATCCCAAGTGGGATCAGACCCATATATTGCAGACTCTTCTATGGAACTTTTCTCCCAGTAATTTTCCCACCAATTTTTAACATGGGGGAGAGCTTTAAGGAGTGTGAAGGTGATCTTTTCCCTGCCGGAAAAATGGTGAACAGAGAAATAACCTTCTAGTAGATTTAACCATTTGTCTAGGGCATCCACATCTATCTAACCTTCAAATACGGGAATATCAAAATTAAATTGTACCTTTAAAGTGTTACTGGATAAATCGGTAGGTGTGGACACTAACTGATCTCCCTAGGTCCACCTAGATCTAGAACAAAACGCACTAGAACATGATGCTTTCCTTAAGTTTTAAATATTGAATTTACTAACTAAAGAGGGACAGGTGACATACCGTTTAAACGCCGCTTCCTCTTGCCATCTCCATCCTAGCTCCGTTCCAACACTCATATAATGATGATCCTAAAAAATAATGCAACCAACCAAAGTGATAGTAATAGCATAAACTCAATATAAACCTATGTATGTGATCAAGGAATCATACAATAAAACACAACAAGATTTATAGAAAAGAATCATATTACTGTATCATGTTAAATGTAAAAGAGAGATTACAACCATGGCCTTGATGTCATAAGGTCCCTTCCAACTGTCCTTCGTCCCCCACACACTTCCACTCCAAGAATTCCGAGACCATGGATCTGATAGCTACTCACAATCTATCTTGACAAAGCATATCTCAAAGCCACTCTAACCAAGCTAACAATCCCAAGACAAAAACAACTTAGCCCTTATCCATGAGATCTCCTCTCCTTTTATAAGATGAAGAGGATAAGATGAGGAGGTTAGGATGATCCCACTAAATCATGAAAGCGAGTAAGATCCAAACCATTCAGATGCCACCTCACCATGGAAGTTTCTCCTTCTATAAGATTCGAGAAAATGCATGTTTTTCCCATGTGTAAGCATTCTCGCACCCTTCCTATAGAGAAGACTGTGAACTCCTCATGACCTAACTATGATGTAGCCAATGAGAATCAGACATTCTCGCACCCTAGCTATAATGCATCTTGCGAACTTCCTTTTTTATAGGGTTTTTACAAAGGAAAATGCAACTTCTTTTCTCAGTAAAAGTTCTTCTCTGTTCCTTCTTCAGGAATTCAGGCCACTGACCCCTCCGAAGGCAACATATAGGTTTACATCATTAACAGTCATAGGGATGAAAAAAATAATGTGTAACAGAGAGTCCCCCAAAGTATGAATTTAGAACATAGTGATAGCTGAAATACTTTGTCGAGTGTGTGTAAGGAACAAGGAACAACGGGTCGGAAACCTGCCAACAAACAAGGAAAAATAATACAATAATATATCCTTACTGAGGTAGGAATTCCCATACTCAGAATACAAATGACTTAGATCATAAATGCCGACATGCGAAAATCCATGTCAAGTAAGACAAGTCATGGCCACCAAACATACACTGTGGATCCACGTCATAATGACTCAAATCTGAACATAGCCACCAAAAATACACTGTGGATCTATGTGTTAAGGACTCAAATTTGAACATAGCCATGAGACATACAATGTGGATCTATGTAATAGTACAAACTGAATATACTCCAACGCAACCTGAATCTATCAGAAAAGATCCAGGGTCTTCATCTCCACCACTCTATAGTATGAATCTGACCATGTGAATACATGTGTTGAAGTCGAACATGGTATAAACCACTTGATTACCAGTCATTAATGTATATCGTTAACAAGTGCGAGGGAAATCACCATTAATGTCAATGAATCCCAAGGTACACTAGTACAATCCAACGAATGTGAATTAATGAGATGAAGTCGAACACTCGGTGGAATCTTCCTATCAGGGGTCAATGATGAAAACCCACTGTTGAAAGCGACGAAACCTACCATTGAGGCATGAAAGTTCCAAGGTACCGATTGGTTTCTAAGTATAATTCCTGGATAATGAGTTGAAGTCGATAGGAAAAGACTCGTCACAGGAGGGCCTTAATGTATCCCCCATCAATGACATGAAACAGGTCAAAAGATTTGAGGTAGATCAGGGTAACAAGTGCTTTAGGACTAACTCAGGGATGGCCGACACAATAGAAAGCTTACAGACTGCAAAAATGGCCGACACAATAGAAGGTTTTTTTGGTTGAACATCTCTTTTGAACATATTGATGATACGACAACTGTCTTGGAAACACTGACTCAACAATAGGGATCACAGACCAATTTGTAATCTTATAAAGGAGTATGATCAAGAGACAAGTGGATTTTCCAACCTAGACACAAGGTGAGTGAAAGGGTGTCATGTTCAAAAGTGACTCTTCCATGGAATACAAGTTTAGACATATTTCTTTCCCAATTTCCCCCCCACCATTTATGGCAAGTACCTCTTTATTTTTACACAAGCTTGAGGAGGATAACATATGCTTGTTGATGTAAGCTCATCCTTTAGATGAGTCTCACGGATTATGTTTAATGAACCCTAGGAAGGAGTGGTTTGGTCCCATAAGGGCCTTTCGATGTTTGTTTAACGAGTCCAAAGATAGAAAACTCGGGGGTTTTTCATGTTTTGAGAGTCTGAAAAACACTTAAAGAGAATTCTCCCAGTTCCTTTTTCGTAAATTAGTTCGACGAGATCGAAAAAGTGATAAACTATTGCCCATCAAACATTTTCTTCAAATACTTTTACGAGCGTGAAAAGAACAAGATCGTTCGACAATCTTTTCATGTTTAGAGAGTCTTAAAAGAGCTTAAAGGTGACTCCAGGTGGTTCCTTTTTTGTGTAACCTTTACGAGTCCGAAAAAGTGATAAAAGTATACTCGTTTGCATTCTCACGTATTTACAAGCATGAGAAAGAACAAAGACTAAGCTCAGTAACTTATTCTCATGTATTTACAAGCATGAGAAAGAACAAAGACTAAGCTTGGGATTGTTTTCATTTTTATGCAAGATTAAAAACAAAACAAAACTATGCTTGGGATAGATTTTATTTTTACAAAAGCTTAAAAACTAGACAAAACTATGCTTGGACCTGGTTTCATTTTTACACAAGCTTGAACCAGAGGAAACTATGCTTGAGGTAGGTGGTTTCATTTTTACACAAGCTTGAACCATAGAAAACTATGCTTGTGACTTCCCAACGCATAACACATGGAATGGTTGGTACTTAGCCCCCAGCTTAAGAAACTAGCGATTTTAACTTCAACATGAAGTCCAGAGGTTGTAAGAAATGCCCCTCCAGCTTCTTTTCGTCCAACTTCAAAGGTGGATGAAATGAAGTTTCAAACAGTAGATGAAGGAATTGGCTCAATAGAGAGGGGGAAGTTGTTTCATTTTTTAACGAGCTTGACACAGGATCAGAACTATGCTCGAGACTGTAGGTATAATCCCCAGACCTGTTGGCGATGGAAGTCACTCTTGGATTGCTAGTAGGAGCAGAGCCTGACGCCCATCAGTTTTATGTCACAGTTGTTCATAGATGGGTGATCGAATGGTGGGAAAATCAAAACAATAGCGTTCCAACTCTAAAACTAGGCCAGGTATGCATGAGCAAGTGAGGTCTTGCGTAAACTTCAGACAGTGAGCTGTAGTAAAGGGTGAACAGGCAAAAGACTTGTACAAGAGAAAAGCGGAGGTCTGTTATAAACAACAGGTTTCTAACAGACTGAGGAAGAAGACGTCCAAATGCGATATCATCTTACATTCAAATGCAAAGCCAGAGAATGCAACAATGAAAAACTAAATCTTTTATCATAACATAACCGCAATAACTCGTGCGACTCAGTCAATCACAAACTCTCTTAGAATGAGACGAAAATTAGATGGAGTAAGAAGAACTGTCTGTCATAAAATAAGAAATCTCATATACAGATGCATAAGATGAAAGCTAGAATAGCTGTTAAAACATTACAGTAGGGAGCTCTGCTCAACCATCGATACTTTACAAAATGGCAAAACTGCCTACATATAGCCAAAACAAAACAACAACAACAGAAATGAGAAGCTGCATTAAAAACTTTGCGTCTGCACGTCTTCTGACAGTCTGCACATGCAGACTCTGGATGATTGTGCACTTATGACAGATGCAATCTCCGTCAGGAAGGACTATTAGTCTGCTTGTACGCTTGGTCCTTTCCTGGCCTTCTGTTTATGAAAGAAGATGATGTTCAACCACCTTCACGGCCAAAATAACTGCTTCCTTGGGATTGGGAATGACCTCGGTCAACTCTGCCCTCTGGGACATGGAAGACCCCTCGCACTGCCACCTGGAAGAGTTGGATGGTCTGATGGATAAGGCGTGGAGGAACTGGCACGCGTGATGCGGAAGAGGAAAGGGAGGTGATGTCATCAACACTGTGAGAGTGAGATGAGAGGTGATGATGTGGTAGAAGATAAGAGGGTCTAAGGATGGGTGTGGTAGCGAAAGGCTAACATGGAAGGGAGCGGGATACATGGCAGGAGAAAGATGGTACAAAATATGACACGACAGGAAAGGGGCCCATGTGGGTTAAATGCAGAAAGACAGAAGGCTCCGGAATCCAATGTGTGCCATTGATCCGAGCGCTCTAATCACAGCTGTCGGAAAGATGCGTCCCTGATTCTGGACCCCCCCTCCGCTTAAAGGTAGAAAGGTGGGGGGGCTCTGGAATCTAATGTGCGTCGTTGATCCGGGTGCTCTAATCACAGCCGTCGGAGAGATGCGTCCCTGATTCTGGACCCCCCCCCTCTGCTTAAAGGTAGAAAGGCGCGGGGGGGGGGGTGGGGCTCCGGAATCCAATGTGAACCGCTGATCTGGGTGCTCTAATCCCTGCCGTCTAGATCTGATTTCCATTTAAACGCAGACACATTTTCATCCCAAACTTAGGACAAGTGGGTTTTAACTCATTCCTTCGCATTTTACCCCACTTTAAGTCCAATATGCCCGAGTTTCATTGGTGGATGGACGGCTGAGAGGACCTCGACGCTTCCAATGTGAAAATCCCGAATGGCCCCACTCGTGGCTCAGCTATTGCACCGCATGTCCTCCATTACCAGGCTCGCTTGATGAGACCGGGTGCTAGGACCATAGGCTCGGCTTTGAAGGGTGCTTATCGACATTTTGGGGTTCGGGGTTTCGAGATGTGAAATGACGAGGGACTTTTACCCCTCGAACTCCTGAATGCAGATATACCGATGTGACCAGATATTTCGCCACGCGTCAATGGATTAGGCGACCCAGACTTAGCTTTAAAATATAGGTGCTTTCTCTATATCAGGTAACTTGGCAGCCTCGATATCCCGATGACCGTTGATATTCTTCGTGGATAGATCTCGGCTACCGGCAGTAAAACCTTGCCCACTTACTTGACTCATAATCGGAGAAGAGATCCTTCCGCTGTTGCGCTTGGGTGTTTCCTGTGCAACCTGCAGGTCCGGGTGCTCTCGAGCCCAGGACAAGAATTATTGCTAACATTAGGCTCCATGGGGGATAGAGTCGTCCTTGTGATGCTCTAAGAACTCATTCCGTAGCTTCAGTGCCTTGCTGTTGGGCTATGGAGTCATGCTCAAAACATCCCGCTGCTGAAAATACAGGCCGAAAAATAAAAGTAACAAACTAAAGATACATGCTCAAAGGAGCTTATTTATATACAATCCTAAGCTAATAAAACACTTTAGATGGGGCTAGGTGAAAGCAGATTTCCACCATAGCCATTCAAGAAGCTTCCTGGATAGAAGCTCCTTCCTTCTGTCAATGATCATCAACAGATGGTGTAACTATGACAGCAGAACGGTTACACTCTTCAACTCCTCCTTACAAGCTTGAGTTGAGATGAAATTAGGTGTTTCCAATTTACGAAGGAAATGCAACTCCATGTATTCCTTCATAGGCTCATAGGACCAATGGAAAACTCCAGAAAATTGGAGACATGCAGCCTCCTTTGCTACACAGTTGTGGATGTGTGGTTGAATATCTATGGTAAGCATAGGTGGGTGGATAGCTGACGTAGGCTGATTGATTTCAGGCGGTGGCTGCTCACTGACTGGATCTGCGTAGTCTGTAAACTGCATCTTTGACTGCTCCTCTGGTTCTTCTGGTGCCTCTTCTTGGCTCTCCCAAGGGTTAGAGTCATAATCATCATAGATAGGACCTGTGGGAAAGCTCTACTTTTCAATTTTCTACTCAGGGGGGGCTAATTTCCTCACATTGTCTTTCATTTGTGAACAGAGGAGAAGGCTCTGCAGTCTTCTCTTGGAAGTTCTGGGTGTCCAACTCAGAACCTGATTCATAGCTGTCATACACGAGATGGTTGCTACCCAGGTCATCAATATGTGATGTGGGGCTCTGCTGATCCTCAACTGAATAATCGTTAAAGCTGGGTGAGCACCAGACTTCTTCATCTTGCAAAAAAGGAACGATCTCCAGATCCTCCTTTTCAATCCCAAATGTAAATGCATCATGGGAAATCTTGTGAAGAAAAAGAGAATAGTCCTCTTCCCCAACTACCACTTCATCGCTTTGATCTAAGACACCAAGCTCATCGGGGGCAGATGCTAATGCGCTTACGAAATCTTCAATCATTTCCTCAAAAGAGCTTCTCAAATCATCTACCTTGAAGACTGGTAAACTCTCTCCATTGCCTTCAGATTCCAACCTTGCATGTTGGGCAGTGAGATATTTCACCTGTTCTATCAGCTCGCTCAGAGCATGTTCTTCCCCCAGTCTTCTATCCTTACAGCCCTCATCAGACATGATCATATCTGGGAGGATTTCTTCTTCTTGGCTCTCCCATGGGTCAGATTCATAATGACCATAAACAGGACCCGTGGGAAAGCTTTTTCCATAATCACCCTTAGTAGAGCTTCTAAGGGCCTCTGCTTCAAAGGATGGGAAACCCTCAACACATTGTTCAACTTCCCACCTGTCAAATCTGGCAGTGATAGATTTTATCAGTTCCATAAATCCGCCCGAAGCGTCTTCTTCCTCCTTGGGATCTTTATAATCATTCATTGTAGATATACCAAACTCATCTTCTTCAAAGGATGGAAAATCCTCTGCACATCGCTCAGCTTCCCACCTATCCAGTTGGGCAGAGAAAGATTTTATCAATTCCATAACTTCGCCCGAAGTAGACGAATGGGGAGGAGAAATGACTAATTCCTGATCCAGGTCATCAGGATCATCCTCGTAGCCTTCATAAAAGATGGCTCTATCTTGTATACATTTGTTGTAGTATCCCTCACAATAGTTATGAAAAATCAACTCAGAGGGATACAACTTATGACAGTAAGCTGTGAAAGCTGCATGGAATTCTATGAGTGAAGAAATGCTAGCAGGGGGTAAAGAATGATACCATTTATGAGCATCCCCTGCTAGTGAGAACATGAACATTTTCAATAATACATCCTCATGTTGTATCTCCCACTGATGCATGAGTTCATGAAACTCCCAGAGATGCTGAGCAGGGTTGTCCTCTTCACGCTCTCTAAATCTGGGCAAATAATCGCTCCATTCATCCGGAGAAGGGACATCATTAGGAAAACCAGGAATAGCAGAAAAATTAAAAGGAGCAAACCTTCGAGCCAGAATTTCCTCCATATTGAACCAGTGGAGTCGCCAATTGATCCTTGAATCATGGAGTTGCTAGGTGAAAGGTGCGCAGCTTCAAATATGCCCAGTCCTTGTTCACCATCAAAGGCCAGATCTTAACGTTGTCGTTACCTCAGGAAGCTTCTCACACTGAGAAAGCAGTTGCTGAAACCTTCTCGAGAAATCTCCTTAGGGTCAGCTTTCAGGTGTGCTAACAGTAGTCACAGCTGAAACAATGATTGTGGAAACAATGGAGTTGCCACAGTGGACTCGCCAGGTGCACAGTAGCAATATTTAAGGGCTCTGATGTCTGATGCACCTTCAGAATCAGAAGCTCAATGTCGTTCTGCCCAGGGAAAATCTTCAACTTTGTCCCCCGCAATGACGCCATAAATGTTGGCAATGGAAGTCACTCCTGGATTGCTAGCAGGAGTAGAGCCCGACGCCCATCAGTTTTATGTCACGGTTGTTCATAGCTGGGTGATCGAATGGCGGGAAACTCAAAACAATAGTGTTCCAACTCTGAAACTAGGCCAGGTATGCATGAGCAAGTGAGGTCTTGCGTAAACTTCAGACAATGAGCTGTAGTAAAGGGTGAATAGGCAGAATACTTGTACAAGAGAAAAATAGAGGTCTGTTATAAACAACAGGTTTCTAACAGACTGAGGAAGAAGACATCCAAATGCGATATCATCTTACATTCAAACGCAAAGCCAAAGAATGCAGCAATGCAACAATAAATCTTTTATCATAACATAACCGCAATAACTCGCGCGACTCAGTCAATCACGAACTCTCTTAGCATGAGACAAAAATTAGATGGAGTAAGAAGAACTGTCTGTTATAAAACAAAAAATCTCATATACAGATGCATAAGCTGAAAGCTAGAATAGCTGTTAAAACATTACAGTAGGGAGCTCTTCTCAACCATCGATACTTTACAAAATGGAAAAACTGCCTACATATAGCCAAAACAAAACAACAACAACAGAAACGAGAAGCTGCATTAAAAACTTTGCGTCTGCATGTCTTCTAATAGTCTGTGCATGTAGACTCTGGATGATCGTGCACTTATGACAGACGCAATCTCCGTCAGGAAGGACTATTAGTCTACTTGTATGCTTGGTCCTTTCCTAGCCTTCTGTTTATGGAAGAAGACAACGTTCAACCATCTTCACAGCCAAAATAATTGCTTCCTTGGGATTGGGAATGGCCTCGGTCAACTCTGCCCTCTGGGACGTGGAAGACCCCTCGCGCTGCCACCTGGAACAGTTGGACAGTCTGATGGATAAGGCGTGGAGGAACTGGCATGCGTGACGCAGAAGAGGAAAGGGAGGTGATGGCGTCAACACTGTGAGAGTGAGATGAGAGGAGATGAGGTGGTAGAAGATAAGAGGTTCTAAGGATGGGTGTGGTAGCGAAAGGCTGACATGGAAGGGAGAGAGATACATGGCAGGGGAAAGATGGTACAAAAGATGACATGACAGGAAAGGGGCCCATGTGGGTTAAACACAGAAAGACAGAAGGCTCCGGAATCCAATGTGCACCATTGATCTGGGCGCTCTAATCACAGCTATCGGAGAGATGCATCCCTGATTCCGGACCCCCCCCCCCCTCCGCTTAAAGGTAGAAAGGCGGGGGGGCTCCGGAATCCAATGTGGGCCATTGATCTGGGTGCTCTAATCAAAGCCATCGGAGAGATGCGTCTCTGATTCCGGACCCCCCCCCCTCCGCTTAAAGGTAGAAAGGCGGGGGGGGGGGCTCCAGAATCCAATGTGCGCCACTGATCTGGGCGCTCTAATCCCTTCCGTCTAGATCTGATTTCCATTTAAACACAGACGCATTTGCATCCCGAACTTAGGACAAGTGGGTTTGAACCCATTCCTTCGCATTTTACCCCCCTTTAAGTCCAATGCGCCCGAGTTTCATTGGTGGATGGACGGCTGAGAGGACCTCGACGCTTCCAACGTGAAAATATCGAATGGCCCCACTCGTGTCTCAACTATTGCGCCACATGTCCTCCATTACCAGGCTCGCTTGATGAGACCGGGTGCTAGGACCATAGGCTCAGCTTTGAAGGGTGCTTATCGGTATTTCGGGGTTCGGGGTTTCGAGATGTGAAATGATGAGGGACTTTTACCCCTCGAACTCCCGAATGCCGATATGCCGATGTGACCAGATCTTTCGCCACGCGTCAATGGATCGGACGACCCAAACTTAGATTTAAAATATAGGTGCTTTCTGTATATCAGGTAACTTGGCAACCTCGATATCCCGATGATCGTTGATCTTCTTCGTGGATAGATCTCGGCTGCTGGCAGCAAAACCTTGCCCTCTCACTTGACTCATAACTGGAGAAGAGATCCTTCTGCTGCTGCGCTTGGGTGTTTCCCACGCAACCTGTAGGTCCGGGTGCTCTCGAGCCCAGGACAAGAATTATCGCTAACAAGACCTTTGTTTCATTTTTTAACAAGCTTGACACAGAAACAAGAACTATTCTCGCAACCTCTATTTCATTTTTTAACAAGGTTTCTATAGAGATGTAAAAAATATCCTCAAAACTCTCTTCTTGATCATGGATTCCAAGAGGACAATGCTCCAGAAGGACACCATGTCAAGGGACAAAACTCGGTCATAGCTTCCAAGAGATCTTCACTATATGGAAGGAACACACTCTAGAAGGAACACATGTCGAGGGTTGCGACAGGGGTAAGGATATCAGGCTCTAGCAACCCTATCGAAGAGACCACCATGTCAACTACTGGATCTAAGTCATTAGAAGTTGAAGCCATGAGTGACAATGCCACATAATTGACCTATGGCGGGGGTGATACCGTCTACATATAAGAACCATTTAGGGAGGCAATCCTATCAGGCTCAATGAATGAAAGTTGATCAATAGTCACAACTCATCCATCGTGAGGGAAATATATCACACGAAAAAGAGTAGACACAATAGCTTTCATGGCATAGACATAATCATGCCCAAGGAGTAAAGCAAAATCCAAGGGATCTTGGACTACCATGATGCCAATAAAGATAGTTTTCCCTCCCAAAGTTATAGGAAACTGAAGAAGGGTCCCTAAAGGTTGAATCGTTCTTCTGTTAAAATCTAACAAATTCTATGTAATCGGGGCAAGTTGAGGACAACCCAAAGCTAACCAAGCAAAAGAGGAAAAAATGCTAACGGACACACCTTCATCTATCAATGTCTGAGGAACGTCCCGACCAAAAACTTGGACTGTAATCTGGAAAGGAATGTGAGAGGGAAGACAAGGTCCAGTTAGCACACCCCAATTAAAAAGGATGGCCTCATTACTTGGAGGGGGTTTCATGGGAGAAGGAGGAATACCCCCTAACATGGTAGAGTCTGTATCAACGAGAAAAACGTGGGTAGTATCGGGTTTACTCTCTAGCAGGAGAGTAGGATCGATCGATGACGAGATCAGATTGACCACGTGGGTTGCATTCTCCAAGGGGAGAATGGGGTTGACAGGTGGAAACGGATCGACCACTTGGGTGACACTCTCTAACGAGAGAGTGGGATCGACCGAGGATGGGATTCGATCAAACTCTTTAGTTTCACTCTTTGAGGGGAGATTGGGATTGACCGAGGATGGTATCGTATCAATCACTTTGTTAACTGGTTCAATTAAGGACGTGACCAGATTGATGACATGATCAATCAGATTGACTGACGACGGGTCCAAAGTGATCATTCCATCAACTACAGGGGGGTTGAGAGAAAACTTATAATAAGCAGCTGGAAGTTGAGGCTGTGAAACAGTCATGTCTTACATTAATTTCAAGGCTTCGTCCATATGAGGGAAAAGATGAGTTAGATGACTTCCTTTGCATAACATACACAGAAACTCGGCTCTACTTTTCTTCTTCCCAACTATACCATGACTAGTCGACGAGAAGTCATCAACATGTTGTTTAGAGGCTGACGACATGGGTTGGCGAGGATGTGTAGACCATGCTTCTATAACCTTGGATAGACTAGGGCAATCCTTAAGAAGATGGATACCCTTATAAAGCCTGCAAGGGTACTTGGGCTTACGGGTTGTTGGGGTGATCTTGACATCATTGACACTCCCAGCACAATTAATAGTAACTGGTTGTTTTCCAACATGTTCGACAGTGGTTGGAAGCTTTGACCCTTGTTTATATTTCTTCTTCTTCTTATTCACCGGTTTACTAGCTTCATAACTTTCACTCGACGAAGAAGATGAAACGGAAGGCGACCTTGCAAGCGAAGAAGGTGAAGAAGACCTTATTGGTGAAGAAGGTGAAGGATCAACATGAGGTTGATGCTCGTGGGGGGAAGTGCTTGTGACTGAAGCACTAACTGCATTCGGGATTACCTGAGTGGAAAACAACCATACCAGTAATCCAATTGTGAGACCTGGAAGGCTCAAAGTAGCAATATGAGGAGGACCAATGTTTCCATAAGAAGGAAAAACAAAAGGTTCCCTTGGAGCAAGGGTTCCTTCATTGGTCATTCTGGAAACTAACGCCATTAAATAAATTTCCAATCTAAAGTCCTCTAGGGAAAACAAACAACACACGCTAAAAATCTAGTAAGCAAGCAAGAAAACAAAACCTTCTCACAATGAACGCACTAGTTGGTGATGAAATCCAACGTCGTGGGAACAATGTAAGAAGGGGCTGAAATAGAGTGGGTGGAAAAGTTACGTTGATGACCTTCTTAACAGACTTACACCTTGGTGAAAGCTCCCACACATAATCGTGGGTATACCCTCCAAGGAGCCCGAGTGAGTTTGGCCAACGTCGATTCTAGGTACCGTGAAGACTTGCCCCTCCACAGTCACCTTGTGTAAATACCCTAAAGAGATAGGCCACTAAGGTTACCAATCACTACAATGATGCCTGGGGAAACAACCGACAGTCCAATCCATGTGCAAGGGCATGGTATCTAGCCCAAAATCAACTTGAAAGGCTTCCACTCATCATTGTGGGTATACCTCTCAAGTGACCCCCATAATACACACAATCTCTACACCAAGACCAACAAAGCAGGGTGAGTAACTCTGTCAGTCTCAATGCGGCCTCGTGATTGACCCTTGTGTGAGAAGGGCTTCCCAGGAAAAAATGTAGTAAGTGGATTTAACTCTCCCTATCACAAGGTACTATGTTTGTTTGCAGCTTTGGAAAGTTATCTTTCACACCTATTCCAAAGCCCTACGACTAATCCAATGTAGGTTTGCTACCATAAAAGATAAAAATGTCTAATCGATTTTTATAAGCGCTTTATTTTATGGCTGTTGTTACTCAAAAGGAAAATGGTGTGGACAATATGGTGTTTTGGCCGACTCGAAAGTTATGCAAAGAAATGAAGATGCAATCTTTTCATTTCGATGAAAGCTATGCTACAAGAAGGAGAAAACATTTATCATTCCTAGATGCACAATGTCCCAAAATTTACTAAAGTCACTAATATCAAGATTTTTGAGAAATGAGCAAAAACGATTGTACACCAATGCACAATTCATGGCCCCCCTCGGCCATGAGGGGGAATTTTTTTCATAATTTAAGATAAAAAAATGCCAAGAATCATGCAATTCCACTACTTCAAATGCAAGGATGCCCTCAATCCAATATAAAGCAAGAAATTAAATATTTTTGTTTCAAATTTTTCACTAAAATCAATAATGAACTTTCTTAAAACAAAGAAACCCAAACTAAAAGTTTTCTTTTAAAGCGAACTATTCAGAAAAAATCTGATCTTTCCCTAAACAATTCTAATGAAAACACAGGTTTGGAATTGAAAGACACTCAAAGAAAGAGACTAATCCTTCAAAAAGAAACAAAGAAAATATGGCTAAAAGTAACTCAAAGAATGTCAAGCAGACTGTAAACAGTTCAATATAGGCTCCAAAAGTTCAATCCAGCTGATCAAAGCAAAACTGGGCATCAAAAAGACAGGAAGACCTAATCCAAAACTTTTACAAATGAGTTCATAGCCTGGTAGTGGGGTACAGTGTGAGAATTAAGGATTCTCGCAGTCTAGATACAGGTAGGGTGCGAGATGGTTTCACTGAACTGAACAGTAGGGTGCGAACATCAATGATTCTCGTAGGCCACAGAGAGGTATAGTGTGAGAAGGTTTGTAATCAAGAAAAAATTGGAAAAAGGACAAAAATTTTGAGTGAACTTTCAGATCTAGAGAGTCTAGATGGATCTCCCACAGGCTCAGAGACCATAAATCAAGCAATCAAAGAAAGGGAAACTAGACTAACTAGGAAACAATCCACTCCCCATTTTAGTCGCAAATTTTGTTACTGGATAAATCGGTAGGTGTGGACACTAACTGATCTCCCTAGATCCACCTAGATCTAGAACAAAACACACCAGAACATGACGCTTTCCTTAAGTTTTAAATATTGAATTTACTAACTAAAGAGGGATAGGTGACATATCGTTTAAACGCTACTTCCTCTTTCCATCGCCATCCTTTCTCCATTCCGACACTCATACAATGATGATCCTGCAAAAGAACGCAACCAACCAAAGTGATAGTAATAGCATAAACTCATTATAAACCTATGTATGTGATCAAAGAATCATACAATAAAACACAACAAACTTTATAGGAAATAATCATATTACTGTATCATGTTAAATGTGAAAGAGAGATTACAACCATGGCCTTGATGTCATAAGGTCCCTTCCAACTGTCCTTCGTTCCCCACACACTTCCACTCCAAGAATTCTGAGACCATGAATCTGATAGCTACTCACAATCTATCTTGACAAAGCATATCTCAAAGGCACTCTAACCAAGCTAACAATCCCAAGCCAAAAACAACTTACCCTTCTCCATGAGAGTTCCTCTTCTTTTATAAGCTGAAGAGGATAAGGTGAGGAGTTTAGGATGATCCCACTAAATCATGAAAGCAAGTAAGATCCAAACCATTCAGATGCCACCTCACCATGGAAGTTTCTCCTTCTAGAAGATTCGAGAAAATGCTCATTTTTCCCATGTGTAAGCATTCTCGCACCCTGCCTATAGAGAAGACCGTGAACTCCTTGCGACCTAGCTATGATGTAGCCTACGAGAATTAGGCATTCTCGCACCCTAGCTATAATGCCTCCTGCGAAATTCCTTTTTTATAGGGTTTTTAAAAAGGAAAATGAAACTTCTTTTCTCAGCAAAAGTTCTTCTCCCTTCCTTTTTCAGAAACTCAAGCCACTGACCCCTCCGAAGGAAATAGATAGGTTTACATCATTAACGGTCATAGGGATGATGAAAATAATGTGTAATAGAAAGGAGAGGTGCTTCCAAAGTGGTTTTTTTATGAATATGCACATGTTTCCATCGACATACATTGAAGGATGTGAGAAAAATTCTCCATCATTTCATCCCTAGGTCGCGTGAGAGCTTGCTCAAGCAACAGATTGATAGAATCGTCTACTCCATTGTTTTTATTTTCTTCCGCCAAGAAGGGTTTATTGGGCATGTGTTAGCAATTGTATTCAAGATAGACAAGATCGATACCCAACTTTCTATACTCATACCTCGTCGGGGACATGCACTGAAAAAAAAAAACGATTCAGAGCAACCTGCTCTGATACCACTGATCAGGATTATTTTTGGCATGAAATGAGAGTGAAGATGTAATAAATAAATGTACAGAGATATATAGAATATACAATAATATAATAGAAATGGATCATAGTTGCAATCATAAAAACAAAGATACATTAATACACATGTTTCTATTAATGAGCGAAAATGTACAAAGGCTATAAAAATACATAGTGAAAGACTCGCGAGAATGGTGGCATCTTATCTCTGAGAAGAGATGCGGTGACTACTTGAATTCGCAAGAAGATGATTTTACAATGAGGCTCCAAAGGCCATTTTATCATAAATAAAATCCAAAACCCTAACCTCGGAAGATGAAAATCCAACAGTTTTGGGTAGTTTGGTGTATCAACTTCCCGGGGGCGTAACTTTGGCATACGATCTCCGTTTGGGGCGCACAATAGCTCGTTGGAAAGGTATCATCGATGAGATTAATTTAGGGGGATAAATGGGATTATTCATCTATATTTGATAATATCTATCCCAAAAAACCTTCATTTAGGCCCTCAAAATGGCCTCGGAAGTTAAAAATTGCTAAAAATAGTAAATTACCAAAATTGCCAGAAAACTGTTTTGAGATAGTTGGAAAAGGAGGGTGGCCACCGATATCCACATGGATCAAAATATTTAAGAAACATGGACACTTCAAGTAGCCACGGTTCACCAAGAAGGGATGAAGGAACTCCATAGAGCAGAAGAAGGGATGAAGGAACTCCATAGAGAAAAAGAAGAGATGAAGGAACTCCAAAAAGCAATGTAGCACCAAGGAGATCAACATGGAAAACTCATACCCTATCAAGTATTAAGACTATGCATTAATCACACAAGATATGAATGTAGTGGATCCTTTAAATTTTGAGTAAGCTAAAGACCATAGAGTATGTATGGACACCATGAAAGAATAATATGATTGTATCATGAAAAATGAAACATGGGAATTAACAAAATTTCCTGAGCATAAAGTCCCTATAGGATTAAAATGGTTGTTCAAGTCTAAATTTAATTTTGATGGTAGTATAGACAAGTATAAAGATAGATTGGTTGCAAAGGGTTATTCACAAGAAGAAGGAATTGATTATGAAGACACTTTTGCACCTATAGCTAAAATGGATACCATTAGATTAATGATTGCATTGGATACTAAGTGTAATTAGAAACTACATTAGTTGGATGTTAAGTCAATGTTTTTGAATGGAGAATTAAAGGAAGAGGTTTATCTTGTGCAACTAGAGGGGTTTGTAAAGTAGGGCCAGGAGCATCTTGTTTGTAGGTTAAAGAAGGAATTGTATGAACTTAAACATGCACCCATGTCACAGTATATGAAAATTTATACTTTCTTCTTTCAACAAGGTTTTATTAAAAGTAAAGGTGATCCAAATATTTATATCAAGAAGGTTGGAAATGGTCACATTGATTTGATTTCTTTACAAGTTGATGATCTTACCATAACATGAAATGCTAATGAGTTTATTGAAGAAATCAAAATGTTGTTATCACATGACTTTGAGATGATAGACCTTGTTTAGTTGTATTATTGCTTAGGCCTTGACGTATGAAGAGAAGATGTTAAGACACTAATCACACAAAGCAAGTGTACAATGGAGTTAATTAAGAGGTTTAATATGAGTGAATGTAAAAAGGTGTCTACTCCATTAGAACATAATATTAAGCTCAACAATGATGATGAAACTAAATAAATGAATGGTACCTTGTATAAATAGTTGGTGGTAAGCCTAAATTATCTCACTACAACTAGGCCAAATATTGCATATTCAGTCAGTATACTTAGACAATTCATGGCTAAGCCTCATGATAGTGACTGGAAAGAAACAAAAAGAGTCCTTCAATATTTGAAAGGAACTGTTAATTTTGGTATTGAATATATTGATGATTTTAATGTTAAGTTGACATGTTATTTAGATTTAGATTGGTCAGGAGATCCTGATGATAGGAATTCAACCACAAGATCTACATTTAGAATTGGAACTGGGATTGTGTCATGGAGTAGCAAGAAACAACCAACCATTTATTTTTCATCAACAAAAGTTGAGTACAAAATTTTATGCAGTACCATCCATGAGGAAATTTGGTTGAGTTAGATTGTAACATCCCCCAGCTTAACTGATGAACATTACTATGTGAAAAACACATAATATTTTTTTTCATTCTAATTCATTTCTTGTATCTTACCAACTACAAATTATGCACATATTTAACTAGATTTTGATGCCAATAATTTAATGCATCCACAACATTCTAAACGAACATGGATGCAGTTAATACATCATCTATACCAACACACAAAACCATTCTCATTCATAGATTAAAATGCACAACCATGAGACTAATAAGAAAACTCAAATAATAGATAAACACTTATCTTTAAATGAAATTTTGTGCAACCAAATAATTGGGAAGGACATTCCACCCAACCATAGACTTGTTGTTCCATATATCAATAATAAGTCACCTCTGACTTGGGGCTAAGAATCCACAAAAAAAGGGTGCCTCTCATAGTCCCCTCACAACTCAATATCTCACAAACCATTGGTATTCTCCTACAACTATCATGAATTTCCTCTAGCTCTCTTCCTCTTGACTTTCCCAACCCAATGAATGTACCCCTTCACTCCTCTCAGTCAATCGAGCATCCCATTAATTTATCAGGGTCTCTTTGGCATAAGTAACCAATAATATCTTTGTTGGGAACTCCAAGGAAAACTACCGGGAAAATAATAAAAACACTTGTTGTTATAGTGCAACTCATGTAGGAGCTCACTCTTTAGGACTGACAACCCGATTCTTCATTTTCCATCTCCAAAACACTTCATCATGCTCTAGGAATTTGTCTAACCTTCTTTCCCTAGCTATGGTGCTCTTTTTCTCTGTTATCTTCTTGTTGTTCATGCCCAAAAATTGATTGTGAAAAAATACCTATACTCCTTATACAATTTTCCTCTATTTTCTCAAGACAATTGACTTGTTTCTCTCCCAATGTTGATTGTATCGCAACCCCATGCTTCCAAACTATGGAAGTTACTTATAAACCTACCCCCTAATAGGTATTCAATGATTGGGTTCTCACACACTCAAACATAAAATATATGGTCTCCTGAATTGATAATAAAACTCATAAATATGGGTTTGGATTAATACCCATAAACAATTTCTCCCTTGGGATCCTCTTAGAAACTCTTAGGAATTCCCATTTATTTTGGATTAATCAACCCCCATATGTGTCTATATTCCCAACAGTTGGTATCACATTATTTTTGTTTTAAAAACAAAAAAAACATTCCACATATTACATCGCTTGGCCATAGTCATATTCATATCTAACTTATGCATTAATTAAATGAGGGATTATAATGGGGATGCTACATTCCCCCTCCTCTACAAATGTGCACCTTCCTCGGTGCACACTCTACCAATAAACACATATTCAAATTTACATTAAAATACTTAGAAAACAAATTATGCAATTTCACAACTCCAACAACAATTTCAACCATAATCTCTCGTTCCTTTCAACCCGCAGACCCAAGGAATGCACCATTCGTTTATCAGGGCTACCCTAAGGAATGTACCATTCGTTTATCAAGGATAACCCAAGTAATGTTACATTCTCTTATGATGGTCCCCAACGTAGTTGGATAAGACCCTAAGATGTATTTCCAGAACTCTAGCTGTGTTGGATTACTGAGAAGGGGGGTGAATCAATAATAGATAAATTTGAAATTTTTTAACCATAAAATGAAAGTGTTATATCAATGTAGCATTATCATCCAATAGTTGCAGAATAAATACACAATGAACAAATGAGCAATCATACACATACACAATACACCAATGTTTTTACATGGAAACCCAAAGCGGGAGAAAATCATAGAATGTTTTTTCTTATATGTATTTAAGAATTACATTCATTAAAAGCACCAAATTCCTTTGTTTACAAGTCTCAATTGGAAGGAGGCTCTAACCCCCTAGTTTCTCAGGCTACAACATGAGGGAAGCTCCAACTCCCCAATTCTCTGGCTACAACCAGAAGGAGGCTACAACCCCCTATGTTCTCCGGCTACAACCGGAAGGTGGCTAAAACCACCTATCCTTGCCCCGTCCAGCCGCCCTGACGTAGAAGTATAATGATGGAACCACTATCACACTATCACTGTGAGATATACCATTGTAACAACCCGTACCACTAACATGCAACCAACCAACCTGTAACAACCTTTACCACTAACATACAACCAACCAACCTGTAACAACCTTTACCACTAACATGCATCCAACCAACCTATAACAACCTATACCAAACAACTTGTAATCAAACTGTACCATAAAAAAGTGCATCAACCATGCACCAATATGTACCTCAACCTATACCATCAAACATGCACCAAATATGTAACAATCATGGATCAAATACACATAAAATATGACTCATCAAGATGTACCAAAATCATCAACTATACACCTCATGTATGTGCCAACTCATCAACTACTTGTCTCAACCATGTACCCAACATGTACCTCAACCAAATAACCTCATCAATTTCATCATACAAATATGATTTGTAACTTTGTAATAGACCTGGTGTATATGATCACGTACCTGCAAACCTTCCTTAACTTTAACAACAAGAGACTAACATTTTCATCAAACTTTACTTTAGTCTCACATAACTAATTTTGGATTAATCAACAACCCTAGCTTGAAATAATCATAACTATGTACTTGTAATAAATAAAGATTTGAAAATAGTACAAAATGTTCTTCAGTGTCTTTTATGAAATTCCTCCAGGTTTCATTGCTTGGAACCTCTCAAAAAAGGAGTTATAGCAAAAATGACATACCTTATTGAATTTTGGTTTATTCTATAGAGGAAACTTGTAGAGCATGCCCCACACAAAATATTTGTTGTATGGATCTGAAAATTGTACACATAATACTACAGATTGTACTCTAACCAATACATTTGGTCTTATTGAATTTGGATCTGTTATGAATAAGTTATGACATTTTTACCCGAAACACCTGTTTTAGACTAGTTTCAGGACTAACCACAAACCCTATTTTCCACGGAGTGTAACTCCAAAAATACAACGACCCACAAGATGAATTTTTTATCACACCTAATTAGATATGTTTCCACAATAGCCTCCCAAATGCATGGTCTAAATCATTATAGAAAGAAATTTATTGCGAAAATGGTGAGATGACCTATAAATAACATACCTTAGAAAGCATCATCAAAATAATTTATCCTCCCTTGAATTTCATCCTTCTTTACTTCACCTTCCCTGTGAAATTCGACTTAGATATCCTTTGGTTACCTCATTTACTTGTAGATATTCATTATGCTCAAGTGTAATTAAAATTAGAGAGCCTTGCCTCTTATTTATTCTTTCATGTAGCTTCCTCAAGGGGTTACATTTTAACCATTTTAACCCACTTTCCGTATTTTAGGGTTAACCAACTTCTAACCACTTGTCCACTCAGTAATTTCTCCATTAAATTTATTATTTAAATAATTTATTTTGTATCCAGTTTGACTTATAGTACACTCATCACTTCACTTTATTATTTACCTTATAAAATATCTTAAACCACTTTCCTTATTTTAGGGCTAACCCACTTGTCCACTTAGTAATTTCTCCATTAACTTTATTATTTAAATAATTTCTTTTGTATCCATTTTGAATTATAGTACACTCATCACTTCACCTTATTATTTAAATAATTTATTCTTTGCAACCACTTTGATTACTTTGAACTTTTGGGGCTTCTAGATGACTCATGAGGGTTCTTCAACTACACATGGCCATAACTCTCTAAAATTGAGAAGTTATGTGATGTTCTATTAGCACTAGAAGTCACCTCCGGATTGCATCGAAGGTAAGCCCAATACCCATCAGTTTATATTTCACAATGAATAAAGTTAAAGGGGGTCGAATGGGTGCAGACTCAGGATAATATCGTTTTAACTCAGAAAACTGGACCAACATGCACAAGCAGGTGAGGTCTTGATTAACTTCAGTTAGTAAGTTGTAGTAAGGGTGAGTAGGAGGAAGAAATAGAGAGAAGAATGTAGAGGTCTGCTATGGACATCCGATCTTCCAGCAACCTAAGGAGGAACAACTCAGAAAACAAGATTCTCTTGGATTCAAAGTTTTAGAAAAGGATGGAGAACGTTACAATAGAACTGCAATCTAACCTAAATTACATTATGACCATAATAATCCATGTGAATCTTTAAATCATGGACACTCCAACATTAGAGGAAAACAAGACAGAAAAGAAGATGACTTAGATTAAACTAGAAGTCTCAAATCCAAAACTGCATACATATACTCAGAATTGTTGCAACCACCAGGAGTGTGATCGGACCACTGCATTAACGTTTTCAGTCGGTTCCTGCTCTGTTAGATTGTGCAAGACTCCTCATGTCATATGTGAGCCAGGTGCAGTTATGTGCTTTACAGGAAAATCTGTCCATAATTGACGGTCTTCCTTTATGACTGCTCTCTACATGTTTTCCATTTATGGGGTGAGACGAGGTCTTAACTGTCGCCTCACTTTCATGAACTGCATGCATCGGGATCAGGACAGGCCACACTCTAAATTTCACCATCTGGACCTTTGCTGGACGCTTGTAGGGAGGACTTGGTAGGAAGACGTGGACGCTGATGATAGGGAGCTGACGAGATGACTGGGACTACGTGGGCGCCAAAATGTCATATCATCACCCGAATTATGATAAAAACATTTGATGGATTTTTTGATCCCCCTTCTTTCATTCTTTCTTTGCCAGAATGCGACTTCCTAGGGAAAACACCCCCCGATAAATAATGTGTGCTAACATTAGGCTCCATGGGGGATGGTATGCTCCCTGTGAGCTACCAAGAACTTGCATCTTCAGTTGCCTTACTGATGGGTTGTGGAGTCACTTATTAAAAGCATAAACAAAAGGAAAATTGATATTTACAATGACATGGGAAGCCATTCATGGCTTAAACAAAAAACTTCTTCAGAAAATTCTTGTTTATAGGGCCTCCAAAAACTTCATCACCCTCCAAATTCTACAACCTGTAAGTATTATTTGGAAACTTCCAAAAGATATTGAAGGGGCCGATCCATAAGGCTTCAAACTTGTCATCTTTATCTTTGTACTGCTTGGGTTCATCCCATTTTAGCACTAGATCTCCTAGCTGGAAATCCTCCTTTCTTACCTTTCTGTCAAAAGCATGCTTGATCTTCTACTGATGGTCATGTGCTCTATCTAGCATCTTATCTCTGGTCTCCTTCACTTCTACTAGTTGTTGTATTCTTCTGATCATATCATCAAGCTCTCCTTGGTAGTCCTAGAAGAATATTTCCATGGGTAAGGCCAGCTAAGAAGGAAATATGGCCTCAACTCCATATATAAGCTGAAAAGGAGAGACACCAAGAGATCTCTTTGTTGTCACTCTATCAGCCCACAAAGCAAACTTGAGCTTTGAATCCCATGCTTTCTTATTGTCCTCTAACAATATTTTGATGAAATTTATAAGGCTCTTGTTTGAGGACTCCGCCAGTCCATTCCCTTGGGGGTAGTAAGGAGTTGAGTGAATCAATACAATTCCAAACTTCTCACATAATTGAATTAATGGTTCAATCTTGAAGGATGAAACATTATTAATGACAATTCTTTTTGGACAACCAAACCTTGGCATAATATCTTCAAGAAAACCAATGATTAATTTGTGGGAAGAACTCCTTGTGGGGATGGATTCTATCCACTTGGTAAAGTAATTTGTGGCAGTCAATATCCACCTGTGTTGACCACTTGAAGAAGGATGAATTTCCCCAATAAAATCTAAGCCCCACTGCTGAAAGGGTCCTGAAGCTACCATAGGATTCAAAGGCAGGGACTTGAGCTGTTGTTTTCCTGAGAATTTCTGAAACTTTACATAAGCCCTAATTTTAGCACAAACATCAGTGAATAGGCTAGGCCATAAATAGCTAACTCTGAAAATCTTGTAGGTTGTGGTTCTCCAGAAGTGATTTCCCCCACACAAACTGTCATGAAAGTAAGACATGATCTTTTGGGATTCCTATGGGTCTAAACAACAACACTCCTAGAGGATCTTTCCAATATAAAACTTGATCAATGAGGAAATACTTAATTGATTTGAGCTTTAAGTCTATTATCTTGATTTTTTTCATGCCATCAAGAGGCTGCAACTTCTATAGAAATAAAATGATGTCCCTGTACCAAGAACATTCTACTAATGGAGGCCTGACTTGAGAACTTGTATCAGAAAACTCAGCCTACTGATTTTCTGAGCAAGTGTTGATGAAATTCACCCCCAAGGATTTGCAATTAGATTCAGCCAGCAGCCTGGCTAAACCTTGACCCTTAACCAATTTGGTGGGCCTTATCTCCAAGTCAAATTCAAAGATTTTATAAATCCACTTGCTCCTTCTCCCATCTATGTCAGGTTGAATGAGAATCTCCTTCACAGAAGATGAAAGGACATATGCAATGACCTTTGAATGAAAAACATAGACCATGAAGGATTTGAGGGCTTTAACCAGAGCATAGACATGTTTTTCCATGATGTCATATTTCAGCTCTGCATCTCTCAATTCCCTACTGAAAAAGGAAATGGGCTTTTCAAACCCTTCATCATTATTTTGCAACAAAACAAATGCCACTGTGTCAAATGAAGCAAAGGATAAAATCATAAAATCTTTGGAGTAATTAGGACTGATGAGCATAGATGCTTCATTCATGTCCTTCTTTGTTTGATTGAAGGAACTACAAGATTAAACAGTCCATTTGATTTCGTTTCCTTTCCTCAACATGACTGTAATGTCCTTCACCAGTTCAACAAAATTAGAAACAAAACTTCTTAGAAAATCAATCTTCCCCAAGAAAGGTTGAACTTCTTTCTTGGATCTAGGGAGTGTTAAGTTTTGGATGGCTTCCACCCTATTGGGATCAATATTTACTCCCTTAGGTGATACTATGTACTCCAGTAATGTTCCCTCCTTCATAGCGAACAATGACTTCTTGGGATTTAGGGAGAGACCAAATTTTTTGCATTTTTGGAAGACCTTTCTCAGATGATGACAATGTTCTTTATGAATCCTAGAGAAAACTGTAATGTCATCTAGATAAATGACTACAAATTTATCTCTTTCCCCAATAAAGGTGATGCCCATAGTGCGCTAGAAAGTTGCTCCTATGTTCATCAATCCAAAGGGCATCTTGGCATACATGAATGTACCCCATAGAGTGGTGAATGATGTCTTCTATTTGTCCTTAGGTAAGATAGAAATCTGATTGTAGCTAGAAAAGTCGTCAATCATGGACATCCTAGATGCACCTGTCACAGTCTTCAATATGTGCTCCATTTTCGGCAATGGGTAATTATCTTTCTTGGAGCTTCTGTTTAGGTTCTTGAAATCAACACAAAGTCTGATTTCTTCATTCTTCTTTCTCACTGGGACCAAGTTGGCCACCCATTCAAAATACCTCAAAGGAACGATAATCTGGGCATCTAAAAGATTTTTTACCTCTTTCTCCATGATAGGAAACAACATAGGGTTGATCTGTCTCAGTTTATGCCTAAATGGCTTGGCCTCTTCCTTTAGTGGGATCTTATGCTCAATGATGTTTGTGTCGTATGTTCTGAGATCCTCATAAGTCTAGGAAAATAAATCAACAAATTCCTTTAATAGCTCAACATATTCAGCCCTTTGTTCCCTTGACAGACTGCTTGACGGCTTGACAAATTTTGGATCTTTCTTTGTACCAATGTTGCATTCAGTTACATTAGCATCATCAACCGATCCTTTAACTTTCATTGCCACATCATTTCTATCACATAGTCTTTCCAAAGGAACTAGTCCCTTCAGAATGTGATTGCTAGGCAACTGAACAATATGGTGATTAGCAATTTTGTTCAGGAAAACATCAACATGAGGATTACTTTCAAAATCCTGATCTTGATCAATTAGTGCAAAAAACTCATCAACAGTCTCAAGGAATATTTTGATGTCAAGATCATCCTCAAATGCTTTCCAATGCTTGACATTGTCAGGTATAGAGGGTCTGTAATTTACTTCTACATCATACATGAGCTTTGGTGGCAACGGGACTCTAAAATTTCTTACTGAAATAGCCAGAGAATCAACCATGATGTTTTCTTCTCTTGGAATAAAAGAAATGTTGAAATCTAGGAAAAAATTGTTAATAAGGTCCCACACTTCATTTCTATAACTTCTTAGCGTAGGGTGCTTATCTTGGTAAAGATTTTTGACTTGATGGAAAATTAACTCAACATCCCTAAATACTGATATCTCTTCAATGCTAATGTCTTTTGTGGCCCTCAAACCTAAGACGAGAGCTTCATACTCTGCCACATTATTGGTATCTTCAAATTCTAACTTGTAGGAAAGAGTTATAGTCTCTTGAGAAGATGAAATAACAACCACTCCAACACCAACACCTTCCTTAGAACAGGTTCCATTGAAGAACATTTTCCACATAGAGGTGATATGAGAGGAATTTTCACAAAAAGTAATAGGCCGTTTTTTTATTTCTAGAGGAGGTTCAGGAGCGTCGGTGAGTTGCAACAAACTAGATCCCAAATCAGTGTCAAGAGCAAAAATAGGATGGTTTGTGGGGTTTTCTTCATCGCTAATAATGTAGTCCAACTGAGCTTCCCTATAAAGTCTCCTATGCTCACCCCTAACATCGGAATGGTAGCATAGGTGAGGTCCATCTGCAAAGTTCCCCATAGTCTTTTTTATCCAAGGTCTAGACAGAAGCATCCCAAACTTAGGGGGAATGTCAGCTACCGCGATGTCCATGATCACGATTTTCATTGATAGTTGGAATAGAGATATGACCAAGTCTTTGATAACCCCAAGGCACTTGACCTTCCTGGAGTCAAAAGAATATAGGTCGTGGTAGGATTTTGTAATCTCTAGATCGATCTCTTCCATGACAATCCTAGGCACAATATTGTGACATGCCCCTGAATCCATCAAACAATTGTGCAACACCTTGTCATGTATGTTCAGTGAAGTATAGAAAGGAGGGGATGAATCGTCTCTATCTTCTACCAAAGGACCTAGGATGACTACATGATTCTCATCTTGGAGGTTTACTGCGTCTGTGGAATGAGACGAAGGTTCGAGCTACAAAATTTTGGAGAGGCACCTTTTGAAGTCTTCATGCTTGACCAGCTCTGAAATGGGTACATGGATTCTAATATTTTGTAGAAGTAATAATTCATACATGGATTCAAAACTGAAAGAGGAGGGGGGATTTATAATTTCTCTCACTTCTGGAACAAGACTTTTGACCACTGGTGGGGGGGTCTGTTCCTTCTTTTCCTTTCTTCGGTCTGCAATATCTTTAGCAAGTTTTTATTCTCTGGTAGGTCGATTTCCCTTCTTTCTTTTTGGACCTTAGATTATATCTGTATGCAGTGTGGATGTTTTTTTCCCCTTTACTCAGCTCATTTAGTTGGTTGTCCATTAGAGACTCCTTGTATGTAGATTGAATTAAATGGGGAAATGAGGAGGTATCCCCAAGACAATGGATTTTAGGATCAACATCCTCTTCCTCTTCTTCTTCATCAGTGACAAGGTTATTTTGGAGAGGGGCTTGAATTATTTGATCATCCCTATCCTGACCTCTTTGATCTCATTGGATGGTTTGAGTGGAATTAGTTGGTCTTTTGAAACTACCCCTATTATCATCATTTGGGGGATTCCTATAACTCTTCTTTCCTTCCAATTCGATCCTTTCCATTCTAGCAGAAAGTGACTTTAGTAGTTTGTTTACTTCATCCAGTTGAGGGGGGGAAACAAAAGAACTAGAATTTGAATCTTTAGACCTACCTTTTCTTATGTCTCTATCAACCTTACTCCTAATCTTATCAACTGCCAATATATTAGATTCTACCTCAATGGTTGCATCTTGCATATGAGCCAAGGAGGTAGCTCTTCTTTCTCTCAACATGAGGCAAAAATCAGGGTTGAAAGAATTAGCATAAGTCATCTTGGTAGAGGTTTCTGTAGGTTTAATTTCAGCGGGAATCTTTTTATACATCTTATTAAATATCTTCGAGAAGTCTGAAACAAATTCCCCTTCTTCTCTTTTAAGTGCCCTGAATTTTTTAATATAATAAAAGAGATCTTTTTTATCCCTCCAATGTCTTAAGAATGAATTATCCAGAGCAACAATCTCATCAATAGATCTAGGAGGAAAGTCCTTAAACCAGTCCCTAGCATTACCATCAAGGCTTTGTACAAAAACTCTCATCCACACATCTTAATTTTCGATGACCTGAATCTTTGAAAATCTATAAAAGGATGCAAGGTGGTCTTCTACAGTCATGTCTCCCTCTCTTGTGAACTGGGGCATGCACTTAAGGTATTCTGTGTCTAGGAGAGAATTGATAGGCTGAGGTAAAACCAGAGGGGTGTATATAGAAGCCAATATCTCAGCCATCATGTTCCTAGGAGGATTAGCACCTGCCATTTGGACGTGATCTGGAGGAGAACTAGGAGGAGATGGATTTCGGACAGGCGAGACTAGGGCTGTGCTTCTCGGAGAAAAAGGAAAAGGTTGAGTGTTAGGAGATAAAGATGAGGGGCTATAGGTAATAGAGGTTTCCCCTTCTGTAGCTGCAACAACTCTAATAGAAGGAGGAGTAGGAAAGTCTTCTAAGGTCAAATATCTCTCCTTCCACATCACAACTTCGGGGGAGAAAGGGGTGTCAAAGATCTCTCCTTCCAAACCAAGAATAGGAGGGGAGAAATCGACAGGAAAACTCCCAAAATTTAAATTTCTTGAAACTCTACCAGTTTGCATAATAGGAGAATCAGAAACAACTACTGGAGTTTGTAAAGAGGGATTATGAAAATTATCAGAAAAACTTGGTACAACTGTGGAGGTAACTTTTTGAGCGGTCTTTCCCTTTATGATAATTTCCTATGGGATAGATTCAAACGTTTCTAGAGGCAACAGTGAAGTGGACCTCGTGTGTCTTCCTTTAGGAGCCAAAACTGAAATAGTGGAGTCGCTAGGTGGTGAAGTCGCCAGGTGTAGGCTACAATATTCAATGGTACAGATGTCTGATGCATCTTCAGAATCAGTAGCTCGTTTTCGTTCTTACCCAGGAAAATGTCTTCAATTTGTTCCCTGACAACAGCGATAGAAATGTTAGCAATAGAAGTCACCTCCGGATTGCGTCGAAGGTAAGCCCAATACCCATCAGTTTATATGTCACAATGAATAAATTTAAAGGGGGTCGAATGGGTGTAGACTCAAGATAATATCATTCTAACTCAGAAAATTGGACCAACATGCACAATCAGGTGAGGTCTTGATTAAATTCAGTCAGTAAGTTATAGTAAGGGTGAGTAGGAGGAAGAAATAGAGAGAAGAATGTAGAGTTCTTCTATGGACATCTGGTCTTCCAGCAGCCTAAGGAGGAACAACTCAGAAAACAAGATCTCTTGGATTCAAAGGTTCATAAAATGATGGATAACGTTACAACAGAACTACAATCAAACCCACATTACAATACAACCATAAAAATCCATGTGAATCTTTCAATCATGGACACTCCGACATTAGAGGTAAACAAGACAGAAAAGAAGCCGACTTAGATTAAACCAGAAGTCTCAAATCCTGTTACATAACCAGAAAAATAGGAGCTTAATCAAAAGTTTACAATACGAGAGCCTAACTCAACCATCGACCATAACAAAATATCAAAACTACATACATATAATCATAATTTCTGCAAATTCCTGGAGTGTGATCAGACCACCACATTAATGTTTTCAGTTGGTGCCTTCTCTGTCAGATTGTGCAAGCCTCCTCATGTCAGATGTGAGCCAGGCGCAGTTATGTGATTTACAAGAAAATATGTCCATAATTGATAGCCTACCTTTACAGCTTCTCTCTGGCTATTTTCCATTTATGGGTTGAGATGAGGTCTCAAATGTCACCTCACTTTCATGAACTATCTACATCAGGATTAGGACGGGCCGCACTCTAAACTTCACCATATGGAGCTTTGTTGGACTCTTGTAGGGAGGACTTGGTAGGCATATGTGGACACTAATGATAGGGAGTTGTCGAGATGACTGGGACCGCATGGCCGCCAAAATTTCATATCATCGCCCAACTTAGGATGCAAAAAATTGATGGGTTTTTTTAGCCCTCTTATTTCATTTTTTCTTCG
The DNA here is from genome assembly GCA_009831015.1 of Picea engelmannii. Lineage (NCBI taxonomy): Eukaryota > Viridiplantae > Streptophyta > Pinopsida > Pinales > Pinaceae > Picea > Picea engelmannii. The sequence continues at coordinate 89,105 of ML786284.1, forward strand.
CTAGAATGCCACTTCCTAGGGAAAACACTCCCCCGATCAATAATGTGTGCTAACATGTTCCACATACCACTGGAAATGACATGACATGCACTATCCATCCATAATAGTATTACCTTAAAATATATTAAAAATCATATCATTATACATCAAACAAAGTTGGTTCCATTACCCAAACCTTTTTGCTACTGTAATTTTCTATCGGACTTTCTTCAAGGGTTGACATCAGTGAAAATCAACCCAAATAATCAAATATATCCCCCTTTGTCATTGATGGAAACACTCTGATGCAATACTGAAGTCATATCACTCATGCTCCCCTTATGACCATCGCTCCCCATGGAACCATGCCTCTGTGCTCTTTCTCTAAGCATTTACCTTTGCATCTGATAAATCTCTCCCCCTTTTTCATCAATCAAATAGGTATCTTTCCATCCGAGGATGATCCCCCTAACTAAACTGTCCTTGAGGATACTTCCCCTGACTGAACTCTTCCTGAAACTGATCCCCCAACCTGAACTGTCCTCTTTATGGTGCTTCCTCATGTAAATCCAAGACATATAAGATAAGCAATCAAAAGCATTCATTTTGGAGTAGAAATTACTCAGTGTCTCTGGCAAAAATACTCAAAGGCTTCCCTTGGAAGTGGTTTTGTAAAGTGTCTTCCACTTGTTCTTTTGTGCCCACATATTCAACTATGATGTTCTTGTTTGCAACCTGTTCCCATAGAAAGTAATACTTTATTGGAATGTGCTTCATCTTGGAGTGCATCACCGGGTTATTTGAGATACTGATGGCGCTTGTATTATCATAATAGATTGGAATGGTCTCATCATACTCAACCTATATATATTTCAAAGTTTGTTTCATCCATAGAACCTGAGTACAACATCTTGATGTTGCAATATACTCCGCTTTGATTGCAGATAAATATATGATGATTGTTTCTCGCTTAGCCAAGATACTAAACACTCACCCAAGTAGAACACTGCTCCACTGGTGCTTCGTCGATCATCAATGCAACCTTCCCAATATGCATCTATGTAGGCAATAAGTGATATATACTTTCCTTTTGGATACCATATTCTAAACTATTATGTTACTTTGAGGTATCTGAAAATCCTCTTCACTGCTAATACATGTGATTCCTTTGATGTTGCTTGAAATTGTGCCACCTGTCCAACTGCCTCCATTACATCTGGTCTGGATGTTGTCACATATAGTAAGCTACCAATCATTGACCTGTATTTCCTCTGGTCTATAGACTTTGAATCATCATCTTTTCTCAACTTGTAACTGGTTTTCATAGGAGTGGTAACTGGTTTGCAATCTTCCATTCCGAAGCTCTTTAGCATTTCTATGATATACTTAGTTTCAGAAACAAAAATGTAACCAATGTAGAATATCATTCAATAGTTTAATATTAAATAAACAATGAATAAATGAACAATCATACACATACACAATACACCAATGTTTTTACGTGGAAATCCAAAGCGAGAGAAAACCAAAAAATGATTTTTATAATGACTTTAAGAATTACATTCATTGGAAGCACCAAATTCGTTTGTTTTCTAGATGCAACTAGAAGGAGGCTTCAACCCCCTAGTTTCTCAGACTACAACCTAAGGGAAGCTCCAACTCCCCAATGCTACAACCAAAAGGAGGCTACAACCCCCTATGTTATCCCACTACAACCGAAAGGTGGCTACAACCACCTATCATTACCCCGTCCATCCACCTGATGTAGAAGTAGAATGATGGAACCACTATCACACTATCACTATGAGATATACCACTATAACAACATGTACCATTGACCTGCAGCCAACCAACCTGTAACAACCTGTACCAAACAACTTGTAATCAACTTGTACCATAAACAAATTCATCAACTATGCACCAATCTCTACCTCAAACTGTACCATCAACGAGTGCTTCAACCATACACCAAATATGTACCAATCATGCATCAAATACACATAAACTATGACTCATAAAGATGTACCAACATCATTAACTATACACCTCATGTATGTGCCTACTCATCAACTACTTGTCTCAACCATGTACCCAACATGTACCTCAACCAAAACCTCTCATCAATTTCATTATCCAAATATGATTTGTAACTCTATAATAGACCTGGTGTATATGATCACATACCTGCAAACCTTCCTTAACTTTAACAACAAGAGACTAGCATTTTCATCAAACTTTACTTTAGTCTCACATGTCTAATTTTGGATTAGTCAACAACCCTAACTTGAAATAATCATAACTATGTACTTGTAATGACTAAATATCTGAAAATAGTACACAATATTCTTCAGTGTATTTTATGCAATTCCTCCAGGTTTCATTGCTTGGACCCTCTCAGAAAAGGAGTTATAGAAAAAATGGCATACCTTATTGAATTTTGGCTTATTCTAGAGAGCGAACGTATAGAACGTGTCGGCATGAAATATTTGTTGTATGGATATAAAAATTGTACACAAAATTCTATAGACTGTACTCTAACCAATACATTTGGTATTATTAAATGTGGATTTGTTATGAATAGGTTATGACGTTTTTACCTGAAACACATGTTTTAGACTAGTTTCAGGACTAGCCACAAACCCTATTTTCCACAGATTGTAATTCCAAAAATACAATGACCCACAAGCTAAATTTTTTATCACATTTACTTGGATATGTTTCCTCAACAACCTCCCAATTTCACAGTCCGAATCATTCTAAAAAACGATTATTGCAAAAATGGTGAGATGACTTGTAAATAACATACCTTAGAAAGCATCATCAAAAGAATTTATCCTCCCTTGAATTTTAACCTTCTTTACTTCACCTTCCCTCTGAAATTCGGCTAAGATATCCTTTGGTTACCTCAGTCACTTGTATATATTCAATATTCTCAAGTGTAATTAAAATGAGAGAGTCTTGCCTCTTATTTATACTTTCATGTAGCTTCCTCGAGGGGTTACCTTTTAACCATCTTAACCCACTTTCCTTATTTTATGGTTAACCCACTTCTAACCACTTTTCCATTTAGTAATTTCTCTATTAACTTTATTATTTAAATAATTTATTTTGTATCCACTTTGACTTATAGTAAAATCATCACTTCACTTTATTATTTACCTTCTAAAATCTCTTAAACCACTTTCCTTATTTTAGAGCTAAACCACTTCTAACCACTTGTCCACTTAGTAATTTCTCTAGTAACTTTATTATTTAAATAATTTCTTTTGTATCCACTTTGACTTATAGTACACTCATCACTTCACTTTATTATTTAAATAATTTCTTCTTTGCAACCACTTTGACTACTTTGACCTTTTGGGGC
>ML786284.1:92497-116023 GCA_009831015.1 Picea engelmannii
GAGTTATGTGACGTTCCACATACCACCGAAAATGGCATGACATGTACTATCCATCTAGAATAGTCTTACCTTCAAATATATTAAAACTCATAAAATTATACATTAAACAAAATTTTGTCCATTACCCAAACCTTTGTGCTACCATACTTTCTTCAAGGGTTGACATCAATGACAACCAACCCAAATAATCAACAAGTTGCTCAAAATGGAATCTTGCATTATGTTTTCTTCAAAATTGTCAAAACATTTGCAGGTATTCTTATCACATGTTTTTTTCATGCTCCGATGTAGCATATTCATGACCAAGCATATATTTATTGATTATATTCATCCCTGAGGCCCTCCATAAGAAATCTCTCCTGCATGTTATTCAATGAATCTTGAATACTACGAAAACTATCATTGAGGTCGCTTGTGAGGCCATCTGTGAGGCCATGTACCAATGCATCCAATCTGTCATCCAATGTGTGAAACAATTAGGCTTTGAATGATTCAAGAATTTCTTTCAGGGTTTGAGAGGAAATAGCCATCTGATCACCCTATGAACTCTTCATTCATGTATCCGTCACGAAAAAACCCCCCAAAAAAGAACAATAACTTACGACAAAAAATTGCGGTTTTTTTCTGGAAAAACTGTTGAATTTAAAATGCTCATAACTTCATTTCCCAGACTCTGTTTCGGATGATTTGTTTTTTGAAATTGGGTGAAATTGTGAGAGGAACTCAGATATGTAATTTTTTTGGGAAAATTATGCCTCCAACTGCTGCAAAAATAAAAAAATATCGTGCCGCCGTCCGTGGAAAAAAAACCCTAAAAAATTGTAGATTTTAAAACTTCAATATCTTGACCTTCCGGACTCCGATTTGGACGATTGTTTTTCTCAAATTGGGTTTTTTTATGAGAGGAACTCAGATATATAATATTTTTCTACAAATTTTGCACAAAAATGTACCGAAAATTTCTGGAATGTCATGGCCCTCTTTTTTCTTTTTCGAAAAAAAAAATCTGCAAAAATAAAAAATATTTGTCCACAATGTCTGCCAAGGAAAGTGCTATGATACCACTTGTTAAGAACCAAATACCAAAGATATATGAATAAAATCACCACAAAAGATATATGAAATCATATAGAAAACCAAAACTTTATTATAGAAACCCTTGAGGTAGGGCAACACCATACAATGGATCATATTATGGAAGGGATTCTCTCCTATTCACTTGCCTCTTCGAGGGGGCATCCTCTTATTGAGATACTGCTCCAAACACAATACTTCTCTTCATGTCTCATTAAATTGCTTGAACCCCTTTATATAGTGCTACCATCACCTAAGAACATTCTAGAGGAGGAATCTTCTAGAAGTAGAACATTCTAAGAATTCCTCTTACATTTATTATATCTAATTACCCATTTATTATATATAACTTCCATAGTGGGCCTCATTTAATAATATAGTGGAACTAGTCCACCTTACATTGAATGACCTCCACTATTATCACTATGGGCCCTCTGGCCCCCCCCACTACCTCTCTAGCTATCTTACAGGGCATCTCGGTATCGTTTGTCACATTACACCACTGTATGCCATTTGGTTCCGGACGGCTCTATGTAGTTCCAGTTTAGTTAGAAAGTTTATACCATGTTTGCACATAGTATGTCTTATATCATTTATGCATTATAAGGACTTGATACTGTGGATTAATACATTCCATTAAAATCATCAATTGTTGTGTAAATATTTCCTCATTGTTGGTTTTGTTTCGTTTCCAAGGATTTGTATGAGCACTAACGATGGGCCCTGTTGATGCGAGGGTACCCATCAGGGGTTAAAGCACCATCCACCCTCGACCTGACGTATATGCAGACAGAGGGCGACAAGGCGAACAGAGGAAGAGAATGAGCCTGCCAAACGAAAGTTGAGTATCACTAAAGCATACCCTGATTGTGAACAATCACCATTATGTTGTCATTCCTTTTACTTTTCTTTCATATTATGCTACTAATAATAGGGTATACTTTTGCAGGGCTTCAGTCTGGGAAAGTTTCATATAACCGCCCTTGTTCTTGGCACAAAAGGTATTCAGGTTCTAAGCCCATCTCCTCTTAGTTTTAACTCTACAGGGGCTAGGAAAATGGCTCGTGGCTCCATCCAATTTTCCGTTTTCAATTAGTTATGTTCCGCCCTCAGTATTGTTAGGATGAAGTGTAACCCCTCTTGCATAAAGGTTCATGTTTGATTTGAGTTTGGTCAAACTATGTAATAATTTTCTTGACTTCCTGGCGCGACTGGTATATGTAAAAATTACTACACAGGACTCTTTTGAAAAAAAAGGAAACGATTGTTGGGTGCCTTTATTCAAACCTTTCCCCCACTCTAGTCTCAGACTAACTCTATAATTTTGTTGCCGTGGCTATTGTCAAATAATCAATATTTCAGTGATGCATTGTATAAAATAAAACACTTTATAATCCTGATCTTTATACTTTATGAATCGATTTTATTGCAAAGACATTTTGGTTTACAATACTTAATGCCACAACGTCTATCATAGCTTTTTTCCCCTAATTTTGAAGGGTTCTGATGAACATTGTGGTTCTATAGATTTCTTACTGTAATTTTTGGATGTGTATAATTTCTTCTATACTTTCGATCTCTAGTTATTGGCCAGAATAGATTGACAGTCCCATTTACTAAAATAATTGTTTCCGTATGAAAAATATTGCTATCAGTCCGGTACCATTTCTTGGACGAGTTATAAATTTTAATATCAAGGTTTGTGAATTTATCGGATATGTGTAAGCCCTGTCTCAGGTTCTAGAATAGTTCTTCTTAGAATTTATCGGCCATCACACCTCTAGCATTTAGTTATATATAACCATAGATTCTTGCCAAGTTTTAAATTTGTTCGAAGTTAGATTCTAGAACTTAAAGTATGGTCAATTATATCTAATCATTGTTTGAACTGCCATAATAATTTTCGATATATATATATATATATATATATATATATATATATATATATATATATATATCTGTAGCCTTTCCCTGTCCCGAAATCTTACAATTTTTAGAATTATTCCAATGCATGTACATCTATATGTTTAAGTACTTGTATGCATAGTTATTTCCTACTACTCCATAACCATTTGCAACAGTAGTTTCAATCAGGTAGAGAATTATTCTCAAATACCCACAGGATTCCATATATGTGTGTAATACGAGCATGAGAGGTTTCGACATAGCTAGATTTATCTCCAAAGGGTGATTACTAACAGGAAATCAATGTACAACAGGTATCAAACTGGAAACATGCTCTTAACATAATTGATGGAGTAATATTCATAAAACTACAGTCACATTTCCCTTCATAATTAAATAGCAAAACATTTCTCATATATCTAAGTCAGATAATAATTTCGAGTAAATAAATCATCATGACCTATAGTTGATTTTCTGTTGAAATAATTTTTTTGCTTACATAATATGACATCAGATCTCTGCATACGTGAGTGTCTGTTGTACTCATTCCATTTTCATTTAATCAGTAATGCCTATGCAAAGTACCAATTACAAATAGATCTATATATATAGATAGTTCCACCTAGAGATTCAATTACAGAAGAGACAATTCCAGAATTTGGTTATCTGTTATAAACTTCATATAGATGAACAGATTTAATCCATGGAAAATATTTCACTTTTAACACAAACAAATGCATTACAATAGGCATATATAATCATTCAAGCAGAGGAGAAAAAAAAATATCTGAACCAGTTCACGGGAAGACAAAGGCAACAACCACGTTCCTCCCAACCGTAGAACATGGAAACCAATTGACTTGTCTTGTTCACCCCATAGCCTGACCATGTCCATGAGGGTTAACTTGGAACTCCTCCTCAGCAACATCATTTAATCTTCATAAAAAATTCTTCTTGCCTCACACTCAACAGTGAGTGTTCATAATAGCAAGAGGTAATCTTTTTTCCCTAGCATACTTGGCAACGTCCTGCCTCCTCTCATATGCTATATATGCAAAGTCACTTTTTTGCCTAGGTCTTTTCCCTCCCTTGGGAATTTTCATAGCTTTCCAAATCCATGATTTTTAGGGGCTGACAATGGATAAATCTTTGATTTGACACTTGTAAAAATCAACCTAGAGGTAGTTCCAACATGTTCCGCTCTAATGGAGTCATGGTTAGCTAAATTTAACATGGTTGTTCCATTTGTCCTCCTGCAATAAATAAAACAATATTTTTCTTACATACAAGTGTCATAGTCAAATAGTTAGTTGGGTCAGATTAGGTCTCTGCCCAATAGTCATAATAATTAATTACAATTTATCAAATTCGAAATTTGAAATTGCCATAAATGGAAAAAAAATTCCAAATTTGAATTTACTAAAAACGGAATAGTTTTTCTACCAAATTTTGACTTTCGAAAATACTTTATTTTTTTGGGATGTCACATCCTTTCCCCCTTCAATAAAACACTGTCCTCAGTGTTCGTTCATTTCTTGGAATAGGACTGGATGATATTTCCGCAAATTTCCTTCCAATTCCCAAGTGGCCTCCTCAGGAATAAAGTGCTTCCATTGCACCTTTACTTGGGCGACGACTATGTTCTGAAGTGCTATTTCTCTCTAGTCCAGAATACACAGGGGTTCTACTTGGAACTCCCCTTCTGGTTCCACCTGCACCAAGTTCCAATCAATCATATGAGTAGAGTCATGAACATATTTTTTTAATAAAGAAACATGGAATAAATTATGAATTTTTAGATTAGATGGAAGTGAAAGTTAGTATGCCACAGGTCCAATTCGAGCTAGTATCTTGAAGGGCCCACAAAACTTGGGTGCCAACTTGGCACAATTTTAGAGTTTTAGTGAATTTTTCCAGGATTTGACTTTTAAGTAAACATGATCCCCTACTTGAAAATCCAAGTGTCTTATTTTCTAGTTCGCATAACTCTTCTGCCTGTCCTGTGCCTCTTTTAAGTTTCGTTGTACCTTTCTTACCGTATTCTCCATTTCTTGGAGCATATCTAGTCCAACCATAAGTCTGTTAGCTGGGTTGTTCTAGCTAATTGGATTTGTACACTTCCTGTCGTACAGTACTTCGAAGGGGCTTAGCTTAGCTAAAGTTTGGTACCCATTGTTATATGCAAATTCTACCAGGTGTAGATAGTCTTCCCATTTGCTCGGTTTTGTTCTTACGTACATGCAGAGCATATCTTCTATGATTTGGTTTGTCCTTTTGGTTTGTCCATCCATTTGTGGATGATAGCTCATACTGAAATTCAGTTTGGTATTTAGTCCTGCAAACAATTCCTTCCAAAAAGAGGACATGAATTTTACGTCTTTATCTAAAATTACTATTTTAGGAATACCATGCAGTCTAAAAATTTATTTCATAAATATTTCAGTAATGTTTATACCTTTAAAAGTAGAATTTACTGGAATAAAGTGTGCAGACTTACTTCGTTTATTGATTACAACCATGATAGCATCATTCTGTTTTTGAGTTTTGGACAAACCTATAATATAGTCCAGTGATATGACCTCCCATTTCAATTAAGGTACTGGTAATGGTTGTAATAGGTTGGCTGGATGTTGGTGTTCGGACTTTACCTGCTGACAGTCTTGGCACCTAGCCAAGTATTCTGTTGTTTCGCCCTTCATATTAGGCCAATAGAAATTTCCCGAGTATTGTTATCATTTTCTGGTATCCTGGATGACCAGAATACGGTTTCTTATGCACTTCGTCAAGACCTGTTATCTTTAACTCTGCTGAATTGTGTATGTAAAGTCTATTTTTAAAACATAGTAACCCATATTTATCGATACTTAGGTCTCGTTCGTGTGAGTTTGTTGTAGTTTCATGTAATTCTGCCACTAAATTAGTGTAATTTTCGTCATTAATACCTGTCATCCTTATTTTCTTTTCCAAATCGCTTTCTGCCCTGCTGACGTTTATCTCAAATATGCCATGGACTCTTCTTCTTAAATCATCTGCTACCTTATTTTCCTTACCTTTGATATGCCTTACCTCAAGGTCGAATTCACTCAAAAAGGCTAGCCACCTTGCTTGCCTTGCACTAAGATCTTGTTGGTTGAACAAGTATTTCACCCCACTGTTATCTATCAATAGTAGAAACTTTCTGCCCATTATGTATTGTCACCACATTTTTAAGGTGTGTACTACTGCTGCCAATTCTAAATCGTGAGTGACGTAGTTTCACTCATGTTCCTTTAACTTCTGGGACTCATATAAAATAACGTGTCCTTATTGAGTTAGGACACCACCTAGTCCTTCTTTACTCGTGTCAACACATACCGTGAAGTCTTTATCTGGGTCTACTACCTTTAGAATGGGTGCGGTCGTTAATAATTCCTTCAACTTATAAAACTATCTTGGCACTTTTGTGACTAGTTAAACTTGGTCCCTTTCTTTTGTAACGATGTGATGGGGTAGGCTATTTTGTAAAACCCCTCTATAAATCTGCGATAATATCCGGTGATTCCCATGAATGACCGGATGTCCGCTACATCCTGCGGTACCGTCCATTCCATGATGGCTCTTACTTTCTCAGGGTCAACTGCAATGCCTTCTGCAGAAATGACATGTCCTAGGTATTGTATCTTCTTCTAATAAAAATCACACTTATCAAATTTAGCATACAGTTGGTGTTTCCTCAAGGTTTGTAGGACGATTCTTAAGTGTTCTTCGTGTTCTTCTGTTTTTGAATATACCAATATATCATCAATAAAAACCAACACAAATTTGTCCAATTATTGACTAAAAATACTATTCATTAAGCACATGAATGTGGTTGGCACGTTAGTGAGTCCAAAAGGTATGACCACAAATTCATAATGTCCATATCTTATTTGAAAATCTATATTGCTTATGTCCTCATCTTTTATCCTAACTTGATGATATCCAGATCGTAAATCCAACTTCGAAAAGATCTTTTCCCCACCTACTTGATTGAACAGATTGTTTATCCTAGGTAAAGGGTACTTGTTTTTAATAGTCACTTTGTTCAATTGTCTATAATCGATACATAGTCTTATAGTACTATCTTTCTTCTTCACAAAGAGGACGAGTGCTCCCCAAGGTGAAACACTCGGTCTGATATACTCTTTGCCCAATAACTCCTGCAATTGTATTTTCAATTTCGTCAATTCTGGTATAGTCATTCGGTAAGGTTCTTTCAAGATAGGGGTTGAACCAGGGAGTAGGTCTATGAAGAAGTCTATTTCTCTTCTAGGGGGTAATTCAGGTATTTCATCAACGAATACATCTCTGAAATCGCATAAAACAACAAAGTCTTCCAATTTAGGTTTGTCTTTCTTTTCTAACAGGTTTGTTACTTGGATGGCATAAACTTGACATCCCTTTCTCATGCATTTCTTCAATTGCATCGCGGAAAATTGTCTAATTGATACATGTTTTAGTACACCTTGGGATGTTCTAGTAGTGTCATAACCGTCTTTATAGTTAAGTGTATTTGTATAACAATTGAGTACTGCCTTGTGCTTTTCCAACCAATCCATTATGATAATCATATCATAAGATCCTAGGGGTAGGATGTTCAGATTTGTCCTTATGTTCTGACCATCTAAGCTGAACTCAAAATCAAAAATAAATTCAACTGCTTTCCTTTTAGTTCCGGTAGCTAGTTGTACCAGCCATGATTTTTCATGCTTTAGTTTCTTAAGTTTATTTGACTCTACCATACCAGGAGTAATATAACTTAACGTAGCTCCAGGGTCAATTGAAACAAAAATTCGAGTGTCATTGATTTTACCTTCGATTTCTACCACAGAGGACTGGTGGTCAGCTTGCTGACCATCTATGACTACATTTATTCGATGCAGGCTTCTTCCCACATCACCCACCGTCGAGGCTTCCTACAAGTTATGAACAATGGTTTGGTTTGATGAAATTAAACATGGATAGTTCCTCCTTAGGTGAGTTTCTCCACATTCCTAACACTTTAACGGTTCGTGGGGGTTGTCCCCAAACTTCTTCATTCCCAGATTTACCGGTTTACCACTGCCTTGCGTATTCAGATGGTTGGAGTGAAAATATTTTCTAGGAAATATTTTTGCTGCATTCTGGTAAGGAGCTCGCTGGTACTCCTTCTTCCACTGGTTCATTCTATCTTGTTTCTTATCCTTTCAGTCTTTGGGAAACTCTGTCCATTGTTTATACTGGTCGTAGCACATTCGTGCTTTCCTGAATACTTCACTCAAGGATTTGGGGTTGTCAAACTCAATTCTATCCCTGTAGGACTGTGGTAAACAACTTAAGAATCGCTGGATTTTCACCTTATCCTCCCGGATATAAGGTACGAACCTTAGTAATTCCAGGAATTTATTTATAAGGTCTTCCATTGTCATCTGTCCAAGTCTTAACTCATAAAATTCTTTCGATTTCCTTTCATAGTAGCTTTCATATAGCTACTATTTTTTGAAATATTTCTAAATTCAGACCATTCCATCTATTTTTCTTTTACGCCCTTTGCCAATTTTAGATCTTTCCACGAGATGCTGGCCTTTCCTTTCAGGTTGTAAATGGCCATTCTGACTTTCATATTGCTGGAATAGTTGTATATTTGGAAATAGTTTTTGATATCTGATAACCATGCCTCAACTTCCTCACCTGTTCCGGATTCCCCGTCAAATGTAGCAGGTTTAATCTTCTTGAATTCCCCTTCAAGATGATCTACTTGTTTCATTTTTTTGTTTGGTTTTTCTTTATCTTCAGCTGAAGGGGTACCCTCATATGATTTGTCCTCTTTTTCTACTTTAGGACCGGAGTTCTTGGAGGCCCTCTTAGTGACCTCTTATTCATGATTATCATCTTTTGGGATTTTCTTGGTTACTATGTTGTGCAGTAGGACTTCATTTATCTCCTGCTTTTCCTACCGTGCTTTCTTCAGTTTCTCATTGTCTTCTTTGAAAACATGCAGTTTAACAATAAGATTTCTCATCGTTTCCAGTACTTCCATAGGTGAGTTTCTGTCACTGCTGTCTTGGATCTCCCATAGGTCCTTGCTCTGGATCCCCTTCCATTATGATTTCTGCATCATCCTGAGCTGCCATAATTCACACAAAATAGAAAGGGTTTTCTGTTAGTAACAAAAAGGTTTATTATTTTTTCTTAAATCAAATATATATAAAGCAACTATAGTGGCCCTGTTTAGGTCCAGTGTTGTAACCTTTGCTCTGATACCATATGTAATAAACCTCGAATTTACCATACAAAAAAAAAATATGATCTCAAACTCTTCAAATTTCATTTACAAAGATTACTTGGTAGAAGGAAAGATCCTAACCAACTCTTGTTATAAAAAAAACCGTGGTATAAATCATAAGCCCAAATTTCTACAAATGTTATAGTTACATCATCTTAACTCACTTCTAATAGAAAAGACTACAAGGGTAAACCTCCAAGGTTCTAGCAATTTCCTTCTACATTCATTCTATTTACTTATATGTATTTGTAGGTCTATGCAGATAATATTCGAATTCAGATTTCAATGTTACAATTCACTCTTTAACATAAGGACTTATGTTATAGCTCATTATTTAACATGAGATCTCTAATTTCATGTGTATGTCCACTTAAGTAAATTACTCTTGGGACACAATATTTAAATTCCATATATATAACCATGAGGGCGATCGTAATGAATGTTCTAGTCAAATATCAAAGGAACATTGATAAACGAGGGTTATGTTAACTCTCGTTACCCCGACTTAAGGTGTTCCAATGAAGATTTAACTTGGTCGGAATGCTAGTTAAAGATAATGCCATGGATTTGGAATGATATTTGATTCTCGTTGAGCCAAGGATGGCGACTAATCGTGACATTATTTAAGGAAATGAAAGCTCCACTGTCAGGAGTAGTTAAGATTCTGTACCCACCATTAATGTCAATCCTGTGAGTGTAAGTTACATGGTAACTCACCTGACGTTTCAACCAACATGTCACACCGGTTCTACCCATATCACATGGCTAACCATCCTTTGTTCCTTTCACATTTAATCTGAGAAAAGAAGGTGCCACTTAGGGTTTCATGGGCTTACAATTTTTCATTATTGAGTTCTGCGAAGGGGCTCTACGTATCGTTTTCTTAGCGGAGAAAACTGTTGTTACGAAGGTCGTTCCACCGATGCATCCAATGGCGTGGACCAATTCCTTGGTAAGTCTTCCTTAACCATAATACCATAGCTGAGTAACTTAGGTGGATCAATTTGGGAGAGTCAGTATAGTACTTCTATAATCGTTCTGCAATTGTTGTTATGTTTTCTTTCTTTTTGTTGAACCCTTATCCTATTATTTCTTCTCTGTAATACTTCCGTAGTCATTACATTCTTGGGGAAATGATTTCATTTGAAGTTATCGATGTTTCCCCTGGATTTTCTTAGAGGGAAGGTAACCGTTCTTCATTTGTCCATACTCCGGGGTATAGGTTTCCGTAGGTCTGTTGATAACATGGTTCCTTACAGACCCTCTAGTAACCTGCTCTAAGACTCGAGTTGACTATTGTAAGATTGGGTGGAAAGTCCTAAATAGTCTTAGATTATTCTTTTGCTTGTCTTAAATTCTCTAAATCTAGAGTTTTGATTGGTATCGAAATGAATTGATACTGCCGTCAATGTTGAGCAATTCAATGATGCTATCCTACGGTTCATTCTGATCCTTATAATAGTTATTGTATTTATCGTGGTCTAGTAAATTGGATTCAAAAGCTGGGGCATCTCGGTATCGTTTGTCGCCTTAACACCACTATATGGAATTTGGTTCTGGAGGACTCTGTGTAGTTCCAGTTTAGTTAGAAATTTTATACAATGTTTGCACACAGTATATCTTATATCATTTATGCATTATAAGGACTTGATACTGTGGATTAATACATTCCATTAAAATCATCAATTGTTGTGTAAATATTTCCTCATTGTTGGTTTTGTTTCGTTTCCAAGAATTTGTATGAGCACTAATGATGGGCCCTATTGATGCGAGGGTAATAATTAGGGGTTAAATCACCATCCAACCTCAGCCTGGTGTATATCCAGACAGAGGGTGATGAGGCAAAAAGAGGAAGAGAATGAGCCTGCCAAACAGAGGTTGAGTATCACTCAAGCATACCCTGATTGTGAACAATCACCATTCTGTTGTCGTTCCTTTTACTTTTCTTTCATATTATGCTACTAATTATAGGGTATACTTTTGCAGGGCTTCAGTCTGTGCAAGTTTTGGATAAATGCCCCTGTTCTTGGCACAAAAGGTATTCGGGTTCCAAGTCCATCTCCTCTCAGTTTTAACTCTACAGGTGCTAGGAAAATGGCTCGTGGCTCCATCCAATTTTTCGTTTTCAATTAGTTTTGTTCTGCTCTCAGTATTGTTGGGATGAAGTGTAACCCCTCTTGCATAAAGGTCTGTGTTCGATTTGAGTTTGGTTAAACTATGTAATAATTTTCTTGACTTCCTGGCACGACTGCTATATGTAAAAATTACTACACGGGACTCTTTTGAAAAAAAAGGAAACGATTGTCGGGTGCCTTTATTCAAACCTTTTCCCCACTCTAGTCTCAGACTAACTCTGTAATTTTATTACCGTGGCTGTTGTTGAATAATCTGCATTTCAGTTATGCATTGTATAAAAGAAAACAATTTATAATCTTGAGCTTTATACTTTATGAATCGATTTTATTGCACATACATTTCGGTTTACAATACTTAATGCCAGAGCGTCTATCCTAACGTTTTTGCCCTAATTTCAAAGGGTTCTGATGAACATTGTGGTTATGTAGCTTTCTTACTGTAATTTTTGGATGTGTATTATTTCTTCTATACTTTCGATCTTTGGTTATTGGCTAGAACAGATTGACAGTCCCGTTTACTAAAATAATTGATTCCGTATGAAAAATATTGCTATCAGTCTGGTACCCTTTCTTGGACGAGTTATAAATTTTAATATCAAGGTTTGCGAATTTATCGGATATGTGTAAACCCAGTCTCGGGTTCTAGAATAGTTCTTTTTAGAATTTATCGGCCCTTGTGCCTCTAGCATTTAGTTATATATAACCATAGACTCTTGCCAAGTTTTAAATTTGTTCGAAGTTAGATTCCAGAACTTAAAGTATGGTCAATTATATCTAATCATTGCTCAAACTGCCATAATAATTGTTGATATATATATATATATATATATATATATATATATATAGCCTTTCCCTGTCCCGAAATCTTACAATTTTCAAAATTATTCCAATGCGTGTATATCTATATGTTTAAGTACTTGCATGCATAGTTATTTCCTACTACGCCATAACCATTTGCAACAGTAGTTTCAATCAGGTAGAGAATTATTCTCAAATACCCATAGGATTCCATATATGTGTGCAATATGGGTATGAGAGGTTTTGACATAGCCAGATTTATTTTCAAAGGGTGATTACTAACAGGAAATCAATGTACAATAGGTATCAAACTGGCAACAAGATCTTAACATAATTGATGGAGTAAGATTCATAAAACTACAGTTACATTTCCCTTCATAATTAAATAACAAAACATTTCTCATATATCTAAGTCAAATAATAATTTCGAGTAAATAAATCGTCATGACCTGTAGTTGATTTTCTGTTGAAATAATTTGTTTTCTTACATAATATGACATCATATCTCTGCATAAGTGAGTGTTTGTTGTAGTCATTCCATTTTCGTTAAATCATTAACGCCTATGCAAAGTACCAACTACAAATAGATCTCTCTCTCTCTCTCTCTCTCTCTCTCTCTCTCTATATATATATATATATATATATATATATATATATATATATATATATATATAGTTTTGCTTAGAGATTCAATTATAGAAGAGACAATTCTAGAATTTGGTTATCTGTTATAAACTTCATATAGATGAACAGATTTAATCCATGAAAAATATTTCACTTTTAACACAAACAGATGCATTACAACAAATATATATAATCATTCAAGCAGAGGAGAAAAAAAACATATCTGAACCAGTTCGCGGGAAGACAAAGGGAACAACCATGTTCCTCCCAACCATAGAACAGGGCAACCAATTCACTTGTCCTGTTCACCCCCTAGCCTGACCATGAATCCATGAGGGTTAACTTGGAACTCTTCCTCAACAATGTCATTTAATCTTCAAAAAAACTTCTTCTTGGCTCACACTCAGCAGTGAGTGTTCATAACAGCAAGAGGTAATCCTTTTTCCCCAACATACTTGGGAGTGTCCTGCCTCCTCTCATATGCTATATATGCAAAGTCATTTTTTTTGCCTAGGTCTTTTCCCTCCCTTGGGAATTTTTGTATCTTTCCAAATCCTTGATTTTTAGGGGCTGCCAATGGCCAAATCATTGATTGTCCACTTGTAAAAATTAGCCCAGAGGTAGTTCCAACATGTTCCCCTCTCATGGAGTCATGGTCAACTAAATTTAACATCAATGTTCCATTTGTCCTTCTGTAATAAATAAAACAATATTCTGTTTACATACAAGTGTCATAGTCAAATAGTTAGTTGGGTCAGATCAGGTCTCTGCCCAACAGTCATAATAATTAATTACAATTTATCAAATTCGAAATTCAAAATTGCCATAAATGGAAAAAAAATTCCAAATTTGAATTTACTAAAAACAGAATAGTTTTTCTAGCAAATTTTGACTTTCGAAAATACTTTATTATTTTGGGATGTCACATCCTTTCTCCCTTCAATAAAACACTGTCTTTAGTGTTATTTCATTTCTTGGAACATGATTGGATGAGATTTCCACAAATCGCCTTCCAATTCCCAAGTGGCTTCCTCAGGACTAAAGTGCTTCCATTGCACCTTTACTTGAGTGACGACTCTTTTCGGAAGTGTTATTTCTCTTCGGTCCAGAATATGGACGGGTTCCGCTTGGAACCCGCCTTTTGGTTCCACTTGCACCAAGTTCCAATCAATCATATGAGTAGGGTCATGAACATATTTTTTTAATAAAGAAACATGAAATACATTATGAATTTTTAGATTAACTGGAAGTGCAAGTTGGTATGCCACAGGTCCAATTCGAGCTAGTATCTCTAAGGGCCCTCAAAACCTGGGTGCCAGCTTGGCACAGTTTCCGAGTTTTAGTGATCTCTTCCGGGCTTTGAATTTTAAGTAAACATGATACCCTACTTGAAACTCCAAGTGTCTTCTTTTTTGGTCCGCATAACTCTTCTACCTGTCCTGTGCCTCTTTTAAGTTTCGTTGTACCTTTCTTACCATATTCTCCATTTCTTGGAGCATCTCTAGTCCAACCATAAGTCTGTCAGCCGGGTTGTCCCAGCTAATTATATTCGTACACTTCCTGTCGTACAGTACTTTGAAGGGGCTTAGCTTAGCCGAAGTTTGGTACCCATTGTTATATGCAAATTCTACCAGGTGTAGATAGTCTTCCCATTTGCTCGGTTTTGTTCTTATGTACATGCAAAGCATATCTTCTACGATTTGGTGTGTCCTTTCGGTTTGTCCATCCATTTGTGGATGATAGCTCATACTGAAATTCAATTTGGTATTTATCCCTACAAACAATTCCTTCCAAAAATCGGACGTGAATTTTACGTCTCTATCTTAAATTACTATTTTAGGAATACCATGCAGTCTAAAAATTTCTTTCATAAATATTTCAGCAATGTTTATAGCTGTAAAAGTAGACTTTATTGGAATAAAGTGTGCAGACTTACTGAGTTATCAATTACAACCATGATAGATTCATTCAGTTTTTTGAGTTTTAGACAAACCTGTAATAAAGTCCAGCGATATGGTCTCCCATTTCCATTATGGTATTGGTAATGGTTATAACAGGCTAGCAGGATGTTGGTGTTCAACCTTTACCTGCTGACAGTCTTGGCACCTAGCCAAGTATTCTGTTGTTTCTCCCTTCATATTAGGCCAATAGAAAATTTCTTGAGTGTTTTATCATTTTCTGGTATCGTGGATGACCAGAATATGGTTTTTTATGCATTTCATCAAGAACTGTTATCTTTAACTCTGTTGAATCGGGTATGTAAACTCTGTTTTTAAAACATAGTAACCCATCTTTATCGATACTTAGGTCTCATTCGTGTGAGTTTGTTGTAGTGTCATGTAATTCTGCCACTAACTTAGTGTAATTTTCGTCATTAATACCTGCCGTCCTTATTCTCTGTTCCAAATCGCTTTCTGCCCTGTTGACATTTATCTCAAATATCCCATGGACTCTTCTGCTCTTCTGCTTAAAGCATCTGCTACCTTATTTTCCTTACCTTTGATATGTCTTACCTCAAAGTCGAATTCCCTCAAAAAGGTTAGCCACCTTGCTTGCCCTACATTAAGATCTGGTTGGTTGAACAAGTATTTCACCCCACTGTTATCTGTCAATAGTAGAAACTTTTTGCCCATTATGTAGTGTCGCCACATTTTTAAGGCATGTATTACTGCTGCCAATTCTAAATCATGAGTGACGTAGTTTCTCTCATGTTCCTTTAACTTCCGAGACTCATAGCAAATAACGTGTCCTTCTTGATTTAGGACACCACCTAGTCCTTCTTTACTCGCGTTGACAACAACCGTGAAGTCTTTATCTGGGTCTGCTACCTTTAGAATGGGTGCGGTCGTTAATAATTCCTTCAACTTATTAAAACTATCTTGGCACTTTTGTGACCAATTAAACTTGGTCCCTTTCTTTTGTAACGATGTGATGGGGTAGGCTATTTTGGAAAACCCCTCTATAAATCTGTGATAATATTCGGTGATTCCCATGAATGACCGGATGTCCGCTACATCCTTCGGTATCGGTCATTCCATAATGGCTCTTACTTTCTCAGGGTTGACTGCAATGCCTTCTGCAAAAATGACATGTCCTAGGTATTGTATCTTCTTCTGATAAAAATCATACTTATACTTATCGAATTTAGCATACAGTTGGTGTTTCCTCAAAGTTTGTAGGACGATTTTTAAGTGTTCTTTGTGTTCTTCTTCTGTTTTTGGATATACCAGTATATTGTCAATAAACACCAACATGAATTTGTCCAAGTATTGACTAAAAATACTTTTCATTAAGCACATGAATGTGGTTGGCGTGTTAGTGAGTCTGAAAGGTATGACCACAAATCCCCCATCATCCAACACAAGTGCAAAATAATCATTTATAGGACCATAGATGAAATATTTTCACTATCAAACTGACTTTATTTAGTAAAAGGAAGAGGGCAATGAAGTAACTAAACATGGTAAGTGAGATGAGTGAATTTATTCATGGGTTAGTAGTGAATGAAAGTGAGGTAGGAAAGTGTGAAACTTGCAAAGGAAAAGGGGGTTGAAGTCCTGATCTAGTGGGGTTAGGAAAAAGAAAATTTTAAGGTTGACCACATGCAAATTTGGACTTCAACATGTATGGACTGTTAGGCATAAGGGAGGAAAATTAACCATCACATAATGAGCTTTTGAGAGACTTATTTTGGTAGAAATAGTATGATCCGACATAAAATGATGTTTACTTCTTCATGATTTCATTGAGAGATGTTTTTCTCAAAATAATTTGGTCTTTGAAAATCAGTTGTGCATAGATTGGTCTTCTTCATCATCTTGAAACCTGCAAAACACTTAGCACTAGTCTACAATAAATTGTGAGTTTATTGAAGAATAGAGGTGATTAGTCTTTGTTCACTCTATACTTTCACAAAAATTCACAAATAGTGCTTAATAGAAAAAATCCAAGGAAATAAATAAATTGAAATGCACTTTTTTACCCGTCGAGAAGTGGTACCTAGGATAACTCGTCAGTGTTTCTGCAATAATTTCTTTGTTTCATGTTCAATTTCAATGATTCAAAAACAATATTAAAGTATTATAATCATGTTTGAATGATATGATGATTTTAGGTCCGTTTTTAGGAAGTTTTCGAAGTTTATTTAAGACAAAATAAAAAAATGACCAAAAATTGATAGTTTTAAATTATGATGAAAATGCCTCCAGGATGTAGAGCTCGTCAAGATATTTCCAACACTGCTTGAATCATGTAAAAAAAAACCATATGCGAAAGTTAGTGCATTCTGCATTTTTCAGGATACAGTAAAAATGATGTGTAGGGGTGCCATGTGGCAGCATCAAAGGAAGACTCATGGCAAGTGATGCAGATTGGGAAGTGACATGAGTTGACATGGTATTTGATTGGGAAGTTCATTGGATTGCTGTCGTGGCATGCGACTAGGTAGTGATGTGGTTGGTGAGTGATGAGAGGACTCCATGTGGATCAATCAGGCGTTGCCATGTGGTAACCTCTTTTTGACCAAAACTTATTAAATCCAAGGTGCAATGGAACCCACAAGAATTGAACTCATGACCTCAAAGAACCAAACCAAGAATATAACTCACGACTTCAAAGAACCAAACCAAGAGCTTTACCATTATATCGATTCAGAATTAATTAATTTAAGGTTGAATTAAAGTTAGAAGTCTCAAAAGTAGAGAATTGGCTAGAATTAAACCCATGACCTCTACCAAACGAATCATGAAACTTACCAATATACCGTGTGTATAACTTGTATATGAAACATGGATAAATTTATTTAAAGTGTTAACTTTTGTGACGTGTATGATAAATGGAGCATTGACTGGGATTGAACTCAGGATCCCCGACCAACAAAATGAGCATGCCAATTATCGCACCACGCATCATGTGGTAAACAATACCACTGAAATGTTTTTATTTAAATTGATTCTAATCACCCAAATAATAGAAATGCCTTGCGGATCTACCACCCCATAACCAAATTCTTTATCCATCGAAGTAATGAATTGTGATTTGTTTACAGAACACACAAATTTAATTTTGGAAATGGGAAGACTGAAGTTTACAGAACACACAAGTTTAATTTTGGAAATGGGAAGACTGAAATGGGTATACAGTTGGAAATGGGAAGACTGAAGTTTGAGACTGCAAGTCGTAGGGTTTGTTGTTGCACTGCAGGTCAAAGTATTAGAGAATGGGAACATCGTTTTATGCAAAGACTGGTATTGGAATTAAGTTTGGAAAGGTTTTGGCATACATTGAATTGCAGGTCAAAGCTGAAGTACATGAAATCTAGGGTTTGTGCATGGTTTTTGTTTTTATTAACAATTTTTATTTTTAAATTTATACTATGTGTTTAAAAATGTCAAACTATATATATGGTGCAGATGGTCAAACTATGGGTTTTATGGGTTTTTAACTATGCTTTTTTTTAATGTATTTTGTTTGTTTTTTTTATAGTTTATTTATATAATTTTTCTTATATGTATGTTTGTTTATATATATAAAACAATCTTCGAATAGTGGGAAAGTAAAAGTTTATTTGTGCAAACCGTAAGTAGTTTTAGATCGATTGTGAAAACATGATAGAATCTTTTTTTTTCGAAAAAAAAGAGAGTTATTTATTAATGAAAATTTGTCACAAAAATGTTGGAAATTGTGAAACCAAAATAGACATTCATGAATAAATTATTTCCAAATTCTACTTTCTGATATTCTAGGTCGCAACTAAGCATGATAAGAGAGCATACTTAGAAACCTGACGACTTTCGATGTTTTTGAAATCTGCAACTTTGAAAAACATATTAAGAAAATTTTTACCTCTTATGCAGACCTCAATTCTACATCTCCTGAAACTCAATTTCATATCTCCTCCATTAACATCCATTTTCTTGTAGATATTATTGCCAATGGTTAGTAAATGAGGTGACTCTTGCTTCATCACCGGATAAAAATTTCTAAGAAATAAACGAAATCCTATGGAAACAAACACAAAGCAAACTTCAAAACAAAACTTTTAAATCTGAAAAAAAAAAAAAAAATGTAATCGAACATCCCTCATGCTTACTGAGACCCTGTTGTCACCAAGTTATATTTTTGACATGATTTAGCTTCTTTATTTCCAAGCATCAAACCAAAGATAAAACAAAAATCAAATTACTAACGCCTAATCCCTTAGCATCATCCCCAACAACGACGCCAAAAATGTTGGGAAATTTAATTACTTAAATTTCTTTCTATTAAATTGTCAACCAGGGTTACTTGTAATCTTGTGATGATGCTGACACAATATATACAGGAGTAGGCAACTAACTCTAAGATGAAAAAATTCAATCCAATCCTATCTCTTTCAATCCTAGGTTGGCATTGCTCCATTGGTAGGAAATCAGGTTGCAAGGTGAAATATGCTACAATGAATGTAAGCTCCTTTCAAAAGTACTTTGTCGGCAAATGAAATTAAAGGATTTGAAAAAAAGGTTTTAATCACTCTTTCATAAAGGAAAATTAAGCTAGGAAAGCATGGAACTATGATGCTTTTTGATGCAACATTAAGTGAGAAGTTGCGAGAGAGTTAGGGATTTTTCCATCTAAGGTAGTGGATGGCACTCCTAGTCCTCTGCTTAACTTATCAATTAACTTGTATTCATAAGAAACAACTATTCTATGAGAATTTTTTCATGAAAAACACAAAGGTACAATAAATAATATACAAGAAATGAGATTACATAAAATAAAGAAAGAATATACAATGAAATAAAGTGCTAACATGATCTATTTTAGAGTGAGCTCAATTCTCCTAAGAGAAAAGTAACAAACTATTCCATAACATCAAATGCTAAATTAAGACATTTCACATCTAGAACTAGAGAATGGAAATTTATGTGAAAATAAGCTTTATTCTATTCCATCATAAGTTGGACACATGCTTGAAGAGTCCTCCTCTTGGAATGGAGGAGGAACTCCTATTTATACAAAAACTAAGATAACTAATAATGAATTTAGATCCACAAATGTCTCATGTGGTTAAAGCCATGTGCTAACACCTAGCAAGTAATATCTCTACAATTCCTCTCACAAATCTCTCTTCCATGATTCTTCTCCATCTAAGATAATTGAGTGAATATTCAAATCTTCATCAAATCTTCAAGGGGTTGAAGAGAAAATTCGAATTTGAGTCTTGGTGGTCAAATATGACTTTGTTGGAGTGTTCAAATACACCTACAAACATCATAAAACTCATCCAAATTTGATATATAAGTGAAACCATGTTAATTTTCTAATATTTAATCATAAATTCACTCAAAGTACTAAAATAAATGATCTGGAAAATAATAAGTTTAAACCCATATGTAATCATGAAATTGGTCTTAATGTAAGGTTATGGAAAAGCAGAATATGGTTAAAAGTGAAGTAAAAGGTTGATAAAAAGATGGTATTTTGGCGACCCAACAATGTCTCTACATTTTTAATGCATGAACAATGGCTGCTAATTCCAATTCATGTGTAGCATAATTCCTTTCATGCTCTTTTAACTTTTGGGACTCGTAGCATACGACATGATATTTTTGACTAAGGACTCCACCGAGCCCTTTGTTGCATTCATTAATGCACACTCGAAAATCTTCATCTGGATATGCAATATTTAATACTGGTGCACCTGTAAAAATATTTTTCAACTACTGAAGATTTTCTTCACATTTGGGAGTCCATTCAAATTTCACTCCCTTCTTTTTGCAAAGAAGTGATTGGGATTGCAATCTTTGAAAATCCTTTTATTAGTTTTTGACAATAACCAACAAGACCTATAAATGTTATGACCTCTATCACATTCCTGGGTGTTGGCCATGCTCTAATTGCCTCTATCTTCTCAGGATCAGTTGTTATCCCATATACTGAAATAATATGCACCAAGTAGTGAATTTTCTTTTGATAAAAGATGCACTTACTTAGTTTGGCATACAATTTATGGTTTCTCAAAACTTGCAACACATTTCTTAAATATTTCTCATGCTCTTGTTCTGTATTTGAGTATATGTGACTATTATCTAAGAAAACAATCACAAACTTGTCAAAGTACTCCCTAAACACTCCATTCATTAGGCACACGAAGACTACCATGAAATTTGATAACCCAAATGACACTACTGTAAATTCATAATTTCCATACCTTGCTTTGAATATTGACTTGTTGATATCCTCTTCCTTTATCCTCATTTGATGATAAATTGATCTGGAGTCAATATTGGAAAAGATCCTTGCACCTTTCAACTGATAAAAAATATCATCAATCCTTGGAAAATGATATTTGTTCTTTATTGTGACCTTATTCAATTGTCTGAAATGAATACACAACCTTAAGGTTCTATCTTTATTTTTCACAAAAAGAATCGGGGCTCCCCAAGGTGACACACTTGGGCATATATACCCCTTATTCAAAAGTTATTCAAGATGCATCTGCAACTCTTTCAATTATGGTGTGCCCATTATGTAGGGTTTCTTGGAAACTGGTGCAACTACCAGTACCAAATCAATAGAGAAATCAATTTATCTATTTGGTGGCAATCCTAGGATCTCCCCAAAACCATCTTCAAAATATTTGAAGGTCGGATTATCTTCAATACTTTCCACTTTATCTTTGGTTTTCTCTTCCATATGGGATGCAAAAAATTGACATCCTTTCCTGAAACATTTTTTTAGTTGCATGGTTGAAATTTCTCTAACAACTACAACTCTCGGAATGCCTCAAATGTTGGAACTATTTTTACAGGCAGCGTAGACTTGTCATTGATGGCAAGTACAGTAGTGATGCTGGCTTAAGTACAAAAGTGAAGCATACATCGGAATCCTTTAAGGATTTGAGGAGAATAAGCTCAGGAGGAATAGCGTTCTTATACGCGCAAGAAGCACAGGAAAGAGACTGAGAGCCGTCGGATCTCACTCGGAAATCCCGACAACTGTTGGATCGGGAGAAGCTGTGTAGATGTTAAGCAAAGGAGTTGGCGTGCAGAAGAAGTGATCTGAGCCATCAGAATTGGAAGCAGACACCCGAAAGCCATCAGATCTGTAGTAGCTGCGAGGGGGATAACCCATCGGAGAATCGGGGATCGGGACTTTGAAATGTCTAGTTCAATTGACATCGAAAATCCTGAAATCGCGATATGCGATTTCGCGATTTGATCACAGCCGTTAAATAAGGCAGAGATCGGGACCATCCACGTGTAAACAGGAGGTTTCATCGGAGAATCGGGAATCGGAGTTTCACGAGTCTTGTGAACAATGACAACGAAAACCCCGAAATAGCGATATGTGATTTCGCGATGTAATCGCAACCATTGAGCCAAGATTGCATCTGAACCGTTGATCCAACTCACGACAGCAGACCACGTCAGCAAGGGACACGTGGCACAACCAGGGAATGACAGGTGTCAGGCAGATTCAACACTTCAGGCAGATGTAAGTCACGAATCAGAGTGACACGTGGCAGGATCTAACACGTGTCAAACCACGTGTGACGTTAGCAGAGGCATCGATGATTGGGACTGTCCATCTGAGGGATAGGTGTTGAAGATCAAGGCGCCGTCGGCATTTTGTTCATCGAGAAATCAGGGATCTCGCTGACAAGAGTTTTGTGCAGTTCAGAATCGTGATCCGCGAAACCCCGATGAGTGGGGGCCAGCTGTCAGCGTGTGTAGGGACACATCGGGAAATCAGGGATCGGGAATCCCGGAGGCATGTGCATGGTGACATCGAAAACGCCGAAACCCCAATGAGAGGTTTGACTAAGGTCATGTGTAGATGGTCATGTAGGCCAAGGCCTATAGCCAGCAAGGCTAGCGCATGGAAAGGGGCACATCGACATCGGGGATCGGGACTTTGCAATGACAAAGTCACTTGACATAAAAAACCCCGATTTTGCGAAATGAAAAATCACGGGTGAATCTAGACCGTCAGATCCAGAAATGATCAGGACCATTGATTTAAAAGGGCGAACGTAGGTTTAATTTAAATTTTAAACAGGAGCCCGATTTCCTCCGAGCAATAAATATGGGACCCGATAAGCGTTGAACGTGTTCTGGACCAATGGGCTTAAGAAGGGGTCGATGCTCTTCCTACAACTATTGTCGGTAGAGGCAAAGGAGGATGGTGATAGGTTACAAAAGTCCCTCTTGGAAGACGCAGAGGCCATTTTCTGACAGTAGGGATATCTACTGGTGGGTGAGGTCATTCGTGCAGGCAGCATGGAAGGTTTGAGGAAGGAGGAACCTCCTTGTGTCAGTCGGATGGCAGATCTACATTGACAGAGAGATCTCGGCTGTGGGTTCAACAACCACGAGATAAGAGGCATCATCTCCAAGTTTATTGACTTGTTTAAAGTGTGTCCTTTGGTAACTGTCTGACAATCTGTAGATCTGTGTTTACTCTTGAGATAACTTCTGTCACTGTCATAACCACTAGATGAAACTGCCTGATCCAGTGTGAAAATTAATGAAACGTGGTCAGCAGTGAGTATGAGGGTTAAACCCTTCGGTAGTAGCAATCAGCCAGTAGAAACTGGTGCTATCCTCAGGGGGTTGAAGCTCCCTTCCAGGAAAGGCTGGTAAACGAGAGAAGGTTGTAGCCTTCTGTAGGTAGAAGCCTGCGTACTAGTATGAGTCTGCACTAGTACATTGTTGTAGAATGTTT
>ML786284.1:121260-175091 GCA_009831015.1 Picea engelmannii
GTGACCTGGAAGAAGAAGTTTATATAGAACAACTAGAAGGATTCATCTTTGGAAATGATGAAAAACTTGTTTGTAGACTTAAGAAGGCTCTATATGGTCTCAAACAAGCTCCAAGGGCATGGTACTCTCGTCTTGACAAATATATTCATCAATAAGGATTCTCAAAAGGATATGCTGATAGCAACTTATACACAAAAACTGAAAATGACAAACTACTAATTGTAGTTGTATATGTTGATGATATCATTTTTGGAAGTAATGAAGAATCCATGAGTCAGAAATTTGCTTCTGATATGCAGCAAGAATTTGAAATGTCTTTACTTGGGGAACTAACATTCTTTCTAGGATTACAAGTACAACAAGCAACATATGGCATTTTCCTATCACAAACAAAATACCTTAAGCAAATCCTCAAAAAGTATGGCATGGAAGATTGCAAACCTGTAAGTACACCAATGATAACTGGGTGTAATCTCAGTACTAATGATAATTCTCCCACGGTGAATCAACCAGAATACAGATCTATGATAGGAAGTCTATTGTATCTCACTGGGACAAGACCAGAAATTATGCATGCAGTTGGGATTGTAGGACGATTTCAAGCCAGTCCAAGAGAGTCTCACCTTCAGGCAGTGAAAAGAATATTCAAATATCTACAAGGAACTCAAGATTTTGGACTATGGTATCCAAGGAATGCTGATCTTACTCTTCATGCATAAACTGATGCAGATTGGGTTGGAAGTGTTGATGATCGAAAGAGCACTAGTGGTGGTGCATTCTACATGGGTCCCCGGTTAGTATCTTGGTTCAGCAAGAAACAAAGTTCCATTGCCTTATCTACAACAGAAGCAGAATACGTGGCTGCAGCATCTTGTTGCACCCAACTTCTTTGGATGATGCAAACCCTTCAAGACTTTCAAATCAAATTTTCATCTCCTATCTCTATTATGTGTGATAATACAAGTTCCATCAGTATCTCAAAGAATCTTGTTATGCATTCCAAGACTAAGCACATTCCCATCAAATATCACTTCTTACGAGAACAGGTGCTTGAGCAAAAGGTGAAATTGGAGTATGTTCCCTCCAAAGAACAAGTGGCTGATATCTTTACCAAGCCTTTACCCAGAGAAGCGTTCGCATATCTCCGACAAAAACTGGGAGTAGTCTTTGTCATGCAGAGTATCAGGTCTAATTAAGTACAGAAATATAAATTGGTTGTAAGGTGTTAGTCAACATCTTTAAATGCTCTAGCTAAGGGGGAGCATTGATCATATGCAAAGGGTTATTCAGCAAATACAGCATGGTTTCAGGGGGAGCATGGCATTGTCCACTCTTTGCCATTGATGTTAAAGGGGGAGGAAAAAGACATGAGGAAGAGTATTGCCGAGGAAGAGTATTGCCATCAATGACAAAGGGGGAGATTGTTGGAACTATTTTTACAGGCAGCGTAGACTTGTCATTGATGGAAAGTACAGTAGTGATGATGGCTTAAGTACAATAGTGAAGCAGACATCAGAATCCTTTAAGGATTCGAGGAGAATAAGCTCAGGAGGAATAGCGTTCTTATACGCGCAATAAGCACAGGAAAGAGACCGAGAGCCATCGGATCTCACTCGGAAATCCCGACAGCTGTTGGATCGGGAGAAGCTGCGCAGATGTTAAGCGCAGGAGTTGGCATGTAGAAGAAGTGATCTGAGCCGTCAAAATTGGAAGCAGACACCCGACAGCCATCAGATCTGCAGTAGCTGCGAGGGGGATAAGCCATCGGAGAATCGAGGATCGAGACTTTGAAATGTCCAGTTCAATTGACATCGAAAATCCCGAAATTGCGATATGCGATTTCGCAATTTGATCACAACTGTTAAATCAAGTAGAGATCGGGACCATCCATGTGTAGACAGGAGGTTTCATCGGAGAATCGGGAATTGGAGTTTCACGAGTCTCGTGAACAATGACAACGAAAACCCCGAAATTGCGATATGCGATTTCGCGATGTAATCGCAGCCATTGAGCCAAGCTTGCATCTGAACCGTTGATCCAACTCATGACAGCAGACCACGTTAGAAAGGGACACGTGGCACAACAAGGGAATGACAGGTGTCAGGCAGATTCAACACTTCAGGCACATGTAAGTCACGAATCAGAGTGACACATGGCAGGATCTAACACGTGTCAAACCACGTGTGACGTCAGCAGAGGCATCGACGATCGGGACCGTCCATCTGAGGGACAAGTGTCGAAGATCAAGGCACCGTCGACATTTTGTTCATCGAGAAATCAGGGATCTCGCTGACAAGAGTTTTGTGCAGTTCAGAATCGTGATCCGCGAAACCCCGATGAGTGGGGGCCAGCTGTCAGCGTGTGTAGGGACACATCGAGAAATCGGGGATCGGGAATCCTGGAGGCATGTGCATGGTGACATCGAAAATGCCGAAACCCCGATGAGAGGTTTGACTAAGGTCATGTGTAGATGGTCATGTAGGCCAAGGCCTATAGCCAGCAGGGCTAGCGCATGGAAAGGGGTGCATCGACATCGGGGATTGAGACTTTTCAATGACAAAGTCACTTGACATAAAAAACCCCGATTTCGCGAAATGCGAAATCACGAGTGAATCTAGACCGTCAGTTCCAGAAATGATCAGGACCATTGATTTAAAAGGGTGCACGTAGGTTTAATTCAAATTTTAAACAGGAGCCCGATTTCCTCCGAGCAATAAATATGGGACCCAATGAGCGTTGAACGTGTTCTGGACCAATGGTCTTAAGAAGGGGTTGATGCTCTTCCTACAGCTATTGTCGGTAGAGGCAAAAGAGGACGGTGATAGGTTACATAAGTCCCTCTTAGAAGACGCGGAGGCCATTTTCTGATAGTAGGGATATCTACTGGTGGGTGAGGTCATTCGTGCAGGTAACATGGAAGGTTTGAGGAAGGAGGAACCTCCTTGTGGCAGTCGGGCGGTAGATCTACATTGACAGAGATATATCGGCTGTGGGTTCAACAACCACGAGATTAGAGCCATCATCTCCAAGTTTATTGACTTATTTAAAGTGTGTCCTTTGGTAACTGTCTGACAGTCTATAGATCTGTGTTTACTCTTGAGATAACTTCTGTCACTGTCATAACCACTAGATGAAACTGCCTGATCCAGTGTGAAAATTAATGAAACATGGTCAGCAATGAGTATGAGGGTTAAAGTCTTCAGTAGTAGCAATCAACCAATAGAAACTGGTGCTATCCTCAGGGGGTTGAAGCTCCCTTCCAGGAAAGGCTGGTAAACGAGAGAAGGTTGTAGCCTTCTGCAGGTAGAAGCCTGTGTACTAGTATGAGTCTGCACTAGTACATTGTTGTAGAATGTTTTCTTAATAATAATCATTGAAGACAGAGACAACAACARCGGTGGTTTTTTCCCGATTTGGGTTTCCACCTTAAATCCTGGTGTTCATGTGTCCTATTCATCTGTGTTAGTTTATTTTGTTGAATTACTGTTTAAAAAACATCTGATGAATGAAGAAATCCATAATAAGATCTCTGGATGCACTACTGTTTTCATAAGAATACACAACAACTGGTCTCTATAAAGTAGACTAAGATTTTTTCAGTGAAAGAAAAGTGAAAAATCGATTGATAGCTCAAAATACTAATTCAGCCCCCCTCTTAGTATTTTTCAACATCAAATCTTTCCATGTTTCCCTTCCTCATCAAGACAAGTTATTTTCTTGTTGTAACAGTCTAGGACAACATGGTGTTTCTCCAACCAATCAATGCCAATTATAAATACATATGAACCCATTGGTATGATGTTCACATTTAACTTTGTGTTGAGTCCATTCATATCTATTGGAAAATATTTAACCAACTCATTGATCTTTCTCTTATCCCCTATGGATAACTGAACTAACTGATATTTCTCATTCTAACTCCTTTGCAAGTGAAATATTTCAACAACGTTAGATTTTATGTAACTATGGTTATCTCTATAATTAATTAAAATTTCTATAGGCTAGTTATCAATCTTACCTTCCACTTCAATCATGGGGGATTGATATTTTACTCTCTTTTTGTTCAAGACTGCATAAATCATTATCATGCTTCCTCCCATATGTTCAATTGTTTCATCCTTTTGAATGTTGTGAACGATCCTCATTCTTTCTCCTTTATGAGGGCAGTCCCTATATAAGTGATTTCCCTCACATCCCCAACATTGTACATGTTACTTCCTCAGCCTTTTTGCAAATGCATCTACTATCTTTTTCTCATTTTGGGTTGATTTTCCTTGTTGATTTGCTTGAGATGTGTTCTTGAAAAATGGTGTCTTAAAACCCGTCCACCTTTTCTCTTTATTACCCTTCATATTTTCATTCCAAGTATTTTGGAAGATTGACCTCCCTTTGCTATGCTCATAAAGATGTTTTTATCTCCTTATGGATTCTTCCAAATTCTTGGGGTTATCATATTGGATCTTTTCATTGTATAAAGAGGGTAACCCACCCATAAACTTTTGGATTTTGACCTTCTCATCCTTAGGAAGTCCATGTACTTCAACAACTCAAAGAATCTCTTCTATGCTCATCCATTGTCATGCTTCCCAATTTGAGTTCAAAGAACTCTTTCATCTTTCTTTCATCAGATATTTAGGTTCAAACATTGATCCTACATGGGTTAGATACAACACACAAAAGATGGAATTTGCAGAGTTAAAGCTCAGGGAAAATATGCAAATTTATTTGTCATATTACTCTAGTGAAATTGAGGAAAAATTCAGGAGGAATTTGAGGAAATTGAGCTTAGGGGGTTAAAATCCTAAATTTAAACCTCTCAATGGGCATTTTTTGACTTGTAATTGGTCGAATTTGGGATTTTTAGGATACCCATGGCAAAATTGGGGAAAAAATGGTAAAAAACCACAATTTTTGAAGTGGACTTCGTTGAAGAATTGAAACAAAAGTGTCAAATTTCGGGTGCAATAGTCGAATTGACATGTATAGGGATGAAATTGACTATATAACGCTTAATTTCAAATCTTCCATGGTGGCCTATGCAAAAATTGAAAATTAGGCAATTCTGGAAAAAATCAAAATTTGGGTATTTTTCCATACTTGACGTAAGGAGTGACGTGGAAGCCACAAGTTGATGATGTGTTAGTGGTGATGTGAAATTGCATGGTGGAAAGTCCATGGTGGTGACTGATGGAATGATGGTCAGTTTAATGGTGAGATGGTGGGCCATGGTGGCGAGGTGGCAGACCAGCATGGCAGGGTCATAGATTGTGGTTTCGACCAAAACCGATGGTGATATCGCATGCCGAGATGAGTGGTTTTGAAATGGACCATGGTGATGAAAAAACAATTAAAATGTTGTTGGCCCTTGGTCATGTATTAAGGAAGAAAGTGAATATTAAGGAAGAAGAAATACAAAGTACGAAGTGCACAGAAGACACAAAAACCGAGGAAGGGTCGAAGTGGTTAAAGAAGCATATAAGGAATGAAGTAAAGGAAATAAAGTCATTGAAAGATATCATCAAGGAAGACAAAGAAACAAAGAAGATAGACCATGGAAAAGTTAGCAAGCAAAAGAAGACACTAATGGGTGCTTTGGAGCACCTCACGGAGAAGAAGGAGGAATAGGTCAACGAAGTCCTTAAAATGAGGGTTATGTGGACCTAGGATTTTGGCACCTGGGCTTCAGTCTAGGGTTTTCTAAGAGTCATGGAATGTATAAATAGATGTCTATAAGATTTGAGAACAAAGAGGCGTCTATAAAATGTGGGTTTTGGTAATGTGGATCTAGGCTTTTGGCACTTGGGCTTCAGTCGAGGGGTTTCTAAGAGTCATGGAATGTATAAATAGATGTCTATAAGATTTGAGAACAAAGAGGCGATATTGGTGTTGATATGTAGAAGTGTTATGTTTTAGGGTATTCTTGTATTTTGGATCTTCAACTGGGTGCAAAGATCGACTCTGCAGCTGGGTGCATAGGGTTAAGGGATAACGAGGAGAGAGAGAAGGATATGAAACTGAGTGTGCAGATAGAAATGTATATTTTCATCTATTCTATCAATAAACATTGTTCTGTGGACCTAGCCATAGGGAGAGGGTGAACCATATAAAATCTTGTTGTTTCATGTTGTTGGTGCTTTGTTATTTACTACCTTTTATGTTGTTATTGCACTGTTATTTTTTCTGTTTAAGATAAGAATATATAACTTACTTTGTGAAGTTAAGCATAATACTATTAAGAATATCTGGGCTATTTTGTGTTGTTGTTTTGGAATCATCTTGCTTTTCCTCTAGTTGTAGATACCTGTGTCCTGCAACCCCCCTATTTCTACTTTAGGTAAGACTTCATGTACTTCGCAGGAGTTGCCATAAGGGCCAATAGTTAGGGTTTGTTGGTGCACTGTTAGAGTTGAAACCTGGGTCTGCCCATGTGCCAACAAATGGTTTCGTTGCCGGGACCAGGATCTTCTTTAGGGAATGTAAAGGTGGTTTCCATCGAAGACAAATATTCAGAATTGGATAGAATAATAAGCAAGGGACTTCATCATAGCTCCGAAAAAGAACCCTAGAATTAGTACAAAAGACTAGTTGGGAAGGTACATCTTTACTTATGTGAATGCCATTTCCTTTGTAGGATTTCATTAGGAGTTGTATGAGTGGTTAGCTAGACTAACAGACACTCAGTTTGAAATTAGATCTAGACCACCTGTGGTTTGGACATCAACGCTGATTAATAAAGTCAAGAAAGTTGATAACGTTGTGTCAAGGGTAGTGGATCTCTGGTTTGACAACACTATTGAAGGGTACATTACTGAAATTTATATTGACAAAGTAAAATCATATAGTCAAGCAAAGAGGTATTTCTTCAAAGGACCTAGAGGAAAGTTTCTACACTTTTTGAAGTTGAATATTAAGATGTTATTGCATGAGAAGAATATCTGGAAGATACCATAATCATTTTGATTTTAAAGCTAATGTTCAAGAATTCGGACAAAAATATGACACAGAGGCTGGACACACACGCAGTGGGAGATCATTCAGAAATATTCCTCTTGCGGACCTGTTTAAGCAGAGTTACTGATCCAGGGGATCAAATTTTGCTCAAAAATTCAAAGTGCTCAGAATCACTTCAAATTGAACAGGAGCGTAGGCCTCATTGTCAAAATCCCAACGCAACTCATTTGGGTTCAAACGGACGTCGGGAGTGAGAGATATCGCGTTCTTTTCAAAATGACAAGCATGTAAAAAAAAAGGGATGCTGACTGTACAGTCCGTACAGTCCATACGGATGCTGATGTGGTAGGCCGTATGACATGTGGCAGGTCATATGACACATGGAAGGCATCTATGTGGATAGTTGGCATATTACGTAGATTGTTTGCAGTGAACGGGATGGTGACACGTGGCCCAATCAATGGTCGCCATGTGTCACATATATATTGGTTTAAAATTTGTGCAATCAATAGGACTCGACCCTGCAACCTCCAGGCAGGGGAAGAGACTTGGGAAGGGCCACCCAACTGACGTGCCACTGTATGTGCCTTGTTATATATATGGCACACATTATGTTTCAATTGAATTGTATCATATGTTGGGGCGCGGATTGGGTCGGGGCTTAGCCCCGCCCCCTGGTCCCGTGTGTATACCATATAACTACGATACTATATGCGCGCCCTCTGAAACATATGAGCCACCATTTGTATGGGTATGAGATGTGACCATGGGGTGCCTTTTTCTAACTGTTTTGAACTTTGGCCTTTATATATATTTACATGGTCGTATGGTGCTTCACATGCCCATAGGCCTTAGACGGTTAAGGGCTAGCGTGTAACCATTCAACAGTTTGTATCGGTTGTGCAGTTGTGCTCGGTGCTGGGTTTTTCCACATAAATGCCTGTGGGGGCTAGGTTGAGCCAACAAGGGTGCATTCTGGCGATCCAGAGACAATAAGTTTGAAGGGGAACTTCCAGGAAGCCTATCTTCTTCAATTTTTGGCCAAATGAGGTGTCGAAAAATCCCAGCTAGGGGTTTTTGGATGTTTTGAAGCTATTGGAGTTGTCTATTTGTCATTTTGAGCATTATAAAGCACATTTTTGAGCACTTTGAGCAAATAATACAAGAGATCCAATGGAAGTTTGACCAGGAGATGTAGCCCAAGAGAGGGGTGAACTCCTTTATCATTTGTTGTGTTATGTGTTTTCTGTTCACTGTTTATTGCTGCCATTTATATGCATCTTGAATGAGTAATTTCCATAAAATTTGTGTTGCAAATTGATCCATTTGCATTTTAACACATAAAAATTAAACTTGCAAATATTTTCAAGGATACAAGTCTTCTTCATTTTTAGATCAGTTACGAGTCATTAGCACAAGATGAAGGATCCTACTTTGGAGAAGAAGTAGAGTGATCAGACGAAGAGTATTCATAGTTCGCAAGGGAAGAGGAAGTAGAGACCGAGGAAACTCACAGAGAAGAACTGGGAACTTTAGGTACTACACCTACTGTTAAAGTTATTATTACTACTCCTCCTATTTTTTTCGCAACGTGAAGTAACTAGAGTAACTAGAGTAACCAGAGCAACAAGAGCACTCATAGTACTATCACAAGCAATTTAGTAAATAATTGGTGGAGAAACCAAGGAAAATCAATGGCAGATGAAATGAAGTTACCTATTTTTAGAGGAGATGGATATGAGGATCCTAACCAACACTGGTTCCTATGTGAAGCTGTATGGAGCATTAAGAAAGTTACCGACGAATCTGTTAAGAGATATTAGTTTAGTACTACTTTGAGGGACCGTGCACTGATATGGTATATGAAGTTTTTTAAAGCATCTATATATCCTAAAGTGTTGAATGACATTAAGACTACGTTGATTGCAGAGTTAAAGAAGTTGAAGTTGGAGTCACAGTGCATTACAAAGTTGAAGGAAATCAAGCAGAAGGTGACTGAACCGGTTGGGGAATTTGATTAGAGGTTTAAGACCTTGAGAGGCCGTTTAAGTTTTCAGATTCAAGACAAACAACATAAGGAATGCTTCATCACTACCCTCCTGCCACACATTAGAGTTCCTCTAATTCAATAGAAGGTCGCTTCCTAGGTTGGGGCATTAGAGATTTCCATAAAACTAGAAGCAACCCCTGTAGGAGAATCCAGTCCAAGTATGAGTTAGATTTTGAATCAATTAATTAGTTTATCTTTACAGGTTGAAGACATGAAGAAAGACAGAGGAAAAGAGAAAAGAGAAGGCATTTGGTGTATTAGATGTAAAGAAGAGGGCCATGAAAAAGAGCACTATCCTTTATTTAGTGAATACTTGGCCTCTGGAGCACCTAACCCTTTGAAGAAAACTACTTTACCATGGTGCGAGGTATGTATAACTAGACATCTCCCTAGTGAATGTTATTCCATGCAGAAATATGTCCATACACCCACCAATATTTATTGTACATTCTGTAAATCTGTGGGGCATGATGAGAAATACTGTAGGGATTATGACCTCATGCATGAAAGGTCAAGGGATGCATATATAATTGAAGGAGAATTACAGCTAGAAGGGAATGTTGTGCAGTCCAAATCCCCAAGAAGAGGAAGCTTCACCCCTCACGGTGGGTTTAGAGGAAGAGGATGAGGAGGAGGCATGGGTCGAGGTCGAGGTCATATTATTTTCTATAACTGTGCCCAACCAGGTCATTTGGCAAGGGATTGTCAGACCCTTGTACTACTTTCAACTACTGTAATTCATTTGACCATGTCATTGAAGAATGTTCAGTATTGTTAGCAAAATTTCAGGAAAGACAAGGTGGAAACCAACAAGTCTAGAAAATAACATCTGAGCCTCGCGATGAAGAACCCAGAGTCTCTATTATTACTAGAGGAGGCGCTATCACAGGAGAAGATAGGGTGACTCAAACAAAGAATACATATGGATCGAGGATCAGAAGAGATTCAAAGCAGGCACCATTGTTTGATCCAAGGAAAGAAAAAAATACTTTTGAAGAAGCAAGAAGATAATTTTTAGGTGAACATGCTTCTTCATATAGGGCACAATCAAAAGTAAGAGAATGTGAAATGCCTCCAACATTTGATCAGTCTTCCCCACCTAGACAAGGAAAAGAAGTAAGCAAGCTTGTGGACTTCTTGTATACTTGTATTGATTTGATTAAAGATGAAAGAGATTTGTAGGAACAACAACACCTGATAAGACAATATGAAATTGGAAGAGTAGATCCTCTGCTGAGTAGAGATATGAATAAAGTATCTAGAAAAAGGAGGACAAGCAAGGAACTGCACCTTAGTGCTTCGATTAGAGACTACGACATGGACTATGTGGTCCTCAACCTGGGATCATAAGTAAATGTTATGACGAAGTAGACTTGGGCATTGATGGGAAATCCTAAATTGATTTACTCTGCTATTAGGCTCAGGATGGCTAATCAACAGGTGGTGAGCCCCTTTGGAATATTAGAGCATGTACCTATGGATATCGATAAAGTGAGGACATTCACAGACTTGGAAGTGATCGAGATTGTTGATGATAGTTGTCCTTATCTTGCATTGTTGGGTATTGATTGAGATTTCGACAATTTGACTGTTATTGACCTGAAAAAGAGAAGAATGACATTTGAAGGTGATGGCCTTAGGGTCATTGCACCTATTGATCCAGATGAAGGTCACATATACAGAAAACCTATAAGAGAATAAGACCATGCCTATGAGCTAGAGAACATATATAAACTGATAGCAGGAAAACAAGATTATATTAATCCTAAAACAAATGGAAATCTATGTTGGCGAAGTGAAAGTGCATGCTCATCAAATTCAAAAGAAGAATTGGAAAATTGGCAGAACAAAATGTATGAAGTATCTACGCGAAGGTGTGCCAGATTGACTAAGGTAGTTTGGTGGATTGGCATAGAAGTAAGTAATCTTCCTACATTTGATGGCTTGAATAATTTAGAGACATTTCAATTTGAATTTGACGGAATTGTACCAGTACAACAGAGGTTGTTGGCACTAGATGAATCCTTTAAAGAAACGCTATCTAGATGGTGGGGAACACACAAGAAGAACATCGTGGAGTGGGTACAATGTCGCACCTTATTGAAAATTCACTTTTCAAACCAAGTTAAAGGTTGCAAAGTTTGATACACAGGTCAGAGTTGTCCTAAGGACCATGTGCGAAGTTGTGAGGAATCCTGGAGCAACATTCCTAAAGAACAGTGGGTACATAAATTCATTAACACCTTACATACTACGCCTATCAACTGGTATCTTCAAGCATAATTGCACTTATTCACTACATATTGGTATGGTATGAACCAAAACGTTATAGCTACGTTCTTATCTAAAAGTCAGTACCCCATAGTAGATCATGATTTACAAATTGTAAGACAAAAGGTCTTTGAGGAGGCACCTAAGCCCCCTCTTGAACACGAAGAAGATGAATGGACTGCACCTCTTCAATGATTACAAGGTTGTTATAATATTAATGCCGATGAGGATGAGGACCCTAGGTATGTGAACATTTCAAAAAATGAAGGACAAAGAGATATAGAAGGGCCAGAGATCGAATTACCTTTTGTTGGGCAACCTATTAAAATTAAGAAGGTTAATATTGGAATAGAGCAAGCACCTAAGTTGGAAAATGTTGGAGACTATTGGGATGATGCTACTATTAGTAATATTACATAACTATTGCATGAGTATCAGGACTTGTTTCCAACCAAGTTCATAGATATGATGAGCATTAAAGGGCCCATGGGAGAAATGAAGATTCCTTTGAAAGCAGATGCAAGGCCTTTCAAGTAGAGGCCTTATAGATTGAATCCCAAGTACAATAAGAAAGTGAAGATTGAATTATATAGAATGCTAGAAGAAGGAATTATAGAACTAGTCGAAGAATCTGACTGGATCAGCCATGTGGTGGTCGAAGATAAGAAGATAAGAGTAATCAAAATCTGTGTAGATCTAAGGAAATTGAATGATAAATGTTTACATGATTCATTTCCTACACGTTTTACTGATGAAGTTCTAGATAATGTAGGAGGACATGAAGTTTATTCATTCACAGATGGATTTTCAGGCTATCACCGGATCAAAATTGCTAAGGACATACATAAGACTACATTTGCAACAGAACGAGGTTATTTTCAATACACTGTGATGCCTTTTGGTTTGAAGAATGCACCAACAATCTTTTCCAGGGTGGTGGTCAAAGCATTTAAGGAATTTTTACATAAGATTTTGGAGACAATGCTGACTAAGATTTGTAGTGTTAATAGAGATGATTGGGATTTGAGAATTCCAACATTGTTATGGGATTATCGAACTACTTGAAAAAAGTTAACAATGCAGACTCCCTTCAAGTTAGTTTATGGCCAGGAAGCAGTGGTACCTATATAATATTTGATTCCTTGTTTAAGAATTGTATCATTTACAGGAATGGATGACATTGACGCTATTCAAGACAGGCTCGTGCAGTTTATGGAACTAGAGGAAGACAAGTTCATTGAAGGATTTCATCAGCAGGTACAAAAAGAAAGAGAAAAGGCTTACCATCACAGACATATAAAGAAGAAAGAATTTAAACAAGGAGATTTGGTACTTTTATATGACAACAAGTTCATGAGGCATCCAGGAAAGTTCAGGACACATTGGCTTGGGCCATTCGAGGTTGTCTATGTTAAAAAAGGTGGAGCTGCGCAACTGAAGACACTTAATGGAGAATGGAAGGATGGTTTAGTAAATGGGAGCTGGTTGAAGCTATATTGTGATAACCAACTACCTCACAACTCTTAGTAAAAGAAAAGGAAGAAGGATCTACATACCAGGTGCAGTTGAAATTGGGTACCAAACACATAAAATACAATCTGCACATGATAGGTAGGGACAAATCAAAAGGCACAGGATGTTCCGCGCAGTCTACAGTCAAAGTAATATAGAAGACTCAACCCTGCAGTGACTTGAGACGAGTCACATGTGAGTGTTGGGGGCCTGTTGTCCCTTGGTCATGTATTAAGGAAGAAAGTGAAGATTAAAGAAGAAGAAAGACAAAGTATGAAGTCCGTGGAAGGCACACAAACCGAGGAAGGGTCGAAGTGGTTAAATAAGCATTAAAGAAGGAACAAAGTAAATGAAAGAAAGTCATTGAAAGAGAATATTAAGGAGGAAAAAAAAAAACAAAGATAGATCATGGACAAGTCAACAAGCAGAAGAAGACACTAATGGGTGCTTTGGAGCACCTCACAAAGAAGAAGGAGGAACACGTCGACGAAGTCCTTAAAATTAGGGTTATGTGGACCCAGGGTTTTGGAAATGTGGATCTAGGGTTTTGGCACATGGGCTTCAGTCTAGGGTTTTATAAGAGTCATGGAATGTATAAATAGAGGTCTAGAAGAGTTGAGAATATAGAGGCGATAGTGGTATTGAGATGCAGAAGTGTTATGTTTTAGGGTATTCTTGTATTTTGGGACTTCAACTAGGTGCGAAGATCGACTTTGTAGTTGGGTGCACAGGGTTAGGAGATAAAGAGGAGAGAGATAAGGATATGTAGCTGAGTGTGCAGATAGAACTGTATATTTTCATCTATTCTATCAATAAACACAATTCTGTGGACATAGCCCTAGGAAGAGGGTGAACCACGTAAAATATTGTTGTTTCATGTGGTTGATGCTTTTTTATTTACTATATTTTATGTTGTTATTGCACTGTTATTTTTCCTGTTTAAGATTAGAAGATATAACTTACTTTGCGAAGTTAAGAATAATATTATTAAGAATCTCTGGCCTATTTTGAGTTGTCGTTTTGGAATCATCTTTCATTTCCTCTAGTTGTAGACACATGTGTCCTGCAACACCCCTATTGCCACTCTGGGTGAGACTTCAACTGCTTCGCAGGTGTTGCCATAAGGGCTAGTAGTTAGGGTTTATTGGTGCATTATTAGAGTTGAACCCTGGGTCTACCCCTTTGCCAAAACATGTGCCACGTGTTGTGGTGAAAAACCACCACTACATTGCAGAGGGACTTTAACCCTCAAACACTTTGATGATGCAAAAACAATGTGGGTCATTGATCTTCCAATCATATCCACCATTGGATCTGGGAGCATGTCAGTTATTGTGGCCAACATAAGGTTCTAGGTGGTAGGTCCACGATGGAAGGGTGACAGGCCATGGTGGTAGGGTCAGTAGTGTCTGGTGGCAGGCTCGAGGAAGACATGGGTGCCACATAAGAAAGGTGATATTGGGTCATACCATAAATGATATCACATGGAAGCAAGTTGGTTTCGCAGAGGGTGTTTGGTGATGTTAAGACAGTGGGAGGTCACGTCATATAATGAGACAAAACCACTATCGCATCTCTGAGGGATGTTAAACCTCATGTAAGTTGATGGTGCAAGATCATCGAGGCTCGTTGATCATCCCTTGATCTCCACCATTGTATTTGGGGGTATGAAAGTCATGAACACTCAAGGATAAAGGGTGTGGGATGGGACCCACCATCTCCGTAGCTAATGAGAAAATTTGACGTAGAAGGCTGACATAATAGGTGGGACCTCTAGCCCATCCATGGTCAAATAAGGTGCCAAGTGGACGACCATATATGGTGGGGCCCAAAATAAAGTTTAATTTATAAAATAAATGTAAAGAAGGCAATGAAGGCTGACAAGGCAGGGCCAGGGTGGCCAAGAGGGTGATATGGCTTCGCCTTAGGGTTCCAAATGGACCCAAAATTCCACATCATCAGCCACATCAACAAAGGTTACATGTAGGCAAAACTATTCCATGGTGTAAAAAACAAAATTAAGTCTAGATCCATTTCCTTATTTTGGCCATAATTGGAGTAGGATAAGTCCAATTGAGATGAAACTTCTAGGTTTTCTCCATAGTGAGTAGATCTATACAAGTTTCAAATAGGGTCATTGTCCATTTCTTCTTGGATTTGTTGGAAATTGAAAATTAGTGTTTTTTAAATATCTGGGTCTAGATGAAGCTGAAAATTCCAAGTCTGGAAAAGATAGTGAAAAAGGACAAAATTGTCATTTCCAGATTGTTTTATTTTTTTACCAGAGCATGAGAATGACAATCTAAGAGTTTTTATGAGTTCCCTGTAATAATTATATATTTCTGATAAAAACAAATCTCTGGTTCCTAACAATTTTACTTGTATAAGTGGCATTAGTTGGTGTTTAGGATTAATTGCACCAAAATGAAAAGTGTAAAAAATGAGGTAAAACAACAATGTTCATATGACTATAACTTTATGCTTAGAGCTCAAAATTGAGCAAGAAAGTAGTCATTGGAAAGATCTTGGATGGGAAAATCCATATATCAACCTAGATAATTGTTTTGAGTAGTATAATATACAATGGAATCAGACAAAGATGAATGGTGGCATGAAAGAGAAGAAAATTTATGTATTCGTTTCCATAGTGGCATATGTATATATTTTTTCGTAACAAAAAATTGTTTGCATGCACATTTCTTGCAAACTTAGAGGTACATGAAGGAATTTTGGTTCCTATATTTTAAATATAGCATGGAAGATGCCCAAGGGTCCTACATGTTGATTATTTGGGTTGGTTGTCATTGATGTAAACCCTTGAAGAAAGTCAGGTAGAGAATTATGGTAGCACTAAGGTTTGGGTAATGGACCCAAGTTTGTTTGATTTATAATGGTATGAGTTTTAATATATTTGAAGATAAGGATGTTCTAGATGGATAGTACATGTCATGCCATTTCCGATGGTATGTGGAACATCACATAACTCCTCATGGCTAGAGAGTTATGGCCATGTGAAGTTGAGGAACCCTCATGAGTCATCTAGAAGACCCAAAAGGTCAAAGTAGTCAAAGTGGTTGCAAAGAAGAAATGATTTAAATAATAAAGTGAAGTGATGAGTGTAATATAATTCAAAGCGGATACAAAATAAATTATTTAAATAATAAATTTAATGGAGAAATTACTAAGTGGACAAGTGGTTAGAAGTGGGTTAGTCCTAAACTAACTAAAGTGGTTTAAGATGGTTAGAAGGTAAGTAATAAAGTGAAGTGATGAGTCTACTATAAGTCAAAGTGGATACAAAATAAATTATTTAAATAATAAAGTTAATGGAGAAATTACTAAGTGGACAAGTGGTTAGAAGTGGGTTAGCCCTAAAATAAGGAAAGTGGGTTAGGATGGTTAGAAGGTAACCCATTGAGGAAGCTACATGAAAGTATAAATAAGAGGTAAATGTCTCTCATTTAATCACCTATTGACTATCATTGACTATCTATTTTGTGAAAGGTTATTTGGGTAGGTATTATTGATAGAGAAAAGTGTGGCAGAAAAATCGCGGCAAAAAAATCGTAGTAGGAAAACTGCAAGAAACAAAGTGTAGCAAAAAAATTGTGGCAGGAAAAGTGCGGCAAGAAAATCATGGCAGGAAAAGTGTAACAGAAAAACTATTGAAAAAAAAGTGTGGTAGGAAAATCGGGGCAAGAAAAGTGTGGTAGAAAAAGTGCGGCAAAAAAACTGCAATAGAAAAATCATTGCGGCAAAACGCTACAAGAAGAAAAAGGTATGGTTTTCATATGTGTAGTGTTGAACTTATGAATCTAGTTGAAGGTTTTCCTTGTAAATCTATTGGATGCCCTCTTGGAAGTTTAGGGCTTATTGTAGAATGGTTTTGAGGGAGATCTATTGATGTATATTGTCAGTGCACTTAGTTTGATTTATTGGCATATCTTGTGGTGCATTGTGAGAGACACTTGTGAGTGGTATTCGTATATGATTGGCTTATGAATGATACATCCTTGAGGCTACATAAAAGTGAGGTTATGGCACAGGGTTTGATGTAAGGATTTATGGTATTTGGTTATGGATAGCATGATGTATTTCTAGAGAAATTTTCATGGTTATATTGGTATATGTATTTGGTATATGGTTGAGGTACATGTTGGGTACATGGTTGAGACAAGTAGTTGATGAGTTGGCACATATATGAGGTGTATAGTTGATGATGTTGGTACATATTGATGAGTCATAGTTTATGTGTATTTGATGCATGATTGGTACATATTTGGTGCATGGTTGATGCACTCATTGATGGTACAGGTTGAGGTACAAGTTGGTGCATGGTTGATGCACTTGTTTATGGTACAGGTTGACTACAGGTTGTTTGGACAGGTTATTGTGATAGGTTATTTGTATAGGTTTGGTGCATGGTTGATGCATTTGTTTATGGTACAAGTTGAGGTACAGGTTGATGTATGGTAGATGTTGGAACATGTTATTGGTACAGGTTGTTATAGGTTGATTACATGTTTATTGGTACAGGTTTATAGTAGTATATCTCACAGTGATAGCGTGACAGTGGTTCCATAATTCTACTTCTACGTCAGGGTGGTTGGACAGGGAAAGGAAATGTAGTTGTAGCCACCTTCCGGTTGTAGCCAGAGAACATAGGGGGTTGTAGCCTCCTTATGGTTATAGCCAGAGGATTGAGGAGTTTGGAGCTTCCCTTAGGTTGTATCTTGAGAAACTAGGGGGTTGTAGCCTCCTTATGGTTGTAGCCAGAGAATTGAGGAGTTGGAGATTCCTTCCGGTTGTAGCCTAAGAAACTAGGGGGTTGGACCCTCCTTCTAGTTGCAGTGGAAAACAAAGAAAGTTGGTGCTTCCAATGAATGTAATT
The DNA here is from genome assembly GCA_009831015.1 of Picea engelmannii. Classification (NCBI taxonomy): domain Eukaryota; kingdom Viridiplantae; phylum Streptophyta; class Pinopsida; order Pinales; family Pinaceae; genus Picea; species Picea engelmannii. The sequence goes on from ML786284.1 coordinate 138,936, forward strand.
CTTAAAGACATATAAGAAAAAATATTCCTTGGTTTTCTCCCAATTTGGGTTTCCATGTAAAAAATGGTGTACTGTGTATGTGTGTGATTGCTCATTTGTTCATTTTTTTATTACTCTAAAACTATTGGATGATATTGATACATTGATATAACACTTGCATTTTATTGTGAAAAATGATTAAATTTCTCTATTATTGATTCAACCCCCCTCTCAGTAATCCAACAATTGGTATAAGAGCCGGTTCCTTCAGGAAACAATTTAACCACTTTAAGGATATCATAGATTATTCTAAGAATGGAGTACCAATGTTTAATGGTTAGAATGGTTTAAAGAATGAGATGTGGATCAAAAGGATGAAAGTATTTTTACAAGCACATGGACATTAGATTTGGATTTTAGTTGTTACAAGATATGATAGTTTAAAAAGGGAAAATACTCCAATTGAGAAGGAATTGAAGAAGAATAAAAAAATAGAAAAGGATTTCATCTGGGAAGGATTACCTAATTCGGTAAGAGAAAAGGTTGGTAAATTTTCTTCAGCCAAAGAACTTTGGGATAAATTACCTGACATATATTCTTCACCCATAGAAGATTCATAAAATGCCAAAGAAGATGCAGATATAGATCGAGAAGAATTATGTTCACCATTGATCCAGGTGGATATTGGTGGCCACCCACCTTCTCCAACTGGACCAAACCATGTTTTTGGCAATTTTGATAATTTACTATTTTTAGCATTTTTTAACTTTCGGGGCCATTTTGAGGCCCTAAACGATGTTTTTTGAGAAAATGGGAAGCAACATGGATCATAGATCATGTTTATCACCCAAAATTTGTATTTCTTGGATAGATATTTGCAACGAGCTATTGAGCATCCCAAACGGAGATCGTATGCAAAAGTTATGCCCCTGAGAAGTTGACGTATCAACTACCCCCATCGGGGCCCACAAACCTTTTGGATTTTCATCTTCCGAGGTTAGGGTTTTGGATTTTACTTTTTTTAAAAAGGCCCTTAGAGCCTCATTGTAATAATCATCTTGTCACGGATGTGAGTAGCTGTCACATCTCTTCTCAGAGAGAAGCTACCACCATTCTAGCGAGTCTTTCACTCTGTACTTTTACAGTCTCTGTACATTTATTTCATTAATAGAAATCATGTATTACTGTATATCTGTGACTCTTGTTTTATTTCCTCTATATCTCTATTATATTGTTGTCTCTCTTGCAATATATTTGAATATTTTTGTGTTATATCTCTGCTCTCATTTCGTGCCAAAAATAATCCGAATTAGTGGTATCAGAGCAGGCTGCTCTTGATTGTTTTTCAGTGCATGTCCCCGATGAGGTATGAGTATAGAAAGTTGGGTCTTGAGCTTGTATCTCTTAAGGACAATCGCTCTCACACACCCAAGAAATCCTCAATGACGGAAGAAAAGAAAAACAACAGAGCAGATGATCCTATCAGTTTGTTGCTTGAGCAAGCTCTCACGCGACAGAGGGATGAAATGATGGAGAATTTTTCCCACATCCTTCAACGCCTGCCGATAGCATCAAGCGCATCTTCATCAAGTGGCCATTTTGGAGGCACCTCACCTTTCAAGGTACAGGTTAATTTTGATATTCCTTTATTTGAAGGTCAAATATATGGAGATGCCCTAGATAAATGGTTAAATATGCTAGAAGGTTATTTCTCTGTTCATAATTTTTTTGACAAGGAAATGATCACCTTTGCACTCCTTAAGGCTCTCCCCCATGTAAAACATTGGTGAGAAACTTACTGGGAGCAGAGTTCCATAGAGAAGTTTGGAATATATGGGGCCGAGCTCACTTGGGATTTTTTTGTGGATGCAACAAAGGAACAATATTACCCTGTTGGAAACTATGAGGACTATTACATCAGATGGACCACACTGCGACAAGAGAGGGGCCAATCAGTTCCAGAGTTCACCAATAGCTTCCATACCTTATGCACCAAGCTGGGTATCAAAAACTCTAAACGACATTTGGTTCTGAAATACCATGGGGCTCTACACAGATACATCCAAACTAAAATGGATTTCCTGGACATCTCATCACTCAGTGCTGCCTATCGATATGCTGTTAAAATCGAGTAGAAATTTAAGCACCAGAACAAATGGGAGTTCGGGTTTGCAAATCCACAACAACCAAAGTATGAAAAAGACAACCCTAACAAACAGTCTCCCGAAAACCAGTCCAAGCCACAGGAAAAGAAGGGTCACAGGAAGACAAAGAAGGACACCGAAAAATTGTGTGATTTCCACAAAATCCCCTGGCACAACACAGATGAATGTCGCTTAAAATAGTCATTGGTGGCCAAGATCAAAGACAAGGAGCTGAACCTTGATTCAGAATATGATTTTGAAAATACTGGTAAAAGACAGATCATTGACGTAGACCCCACTGCTATTGTCGTGACCGCAACAATTCAACTAGAAGAACCATCAGATCTTGAAGAGGGGGAGCACCTTTTTCATTCACAGTTGTGGGTGAAGGGGACCCCATTGCATTTTATTGTTGATAGCGGAAGCCAAAAGAACCTCATCTTAGTAGAGGTCGTCAAACAGTTGGGATTGTCGACAACACCACACCCACAACCATACAACATCGGGTGGCTTCGCCAAGGATGAGATCTTCATGTCAGCCAATAGTGTTGATTGTCATACAACATCCAACCCTTCAAGGATGAGGTATTATGTGATGTTTCCCCACTGGATGTCTGTAATGTTCTCTTGGGCCAGCCATATATGTGGAAATGCCATGTTATCTATGAGTCTCGACCCCGTAGTGCCATTGTTACACTGGGGGGTCATCTCTACAGGATACCAGAGGTAGTTCCAACTACTGCCCCACCTAAACAGTGCCGCAAGGTAGTATCTCTTACTACAAAATTTAGCTTCTTGACAATCTGTTCAAAGGGTGAATAGAAGGATACTGCAACCACCATAGCTTCGGCCCAAGCACCTTCTATCCAACAGAAGTAGGTCGACAAGGTTGCAACAAAGAACAAAGATTCCTTCTGCACATAGTCATCTAAAATAGCTAGACTGGTTAAAAAGGTCCAAACCTTCCAGCCAAAGGTTCGTGATATCCTTCAACAAGCTAAGCAATGCCACTTCTCTAGCAAGGCAAGCAGATCACAAAGATTCAGATTCAACAACCGCTTTCCCCTCTCCCCCGGGAACTCAACGCAATGGAGACCATTGTTTCCTAAGGAGGGAGGATTGATCCAGGTGGATATTGGACTCTTGTTATATTTCCGCTATATCTCTATTATATTGTTGTCTCTCTTGCAATATCTCTGAATATTTATGTGTTATATCTCCACTCTCATTTCGTGCCAAAAATAATCCGGATCAGTGGTATCAGAGCAGGCTGTTCTTGATTGTTTTTCAATGCATGTCCCCAACAAGGTCCGAGTATAGCAAGTTGGGTCTCAGGCTTGTCTCTCTTGAGGGAAATCGCTCTCACACACCCAAGAAACCCTCAATGACGGAAGAAAAGAAAAACGATAGAGTAGACGATCCTATCAGTCTGTTGCTTGAGCAAGCTCTCACACGACAGAGGGATGAAATGATGGAGAATTTTTCCCACATCCTTCAACGCCTGCCGATAGCATCAAGCGCATCTTCATCAAGAGGCCACTTTGGAGGCACATCACCTTTCAAGGTACAGGTTAATTTTGATATTCCTTTATTTGAAGGTCAAATAGATGAAGATGCCCTAGATAAATGGTTAAATCTGCTAGAAGGTTATTTCTCTATTCATAATTTTTCCGACAAGGAAAAGATCACCTTCGCACTCATTAAGGCTCTCCCCCATGTAAAACATTGGTGGGAAACTTACTGGGAGCAGAGTTCCACAGAGGAGTCTGGAATATATGGGGCCGATCCCACTTGGGATTTTTTTGTGGATGTGACAAAGGAACAATATTACCCTGTTGGAAACTATGAGGACCAATACATGAGATGGACCACACTGTGGAAAGAGAGGGGCCAATCAGTTCCAGATTTCACCAATTGCTTCCATACCTTGTGAACCAAGCTGGGTATCATAGAATCTGAACGACATTTGGTTCTGAAATACTGTGGGGCTCTACACAGATACATCCAAACTGAAATAGATTTCCTTGACATCTCATCACTCGGTGCTACCTATCGATATGCTGTTAAAATCGAGCAGAAATTTAAGCACCAGAACAAACGGGAGTTCAGGTCTGCAAATCCACAACAACCAAAGTATGACAAAGACATCCCTAACAAACAGTCTTCCGAAAACCAGTCCAAGCCACAGGAAAAGAAGGGTCACGAGAAGACAAAGAAGGACACTGGAAAATGGTGTGATTTCCATAAAATCCCCTGGCACAACACCGATGAATGCCACTCAAAATATTCATTGGTGGTCGAGATCAAAGACAAGGAGCCGAACCCTGATTCAGAATCTGATCCTGAAAATACTGGTAAAAGATAGATCATCGACGCAGACCCCACTGCTATTGTCGCGACCACATCAATTCAACCAGAAGAACCAACAGATCCTGAAGAGGGGGAGCGCCTTTTTCATTTGCAGATGTGGGTGAAGGGGACCCCACTGCATTTTATTGTTGATATCAGAAGTCAAAAGAACCTCATCTCAGTAGATGTCATCAAACAGTTGGGATTGTCGACAACACCACACCCGCAACCATACAACATCAAGTGGCTTCTCCAAGGACGAGATCTTTGTGTCAGCCAGCAGTGTTGATTTTCATACGGAATCCAACCCTTCAAGGATGAGGTATTATGTGATGTTTCCCCACTGGATGTCTGTGATGTTCTCTTGGGATAGCCATATATGTGGAAATGCCATGCTATCTACGAGTCTTGACCCTGTAGTGTCATTGTTACTCTGGGGGGTCATCTCCACAGGATACCAGAGGTAGTTCCAACTACTGCCCCACCTAAACAGTGTCACAAGGTAGTATCTCATACTACAAAATTCATCTTCTTCACAATCTATTCAAAGGGTGAACAGAAGGATACTGCAACCACCATAGCTTCGGCCCAAGCACCTTCTATCCAACAGAAGCAGGTTGACAAGGTTGCAACAAAGAACAAAGATTCCTTCTACACACAGTCATCTAAAATATCCAGACTGGTTAAAAAGGTCCAAACCTTCCAGCCAAAGGTTCATGATAGCCTTCAACAAGCTAAGCAATTCCACTTCTCTAGCAAGGCAAGCAGATCACCAAGATTCAGAATCAACAACCGCTTTCCCCTCTCCCTCGGGAACTCAACGCAATAGAGACCATTTCTTGCTAAAGAGGGAGGATTGATCCAGGTGGATATTGGTGGCCACCCACCTTCTCCAACTGGCCCAAACCATGTTTTTGGCAATTTTGGCAATTTACTATTTTTAGTAGTTTTTAACTCCTGAGGCCATTTTGGGGCCCTAAACGATGTTTTCTGAGAAAACGAGAAGCAACATGGATCATAAATTGATGTTTCTCATCCAAAAGTTGTAGTTCTCAGATAGATATTTCCAATGATCTATTGAGTGCCCCAAACGAAGATCGTATGCAAAAGTTATGCCCCTGGGAAGTTGACGTATCAACTACCCCCATCGGGGTCCATAAACCTTTTGTCTTTTCATCTTCCGAGGTTAGGGTTTTGGATTTTAATTTTGTTAAAAAGGCTCTTAGAGCCTCATTGTAATAATCATCTTCTCACGGATGCGAGTAGCCGTCACATCTCTTCTCAGAGATAAGCTACCACCATTCTAGCGAGTCTTTCACTCTGTACTTTTACAGTCTCTGTACATTTATTTCATTAATAAAAATCGTGTATTACTGTATATCTGTGATTCTTGTTATATTTCCGCTATATCTCTGTTATATTGTTGTCTCTCTTGCAATATCTCTGAATATTTCTGTGTTATATCTACGCTCTCATTTCATGCCAAAAATAATCCAGATCAACCATGTCAAACAAATTCTTAATATGAAGAGTACATAATCACTAGAGATATGTTGTTTTTCTTTAATTGTGAAAAACATGAACATCTTGAAATTGAATGCCATGAAGGAAATGAGACAAAAAAACTGATTGAAAAGGAAGACAATTATGAAGAAGAATTGATTAGTTCTTTAGATGAACTAAGAGAAGAAAATAAGTCAATCAAGAAATAATTGATGAAACAAAAGGAAAGTGTTCACATTTTTTAAGAAGCCCAACAGGTCATTGAGAACTTAAGAACTCAGCTAGAAGAAGCCAAAAATATTGAAGAAAATCTTGAATATCAAAATAAGTATTTGGAAGGAAAAATAGAAGTAGATAAGGAAGAAGCGGAAATGAGAGAGAATATACTGACATATCATATTAAGTAAAGAACTAACGATCTAAAGAAATTTTAGGCAGATTTTGGTCAAGGAGAGAAAGGACTTGAAGAAGAAATAATCACATTAAAAATTCAACTTGAAGGTGTGAAAAGAACAGAGGAAGTCATGAAGTCTTAGATAATGAAGAAAGAAGAAGAGGTTGAGAATATTGAAGAAGAAGTTTTCACATTGAGAAGTAAAATCGTCAAACTCAACAAGAATATTGAAGAGACATAAACATCCACATCAATTATAGAGAACGAAGATAAACACTCTAGGTTGCTAGAAAAGAAGAATGAAGAAAATAAAAAGAGTTATGTAGAAGTACTCAAAGGAAGGAATCATGGTCAACCAGAATCTAAGAAAACTATTGAAGATACATCTTTAAGAAGACCATCCATGTTCAAGTCACAAAGAAGCTTCAATCATGATCATGATCATTCAAGGAAAAAATTCAGAAGGACTACCCCACAAAGAAGATCATTCACTCCCAGGCATGAAAATTTATTTTATGGTCATTGTTTTTATTGTATAACTCTAGACATAAGGTTGTAGATTGCAGTGATTATAAAAGAAATGTTCAAGCAAGAAATGCCTATGTGGCCCCACGTAACATTGAATGTTACAAATGTCATAACTATGGACAGATATCTAGTGATTGTAGAAGCATGATTGATACTTCCATGAAAGAGAACACTGGTATCAGATGTAAGGAAGTATGGATAAGAAAACACAAAAAATCGGTGAACAAATACCAAGTCCCAGAGATTGCAAGATTGACAATAAAAAAAGATGAAGAAAATTATACAGACAAAAAAAAAGATGTTATCTACATAAATGTTTGGAAAACAACTGAAAGAAAATAAGGACAGGTAAATACGGAACAAGTTCAAGAGATTATACTTTCAGAAATTATAGTGAAAGATGAATCCATAGACAAAAATAAAGAATTTAGAGGTCAGAGAGATGATGAATCTACCAATGAAGATGATGATGAATACACATCAGAGTAGGAATTTTTTTGAGCCATCTGGCTTAGAAAATCCCAGGTAACATGAATATTAGAAAGGGTGAGTCTATGCGATAGCTATGACAGACCAAAGAACCATCCTTCGAACAACTTGCAGAGTTTGAATAGACAGATCTAGAGAAGTTAGTTAGCAGAAGTACAATCAGTTGTAGTAGTGAATTCTTCATGATAGTAAAATGATAAATGGGTCAAAATTATGGACAGTTGTGCAGTAGAGTCTTGGAAAATATGGATAGAGATGGATTCATGAGACAAATATATGATAATGGAGGACATAATGGATTCATAGATTGGTTCAGAGAGTGGTTCAGAGACAAAGGAACATTATCATGATGGATTCAAAATTGACAGATATTTTTGGGACACATGCAGTGCATACATCAGTTCAAATTCAAAATAGAGTAATTCTCAGAAACAACAATGAAAAAACTCCCTACGAGCTATGGAAAGTAAGACCAACAAATGTGAATCACTTCATATTATTTGTAATCAAATGCTACATCAAAAGAGAAGATGGAAGAATGAGAAAGTTTGACTCTCGTGTGGACAAAGGAGTACTTGTTGGTTACTCAAGTAAAAGGGAAGCATACAAGTGTTACAATACGAGGTTCAAAAAAATTGTGGAAATAATGAATGTAATAATTGATGAAACAAGTGGACAAGAATTAAAAGAAGAAGAAAATGAATCAATGGAACAACTTTACGAAGAAGAAGAAGAAGATGAATAATAAGTCTACATCGAACAACCATAAGGATTTCAGTTGTCAGAGAGCATAGATTATGTGTGAAAATTGAAGAAGGGATTGTATGGTCTAAAACAGGCTCCTAGAGCATGGTACTCTAGACTGGATAAATATTTATAGCAGGTAGGGTTCAGAAAAGGAGGTACATACAACAACCTCTACATCAAGGTAACTCAAGATAATATTTTATTAATTGAATTTTATGTTGATGATATTATCTTTGGATATTTTATTAATTGAATTTTATGTTGATGATATTATCTTTGGAAGCAATGATGACAGGTTAAGCCAAAAATTTGCAAAGGATATGCATAATGAATTTGAAATGTCATTACTCAGAGAACTATCCTTCTTTCTGGGTCTTCAGATATGTCAAAGCAACCAAGGAATTTTTATTTCTCAAACTAAGTATATCAGAGAAAAGATAAAGAGGTTCAGAATGGAATATTGCAAACCAGTTACCACTCCTATGCAAACCAGTTGCAAGTTCAACAAAAATGATGATTCAAAGTCTACAAACCAGAGTAATACAAGTCAATGATTGTTGTAGGTGAATCCCCTTTTGGACAAGTGGATTCCCTCTCGTTCTCTGGACTCCTAAAGCCAAGACAGAAAAGTGCTTAACATGGACACTGACATCCTTTTAGATCTAATCAAGCTAATGAATGAAAGAGAAGGAGAAATATATGTAACTTATTATTGACGTTTTTCCTTGCAAAGTCATGGCTGAGCTTCAATCTTGAGCTCCTCGATAGGTCCTACAAAACAAACAAAGATACAAAGGAATTCCTACTCTACTGATATTAGCTCAATCAGAGATCCATCTGCTGTAGACAAACTCATATAGAATAGGCACAAGTTTGAAAGAAACAGGCCAAGCATTGATTATTAATGAGAACAAGTAAAAGTACTTACGATCCTTTGAATGAAGGTGCAACATCTTCTTCTAGTTCTCCTTGTCCAACCCCTTTTCTCAAATGATCTCCACTGATTGCTTTGATTGAATCTCCCTCATGAGATCATAAGTTTGATGTAATTCCCAATATCCATTGTAAATACCTTCTTATGAGATCATAAGTTAGGCATAATTCTCAATCTTCCTTGTACCTTTCTGTCAATACCACTTATAGGATCATAAGTTTGGTACCAATCTCTACTCTCTATTGTATCTTTCACCATGAGAAGGCCTCTTTATATAACCTTGGAGAGGTCCAACCACTTGAGATATCTTTGGGATGAGTTGAGGATTCCTCTCCTTCAGTTGAGGATCTCCCTTAATATCATGCCTTGACCATCTATTCGAATCCAAATACCTTCAAGAATTGAGGGATTCTTCCCTTATTTACCTAAACAAACCCAGAATTTGCTAAGAAAATTGTAGCTCTCCCCCAAAAGGGTGCACAGGGTGCTCAAGAACTCCCCCAAAGAGGCTCAGGGAGTGCCAAGACTCCTTGACAGTGGGTAGGGGAGTGCTCCTCTCCAAAATTCATTTCTGAGTAGTTTTTCCAATGGAAAAAGACTTGTACTTCCTGTCAAGTGATTTCTCTTCTTTCAAACTAACCTTTGAGGTGTCTTAAGTTTCTTTATGATGTCGTTAGAGGCACGACATATGCAAGATGGAAGTATGATGTTTGTGACACTTGCAACACTTCTAGTCAAGACGTGACACTTACAACACTCATAATGGTGACCCTTGCAACACTATTAGAGTGAGTAATTTTGAGGTGTAGAAGATTTCCCCCCAAAGTACGAAGTTAGAAGACGATGATGACTGAAGTACTTTGTAGAATTTTTCAATCAAGGGTATGGACACAAAGAAACTAGAAAAATTTGCACACAACCATCAAACAAATATTATGACATATTTCAAACCCAAGGCAAGCATACCTATGCTTGAGTGATAAATACTTTTAGGTATGGCCACCATAAAATACATTTCGGATACATAATTATATTGACAAAAGGTATAGCCACTGAAGATACAATGTGGATCTATACTCCTATGACCTGAACTGATCGTAGCCATGAAGAATACATAGTGGATCTACGAGATGACAAGACATAGCCATGACTAATACAAAGTGGATCTATGTAACAATATATGTGTCATAGTCCAAAAGAACTCCTTTGCAACCTAGGAAAAGTATACATAAGAGTGAAAACTCAACCCAGGGTCTTCTTACCGATCCCTATGTAGTACGAATCTAACCATGTGAATAGATGTCCTGATGTCAAACATGGAAGAAACCACTTGATTACCGGTCAATGATGTAAACCATTAACAAGCATGAGGGAGATCACCATTGATGTCAATGATTCCCAAGGTACTGTAGTACATTCCGATGAATGCAAATGAATGAGATGAAGTCGAACATCTGTGGAATTATCCGATCAGAGGTCTATGATGTAAACCCAATGTCGAACATGAGGAGTCCTACCATTGAGGCATACAGGTCTCAAGGTACTAACTGGTTTCTAATTCTAGCTCCTTGATAATGTGTTGAAGTCAACAGGAATAGAATCGTCGAAGGAGGGCCTTAATGTATCCCCCATCAACGAAACGAAACTGGCAGAGAGATCTAATTGGTAGATCAAATGAACATGGAATGACACAAGTATTGAAACAAGATATTTGTGATGGTTGAATCTCGAGGCAGATACTTTCGCTGAAAACTAAGTAACAACAACATAAACTTGACATGGACCAAATCATGATGATGCAATGGATACAGTGACTTTCGTCGGGTGACCCAAAGGAGTAAAAGAAACTCAAAGGATTGGCTCAGTGAAGAGGTTCAATGGATTAAAATGCATGCAAATACAAAGTGCCGTGTTCAAGGGAGACTGTAAGAGATACTGGTAGTGTTCTCAAAAAACTGTTCGGCTTGCTTCTTTTAATCTCCCCCCCATCCATATAGACGAGTACCTCTTTTTAATTTAACAAGCTCAAGGAGGGTAACACATGCTCGATATGACTCACCTTCAATAATTCCCTCTTCCTTTGTTTAATGGACTGGAATAAATAAGGGTTCAATCCCATATCGGCCCTTCAATGTATGATTGTTTAACGAGTCCAGAGAAGGTAAAATCAATGGTTTTTCATATTTAGAGAGTCAGAAAAAAACTTAAAGACGACTCCAATGTTGTCCTTTTTCGTAATGTTAGTCTCACGAGGCTGAAAAAGAGATAAATTATCACTCGAAAGAGGCCCTTTCAAACCTTTTAACGAGTGGGAAATGAAGCAAGATTACTCAAAAATCTTTTCATGTTTAGAGAGTCTGAAAATAAGTCAAAGACAAGTCCAAGGGGTTCCTTTTTCGTTTAACCATGCGGGTCCAAAAAAGAGATAAAATTTTACCCAGTTGCATTCTCATGTATTTACGAGCACGAGAAAGAACAAAAACTAAGCTCAATATTCCCCTATCTTGAAAGATGGGGGATTAACTCCAGAATGATCATCAAAGGCTAGAGACATGCCCTCGAAGCTTCAATTAATTCACCAACTTTGAGGTTTCCACCAATTTCTCTAATTGATGGAGAAAAAGGATAAGAGTGGATGAAATGAAGGTTCAAGAGAGCTGATTGTTTCATTTTTTAACGAGCTTGACACAAGAAAAAGAACTATGCTCAGGGCTTTGGGTTCAATCCTCAAATTGTTGTTTCATTTTTTAACGAGCTTGCTACAGAGAGGAAAACTGTGCTCGTGACCTCTGTTTCATTTTTTAACAATCTTTCTACAGAGAAGAGAAACTATGCTCGTGGGATCTTCTTGATCATGGATTCCAAGAGAATAACACTTTGGAAGGACAACATGTCAATGGACAAAAATCGGTCATGGCTGCCAAGAGATCTTCACTAGATGGAAGAAAATCACTCTGGAAGGAACACATGTCGAGGGTCACGACAAGGGTAAGGATATTAAGCTCCAATAGCCCTATTGAAGAGATCACCATGTCAACTACCATATCCAAATAATTGGAAGTTGAAGGAATGGGATACAATGACACATAATTGACATGCGGTGGGGGCGATACTGTCGTCATATAAGAACCATTCAAGGATATAATCCAGTCAGGATCAATGAAGAAAAGTTGATTAATGGTCACAATTCTTCCATCGTGAGGGAAATATATCACATGAAAAAAAGTGGACACAATAGATTTCATGGAATAGAAATAATCCCGCCCAAGGAGTAAAGCGAAATCCAAGGGGTCTCGGACTACCATGACATCAATAAAGATAGTTTTCCCTTCCAAAGTTACCAAAAAATGAAGAAGAGTCCCTAAAGGTTGACTAGTTCTTCTGTTAAAATCTAACAAATTCTGTGTAACTGACGCAAGCTGAGGACAACCCAAAGCGTGCCAAGCAACAGAGGATAAAATACTAACGGATGGACCTTCATCTATCATCGTTTGAGGAACGTCCCGACCACAAACATGTATTGTAATCTGGAAAGGAATGTGAGAGGGAAGATGAGGTCTAGTTAGCTCACCCCAATCACTCGATCAACCACTTTGGCACTCGTTAAAGGAGGAGTGGGATCGATTGATGAAAGAACCGGATCGACCACTTGGGTTTCATTATCCAAGGAGAGAATGGGGTCAATGGGTGGAAACATATCGATCGCTTTGGTGTCACTCTCTAATGAGAGAGTGGAGTTGACCGAGGATGAAAATGGATTGGCTACTTGGGTTACACTCTTTTGATGAAGAGTAGGGATGATCGATGATGAAACTAGATCATCTACTTGGGTTTGTGGTTCAATCGAGGAGGAAACTAGATTGACCACCTGATCAAACTGACTGATCGGGGATGGAATCGGATTGACCAGTCCATAAACTAATGATGCTTTGGGGGTAAGATTACGATAACCTTTTGGAAGTTGATTTTTTTCCAAAAGAGAAGAAGCCTCGTCCATATGAGGACAAAGGTGAGAATAATGATCACCTTTGCATAACATACAAGGAAATTTGGCAGTTGTCTTCTTCTTACCAACCTGAACATCATTAGTTGACAGGGCATCACCAACATGTCTAGTAGAGGCCGATGATGTAGAGGACCACATTTCTAAGACCCTAGGAATACCAGGGAAATCCCTCAGAAAGTGGTCACCCTTACAAAGACTGCAAGGGAATTTAGGTTTCAGATTTTTCATTTTAATATTGTTGACCTCATCAACACTCCCAGTAATATTAATAGTAACTGGTTGCTTGGATCCAACATCTGATGTTGTTGGTGCCTTGGTCCTTTTCGGGCTCTTCTTATTCTTCTCTTCCTGTTTCTTCTTCTTCTGATCAACCTGACTACTTTCTTTAGAGCTTTCACTAGGCGAAGAAGGAGAAATGGAAGGATACTTAATGGGTGAAGAAGGTGAAAATTAGACGTGAGGTTGATGTGTGGGTTTGTACTGACATCTAAAGTATTAGGTTCAGTTGAAACATTGGAAGGATTCAACATCACCAGAGTGGGGAATAACCAAACCGGTAATCCAATGGTGAGTTCTGGAAGACTCAGTGTGGCAATGTACAGAGGACCAAAGTTTCCAAAAGAAGAAAAGGTATAAGGTTCCCCAGGAGAAGGGGTTCCTCCATTGGTACTCTCATAATTTGATGCCATTAACATTGACTTGACCTAAGGTCCACTAAGTAACACAACCAACACACGCTATAAATCTAAGAAGCAAACAATCAAACAAAACCTTCCCACAATGAAACCGCTAGTTGGTGATGAAATCCAATGTCGTGAGATCAAAATAGGAAGAGGTGGGGATAGAGCAGGTGGATCAGTTACGTTGGTGACCTGCTTAACGAACTTATGCCTTGGTGTAAGCTTCCACATATTAATTGTGGATTTACCCTCCAAGGAACCCGAGTGATTTTTGACCAATGTCTGTTCTTGGTACAGTGAGACTTCCCTTCACTGTCACCTCATGTAAGACCCTAAATATTATGGCTACTAAGGTCACCAATTCACAGTCAGCCCCTGGATAGGTATAGTCGACAGTCCAATCCAAACATATGGGCAGGATAACAAGTCCAAAATCAACTCGAGAGGCTCCCACCCATAATCATGGGTATACCCTCAAGTGACCCCCAATATACGATCCAACCTCTACAAACAATTGAACCACGAAGGGATAATTTCCATAACTCACCTGAATGCGACCTCGTGTGTAACCCTTGTGTGAGAGGGGGATCCCAAAAATCCTATATGAAAATTGGATTTTCTCTCCCTATCACAAGATGCTAAGTTTTTTTGATAGCTTTGGAAAGTTATCCTTTCAACCTATTCCAAAGCCATACACCTTAAACTAATGTAGGTTTGCTAACAAAGATGTAAAAAGTCTAATAAATTTTGGTTAAGCATTTATTTTAGTGGCTGTTGTTTACTCAGAGGTGTATGGCAGTGAATACTGATGATATTATGACTCAGTTCCCAAAACATGCATAAGAAATGATAAGCAATATTTTCTTTCAATGAATGTCTAATTAAGGGAAGGAGAAGGATTTTCCTTTCAATGTCAAACACCAAGATGAAATGACCTCATGCAGTAGTCCTCAATAAGGAATCCAATGCAATGCTAAAATGTTTATATGTGACTAATAACCAGTAGATGTAAATCTTCCTATGCTAATCAGACTTCAAGATTTGTGAGATTTAAGCAATCTAGAAGCAAACTTCACATAAACAAAAAGACACCCTTTTTTTTATCAAAACAAGAAAAAGAAATCCAAAAACTCAAAATGAAGGAGAAAGATATTGGACAAGATGACTCAAAGATAAAAAAGAAAAGTACAAATAACCTTTGAATCCCCTTACAAAGTTTTCACTCAATCGGATAAATGAGAAAAAAACGACAAATTGACTCTAAATCACCAAGGACAAAGAGTTATTGCAAAGTAAAAGCAAATGTAAAAAAAAATCCAAACAAAAGAGGATGAATCCTTAGAAAAAAGGGTATTTGAAAGCCAATATCAATATGGACTAAGAGTATGGGACCCTGAGCAAAAGTCAAAAACCAAGAAATAGCTTCAGAAGATGAAAATTCTGTAGAATTTCTCACAAAAATGGGGTAGAGATCTGATGTAAGGGGAACCAGAGCGTTCCATATCTATGTACAAGGCTATAGGGGAGTGCTAGCACTCTAACAACAATAGGAGGGGAGCGCTCTGCTCCAAAAACTCAGAAAAAAGACCAGAAACGCAAAAAATCAAGGCAATTTAGTCAATCAAGGTGATCATAATGACATAAAGAGGCAATCAAACCAATCTAAGAATACAAAATACAATATGGATAATATAAAATCAGTGGGAAAAGGGCCAAAACAAGATCTAGGAATGGAAACAAAAATCAGATCTCCTCCCTAGTGCAATCGTCAATTTCTGTTGTAGGTGAATCCCCTTGCGGACAAGTGGATTCCCTCTTGGTCTCTAGACTCCTAAGGCCAAGACATAAAAGTTCTTAACATGGACACTAAAATCCTTTTATATCTAATCAAGCTAATGAATGAAAGAGAAGGATAAAGATATGTACCTTATTATCGACGTTTGTCCTTGCAAAGTCCTGGCTGAGCTTCGATCTTGAACTCCTCGATGGGTCCTACAAAACAAACAAAGATACAATGGACTTCCTACTCTACCGATATTAGCTCAATCATAGATCCATATACTATATACAAACTCATATAGAACAAGCACAAGTTTGAAAGAAACAGACCAAGCATTGATTATTAATGAGAACAATTAAAAGTACTTACGATCCTTTGAATGAAGGTGCAACAACTTCTTCCATTCTCCTTGTCCAACACATTTGCTCAAATGATATCCATTGATTTCTTTGATGGAATCTCCCTCATGAGATCATAAGTTTTATGTAATTCCCAATATCCATTATAAATACCTTCTTATGAGATCATAAGCTAGTATAATTCTCAATCTTTCTTGTACCTTTTTGTCAATACCACTTACATGATCATAAGTTTGGTATCAATCTCTAGTCTCTATTGTATCTTTCACCATGAGAAGGCCTCCTTATATAACCTTGGATAGGTCCAACCACTTGAGAGATCTTTGGGATGAGTTGAGGATTCCTTTCCTTCAGTTGAGGATCTCCCCTAATATCATGCCTTGACCATCTATTTGAATCCAGCTACCTTCAGGAATTGAGGGATTCTTCCCTTATTTGCCTCAAAAAACCCATAATTTGCTAAAGAAAGGGTAGTTATCCCCCAAAAGGGTGCACAGGGTGCTTATTCACTCCCCCAAAGAGGCTCAGGGAGCACCAACACTCCCTAACAGTGGTTAGGGGAGTGCTCCTCTCCAAAATTCATTTTTGAGTGGTTTTTCCAATGGAAAAAGGCTTGTACTTCCTATCAAGTGATTTCTCGTCTTCCAAACTAACCTTTGAGGTGTCTTAAGTGTATTTATGATGTCGTTAGAGGCACACCATATGCAATATGGTAGTATGATGTTTGTGACACTTGAAACACTTGTGGTCAAGATGCGACACTTGCAGACAAGATGCGACACTTACAACACTCGTAATGACGACACTTGCAACACTATCGGAGTGAGTAATTTTGAGGTGTAACAATGATTGGTAGATTACAATATGTGACAACATCTAGACCATATGTAATGTAGGAAGTTGGACATGTGTCACGATTTCAAGCAGCACCAAAGGAATCACATGTCTTAGCAGTGAAGAGGATTTTCAGATATCTCAAAGGAACATAAGAGTTTGGATTATGGTATCCAAAAGGAAAGGATCTATCACTTATTGCCTACACATATGTATGTTGTGCATGTTTCATTGATGACTGACAAAGCACGCATGGAGCAACGTTCTACTTGGGTGAGTGTTTAGTATCTTGGCTAAGAAAGAAACAATCATCAATATCTTTATCTACAATTGAAGCATAGTATATTGCAACAACATGATGTTGTACTGAGGTTCTATGGATGAAACAAACTTTGATAGATATACAGGCTGAATATGATGAGCCCATTCCAATCTATTGTGATAATACAAGTACCATAAGTATCTCAAAGAACCCAGTGATGTGCTCCAAGACGAAGAAAATTCCAATAAAGTATCAATTTCTAATGGAACATGTTTCAGAGAAGAACATCAGAGTTGAATATGTAGGAACAAAATAACAAGTGTCAAACATATTTATAAAACCGCTTCCAAGGGAATCCTTTGAGTATTTTTTTCCAGAGACTCGAAGTAATTTCTACTCCAAAATTAATGATTTTGAATTCTTATCTTATATGTCTTAGATTTACATGAGGAAGCACCCTAAAGAGGACAATTCAGGTTGGGGATCCGTTTTAGGAAGAGTTCAATCAAGGGGAGTATCCCCAAGGACAATTCAGTTAGGGGCAGAAACCCCAGATGGAAAAATACCTTTTCCATTGATGACAAAGGGGAAGAGATTTATTGGATGCAAAGGTAAATGCTTGGAGAAAGAGAATAGAGGCATGGTTCCAGGGGGAGCGATGGCCACAAGGGGGGCATGAGTGATATGAGTTCAGTATTGCATCGGAGTGTTTCCATCAATGCCAAAGGGAGATATTGTTGATTATTTGGGTTGGTTGTGTTAGCAATAGAAGTCACCTTCAGATTGCATTGAAGGTAAACCCAATACCCATCATTTTATATGTTACAGGTAATTGAGTTTTGAGTGGTAAAATGGAGAAAACTCAATAATAATAGCATTTTAACTCATAAATCTGGACTAGCATGCACCAACTATTGAGGTCTTGGATCAACTTCAGTCAGTAAGTTGGAGTAAGGGTGAGTAGGAGGAATATTTAGTGAGAAAGGTGTAGAGATATACTATGAACATCAAATTTTCCAATAGCCTAAGGAGGAAAAACTTAAACACAAGGTACTCTTGGATTCAAATTTCAAGGAAACTGGAAGAAATCATAATAGTAATATAATCAAACATTTATCATAATACAGTTACAACAATCCATGTGAATCAATCAAACATGAACTCTCTCAGTATCAGAGGCAAATACTATGGAGTAAGAAAGATGACTTTTATTAAACAAGATGTCTCAAAAACAAATACATAACTAGAGAACTAGTTGTTCTCAATCAAAATATTACAATAGCAGGGAGCGTAGCTCAACAATTCGACCTTAAAAAAATATCAAAATTGCCTATGTATACTAAAACGCTACAACCACCAGGAATTCGATCAGATCACTTCCTTCAAAGCCTTCAATCAGCTCCCACTTTGTCAGGTTGTGCAGACCTCATGATTTCATATGCGAGCCAAGCATAGTTATGTGTTTCGCAGGAAACGTTTCCCACAAGGAATATTCATATCGTAATTGTGCCTTCAAGGCTGCTCTCTGCAACGTTTTCCATTTATGGGATGAGGCGAGGTCTCAAGTGTTGCCCACAATCTTTAATAACTGTCTTCATTGGGATTAGGACTGGACCTAACACCCATAACATTTCTCAGACAATGCCAATGACTTATGTGATTCCATCCTAATGCCTCGAGGCCATGAATGGTCTTTGTCTATGACAAATGCGATATTTGCAGATAGCAGCATGATATCATATATGCAGGGGTGATGTGGAGCAAGGTGCTTGGTGAAAACTCCCATGACCCAACAAGTGAGCATCGACCATGTGGAAGTAAGCGATTGGGGGAGTGGAGGTTGGGATGAGGTATTAGGAAGGTGTTGTGCCCCAACAACTCCCCCTCAATTTTTACAAAATTTAAAGGGCCCCTATTAAAATCTAGATAATTATAATGAGCTAGAGAATCAACCTTTTCAAATAGTTCCATACATTGGCTTGGTTTGAGACAAACTTAAGACATTCACTATAGTATGAAACATTTATTACAAGATTATATTTCAAAAGTTAGAAATGAGCATAAAAATCTCAATTTAAACAAAAACATTAATTTTTATCAAATGTTTATTTTTGTTTAAATTATGATTATGTGTTCATTCTTTTGCTCATTAGAAAGTTTGACTATTTTGAATAATGGGTTCAATACTTCATCAAATAATATCTTGGTTGGTTTCTCATTTTCATAAAATCATTTGGTGATATTAATTAATTAAATTATTTTTGCATTTTGCATTTCATTTCAAAATAATAATAATAAAAGAATTATCTATCATTTGTTTGATTTTGTAAAAAACTAAAATTAATATTTTTTCTTCATTAACTTGAAGATTCTAGATCATATTTGAAAACAAATTATAAATAATGTTTGTTTATAAGTTATAATTAGTTTAAATTCATTTTTTATTTTTCTAGATTTTGTTTTATTCTCAATTTTTAGGTTATTAATTTAGGTTTCTTTTTGTTTCACAGGTTTCTATTGTCAAATATTTGATAATCTGATCATGGTTTGATTTTATTATTCAAATACATTCAATATGATTGATCCAAAAATAATTTTGGATTGCTACAAATAATTTTATGAGCAACAATAGATAAAATTTGGAAAGGCGTCAAGATCAGATAGGAAATTTTGTAGAACTAATTTCAGCCAAACCGTGAGGAATTTGAAGAAACGGTTGAAAACCCAGAACCAAAATGGACCCATTTACCTTTCATGTAGATAGTTTCCCAAACAAATGCACGATTTGAGAGATATTTGGGTCTCTTTTAGAGGCAAATTGCAGGTGGCGGAAATTAATAGTGACGCCCAAACTCTTCATTCATTTTATAAATATATGAGAAAGATCAGAGCCATGGAGATAGAATAATTGGAGAGGAGGATTTTAGTCCTTTCTCTTTTGTATATTATTTATTTTGTAAACTTTTTATTTCTTTTCAAATGGAGTAATGGAAGATTGAAATCTTTGGGAGAATGGACGAGTATTTTTAAAGAAGAATATGAAATTCCAGGTTGCTTAATGGCTTTTGTCCTGTAAGTAAAATGGATTTATTTTGATATAATATATTCATATTCTTTGAATAATTGATTATGCATTGATTTAAATAGCTTTAGTCTTTTTTATCAATACATGGTTAATTATTATCATTTCTGTATTAATTTTTTCAATCTTTAAGAGTTTATTATCTTAAAAATTCTTCCAGGACTACAATATGGGCATGTGATTTTGAGAAAGAATATGGGAAAGTGATTCATCTTTGGCTTTAGACCTGTGTGATACTTATTCCATTTCATTATTGTTGTATTATAAAAATGTTATTATGGTTGATTTTAGCTTTAGCTTGTCATCATATCGTGTTTTCATATTGTTAAATGTTATATGTTGCCCATAATTTCTTATTCCATTTTTCATGTGTGATCAATCGATCATTTGATTATTGTGGAATTTATTTCTAATGTTAAGTGATGGATAATATTAATACTCAGAATTGAGTTTTCTTTCATTCTTAAATATTGATTATCTTAAGATCACACAATTTTTAATTAGTTGTCTTCCTGTTGTTATTAATTTACTCCTATATCAAATACTTCTTTGAATGTATTCTATAAGTGCTAGTATTGTTATGTTATAGGTTTCCCTTAACAACAGTACAGGAAGGAGCTCATACAACATATAAAGATAACTACCAGTTTCGTTGATCAACGACAGGTTATTATGTGTGTTATTTAGTTGAGTTGTTTATGAATGAAACAATGAATGTATGGTTCAACTTTGACTATCCACATGTTCATGTTTCATTAACATTTTTGCAAGATTCTTTAAATTTATAAAAGTATTTTTTTTTTTTTTTTATGTGCTTTCTTTATCTTCTTCCTAGAAATAATCATTTTTCACATCGATTTTCGTAAGTTTTGATTAAAACTTGCATCTTTTAAATCATGTAAATAAATGAGACTTGTATATCTTCTTCTTAAATACAACTACTACAGTGACATTAGAGCATATGTACATATATATAGTGTTTAGTAATTAGTTAGTTACTTCTCTCTTTTATTCATTTCTTTTAGGATTCGTAGATTGGCTAATGAAGCCATGAAACACGTCAGAACGAGTTACACCAAACAACTTGGGTTATTTAGACAACCCCGTATCAGACTCGCTCTTCCAGTTGACGGACAATCAATTTCGCCCGTCAACAACTGGCGCTAGAAGGAGGGCCAGACTGACAAGCTGGCCTTGTAGAAGTCTTTGTTTTGAATTTAATTAATTTCCCATGGCTCGCCAAATCACTATGTTGGAACATGCTTTCCACTTCTCATTACCTGATATTCCCAACAAGACAGTCTCTCTCATGTCCAAACTCACCTTTGATGGTGGGGCGAATGTATCTGCAAAATACCATATTAACAAGTTTTGGTGTAAATGCATCAAACATGATATTTCTGATTTAAAGGTTTTGTGCAGATTGTTTGCTTTTACTTTCAGGGGTCAAATTGAACATTGGTTTGAGTCTTTTCCAACATATCACATTTTTGATTGGTTTCAGTTTGTAGTTGAATTTTTAGATGCTTTTGAAATCTATGATTACAATCAATTATGTGAAGAATTTCAGACTTTGCTAAGCAATGGTGATTCATTTTCAAAAGGCTTTTAGAAAAGAATCCATCATGTTATTTGTAAATTTAATCTTGATGACATGTCATTTGTATTAAATCTCCTCTATGATTCTTGCATCCAGTCATATTCAATCACAAATGATGAAGAAGTTACAAATACTATCACTCAATTGCAAGAATTGTGTTCACAGGATGAGAGGGATGCATCCAAAAATGTTGAACAAACAAGGGAGGTAGAATCTATTGAAAATGTTCTTACTGACAATAAAATTGGTTTTTCCTCTGAATCATTGTATTTTCAGTCCTCGACTATCATGGAAGAAGATTCAATGTTGGGTCAAGGTGAATGTCCTTGTTCTCCTAACTCTTTCTCTAATCAGTATTTAAATTCGATTATTGAAGAAGACATAGGTGATGAAAATGATCTTAAGCATTCGAACATTCCAATGAAAGTGATTAGAGATCTAGATCTACAATTGGAAGAAGTAACCTTAAACCCTCATCTACAAATCATACCTTATCAACATGAAAGATCAGATGTTTTCCATGAAAGTTTTGAATTATCTATTGTACAGGAGGTAAATTTAGATGATCATATTATGTTGAAGAATTTATCACCAAAACAAAGTGAAAGTTTTAAGGAAAATGAAGAGGAATGTCTTGAGAATACCATTGTTAAATATCATAGCCCAAGATATTATTTTCATGTGTTTATTTCTGATTCCTTTTACTCTTTATATCCCGATCTCTTCTTAGATTCTGGTGGATTTGATACTTTACCCAAGGTATCTTACTCTTTTACACCACAATCCAATCTTTTTGATATGCCAAAATTTGGTGAAACTAATTCCAAACATAACACTTATCAAGTCGGATTTGATGCTCTTTCACTTTCATCACTTGAATGGAAAAATGACATGTTGCAAGATGTTTTTACACGATTTATTTTTGAAAAAGACAATGCACTCATCCTTATGGAAATCAAATATTCTATATTGCATATTTGTTCTTTGATTAGTTTGAATTTTAATGTTTATGCTTCACATTTTGAAACGATCAATCTCATCAAAGGAAGCGTTCAAACCAATAATCTAATTGATGTCATGAATCCTCTTATGATGTGTTTCCCATTGATATATCCATTTCATCAAAGTCATAGTTTGCATCCTAATTCTTATGACATGATCTTAGAATGGCTTGAAGATTCATATCTAAAAAATCTTCATAATAAAGATAAAGTTTCGCTTGCTTTGTTTCTACCTAAATATCTAAGAAGTAAGCATCACATGATTTTTTTTTATCCTTCGTGTGAAGAAATTGATGAACACTTGGAGAATGGTCAGGAGGATGAGACACTTCGACCTTGGTTGATGGTTATGTCAGGTCCCCATAATATTGACAAGTTTTCCAAACTTAGTTACACTCTCACACGCCATTATGACTCATATCACAACCATATTGCAGAATGGTTGGATTATTCATACAAAAAGAATTTTCAAGGGAATGGTAAGGTCATGCTTGCTTTGTTTTTAAATGATGATGATAAAGGTAAGTATGATATATTTTTGTTATTTTTTGATATACTACCATTCTTGTTAGTAATATTTGATTTTGTTTCCATTGTAGGATTGGAGTTACTTCGATGGCTACATTGGAAGCATGACTTCACTTAGTATTTTTGATTTGTTTAGTAGTTAGAGTAGGTTTAGGAGTAGGTTTTCTTTTAGTTTTATTTCTTAGTTTTTCTCTTTGTAATAATGTAGTTATGAACACAAGAGGGCACTGCAAAAGAACCATAATATGAATGTTGTCAGGGAAGTCCACTTTAAATCTTTTTCTCTCTTCTTTTCATTGAATATTTCTTTTCAAAAATGCAGTATCGTCATGGAAATTTTAAATGGAAAAAAAAGAGATAAGTAAATTTAAACTATCAATTAAACCTTGACCTAAGGTGCCACAAGTAGGAATGCACTCATCTTAATAAGGATTTTTCTATTTTTAGTCTCTTTTATTTTTAATAATAATGCTTGGTCAAAGCAGTATCTCATGCATCAATATATTAAGAAAAGAACTTGCTCGCACGTGATATTTTATATGATTTAGTTCTTCCTTTATTTTACAGTGAGATGCTAGTGGATCCAAAAGCTCAAGTTTATCTTTGGCCAAAATCATTTCTTGAAAAGTTTTCTTTTGTTGTTTTGATTTTGTGTACTTCTGATTTTCTAATCTCATTAATAAAATTTGATTTTGTTTGTTGTGTGTTTTTGTTTTCTTTGATTATTTTAAATGATTTTTATTCTTATCTTTCTTTTTGACTCAATATATTTATGATCAAAGAACTATTGTCGAAAGAAACATTTATTTTAAGACTTGTGTTTTTAAAGAAAATTGAAATAAGTTCAAAGAGGTCCTGATATTAAGATATAGCTCAGAAAATTGATTTTTAAGTCAATTGTCACTTTCATTTTGTCCTCAAATTGTCTTTGTCAGAGTATTACAACAGAGATATGATTTAAATCTTTGAGAATTAAGATGATCTTTAAACTTTTTATGCCGTCCATATTCTTAAGGAATCACTTTTAAGTGCTTCCCCATTCTCTAGATGATTTCTTAAAGGAAATATAAAATCTCTAAACCATGATAAAACTTCCAGTTTTGAAAGAAAATAAATAACATGGTCAACTATTCACCTGTATTGCAATTAACCTCCAGTATCACCCTGCTCTCTTTGTCATCAAGAAATCTATAATTGTATTATTATTTAAAAGTGGAATAAGAGAGTTGAAAGAACTTATGTGTGGGAAGTGTGTGTAAACCTGTCGGGGTACTGAATAGGCTCCCTGGCAGTGGGTAAATATACACATGATACCAAGACAACTTTGTCGGGGTACTGAACAAGCCTGCTGGCAACGAAGCAATGTCGGTTCGAGAGGTAGCAAGTATATGTTTTCAAATTAAATTTTATGGAAGTATACATCATGTGGATACAACTATTGGATGGGATTAAAGTACTTGAGTGGGTTAAATGACATCCCTGTCGAGGCTATGGATGCCTGCTGATAGCAATGGCTCTGTCAACGGTATTGAAGTTCTTTTATAAACATCGTGACTCATTGATTAAGACATTATTTCAGGTTATAATCTTCTACAAAGAAAATTGTATTTTCTGGTTATAACATTGAGCTTATCCTAATACTATATGGTCTCAGAGTGAATTTATTTCAGGGAGATTAAATCCTTTTTCAAGTCTTATTATTTTCTTCCTGAGATGAAATATTATCATATTAGAGATAACTGATTCACCCAGTAAGTCGCCATTTGTTGGGCCCCAAAAACTCCCCCCCTAAATTTTTACAAAATTTAAAGGGCCCCTATTAAAATCTTGATAATTATAATGAGCTACAGAATCAACCTTTTCAAATAGTTCCATACCTTGGCTTGCTTTGAGACAAACTTAAGAAATTCACTATAGTATGAAACATTCATTACAATATTATATGTCAAAAGTTAGAAACAAGCATAAAAATCTCAATTTAAACAAAAACGTTATTTTTTATCAAATGTTTATTTTCGTTTAAATTATGATTATGTGTTCATTCTTTTTCTCATTAGCAAGTTTGACTATTTTGAATAATGGGTTCAATACTTCATCAAATAATATCTTGGTTGGTTTCTCATTTTCATAAAATCATTTGGTGATATTAATTAATTAAATTCTTTGTGCATTTTGCATTTTATTTCAAAATAATAATAATAAAAGAATTATCTATCGTTTGCTTGATTTTGTAAAAAACTAAAATTAATATTTTTTCTTCATTAAATTGAAGATTATAGATTATATTTGAAAACAAATTATAAATAATGTTTGTTTATAAGTCATAATT
The DNA here is from genome assembly GCA_009831015.1 of Picea engelmannii. Classification (NCBI taxonomy): domain Eukaryota; kingdom Viridiplantae; phylum Streptophyta; class Pinopsida; order Pinales; family Pinaceae; genus Picea; species Picea engelmannii. The sequence continues at coordinate 164,464 of ML786284.1, forward strand.
AGTTTAAATTCATTTTTTATTTTTCTAGATTTTGCTTCATTCTCAATTTTTAGGTTATTAATTTAAGTTTTTTTTTGTTTCATAGGTTTCTATTATCAAATATTTGATACAAATCTGATCATGGCTTGATTTTATTATTCAAATACATTCAGGATGATTGATCCAAAAATAATTTTAGATTGCTACAAATAATTTTATGAGCGACAACAGATAAAATTTGGAAAGGTGTCAAGATCAAATAGACGATTTTGCATAACTGATTGCAGCCAAACCGTGAGGAATTTGAAGAAACAGTTGAAAACCCAGAACCAAAATGGATCCATTTACTTTGCGCGTATAGATTTTCCCAAACAAATGCATGATTTGAGAGATATTCGGGTCTCTTTTAGAGACAAATTTCAGGTGGCGGAAATTAATAGTGATGCCCCGACTCTTCATTCATTTTATAAATATATGAGAAAGATTAGAGCCATGGAGATAGAAGAATTAGAGAGGAGGATTTTAATCCTTTCTCTTTTGTATATTATTTCTTTTGTAAAATTTTTATTTCTTTTCAAATGGAGTAATGGATGGCTGGAATCTTTGGGAGAATGGACGAGTATTTTTAAAGAAGAATATGGAATTCCAGGTTGCTTAATGGCTTTTGTCCTGTAAGTAAAGTGGTTTTATTTTCATATAATATATTCATATTCTTTGAATAATTGATTATGCATTGATTTAAATAGCTTTAATCTTTTTTTATCAATACATGGTTAATTATTATCATTTATGTATTAATTTTTTCAATCCTTAAGAGTTTATTATCTTAAAAATTCTTCGAGGACTACAATATGGGCATGTGATTTTGCGAAAGAATATGGGAAAGTATTTCATCTTTGGCTTTAGACCTGTGTGATACTTATTCCATTTCATTCTTCCATTATTGTTGTATTATGAAAATGTATTATGGTTGATTTTAGCTTTAGCTTGTCATCATATGGTGTTTTCATACTGTTAAATGTTATATGTTTTTTTTTTTTGTAAGTAAGAGGAGTAAATATATTAAGATCCTCCAAAATATGAAGGAGAATGACAAAATAAATAGCTGACCAGGCTGCAGTTATTGGACTACCCCAGCCAAGGGGAAACCAGTCCAGCCAGCCTATCCATACCACTAATTAAACAAGTCATAATTTAAAAGAGTATTACTACTATTTTCCACCCAAGACCTGGACACTCTATAGACTAAACATACTAAAATATTAGACACCTGGCTGGTAGCCGGACCATGTGGCGCTAAGGTCTCCTGGCCAGGGTTCTTCCTCAATGTACGTTGGCCCATCGTCCCACTGCTTGCCACCGTCCTTATTGCGCTCAGCTTCCTTGGAATTTTCCCCGTGCGCGTTCCTCTTCCATTCTTCTTCTGCTGGATGCGGCACTTCGTGCTAATCTACATCCTTATCCGCTTGGGTGTCCTTCATTGAACTGGTTTCATCAGACTCGGAGAGCAATGCCTTGTGCAGGGACGAGATGATTCTGAGAAAGCTCGCCACCTTGGCGTCCGTGGCCTAGAGTCGATAGTTTAAGTCTGTTACCTCTTTCCTTAGCTCGAAAACCAGGTCCTGCAATGCAGACAGGTTTCCTTGACACGCGCTTGATCAAAAGCTTCAGAGAAACTTGGAGATTCCCTCTTAGACTTAGCACGAAGAGGGGGGTCACCGCCTCTGTCACCCAAAGGGTCGCGAAAGGGCATGGGGTTAGAGGAATACGCTAGGGGGTCCAGGGAGAGCTGCAGAGTTGAAATTGGCGTGCTCAGAATGACAACCATGGAATTGAATTGCAGAACTCGCAAGGAGACAGGAGGAGACTTGGTTTGCTGGAGTGGGGAGGACTCAGTGGAGGTCGATTCGGGAGGCGTGACCGAGGGACATCGAGGCCTCCAGGGAGAGCCTGTCCTTGGTCTGCCCCATGGGCGAGTCATTGAGAGCTCAATGCAGCTAGCTAGGGGAATTAAGAGTAGGCGATGGAGGAGACTAGCAGGGGCCACTTCGTGCCAGTGGAGGAGAACAGAGAAGCTCCCTTGCTGCTCAGGGATGAACCCTCCAACTACCATAACGAAATGTGCTCCAGGCATAATGAACCAGTTTAATCGATGTCACAGCAGGGAGGAGAGGACTGGCGCATAAATGCGCCCTCGCTTCGGCTTTATGATCATTTATGCGTCGGGTAGGGTGGTGGGTTGTGGCACGCGCCCATCATGTGGCGGTGTGCCACGAAACCTTGTACCTTTTCCCATTGCCTACTGCGTGGACCACCATACCACCCCATCTGGGGGTGAGTCAACTAAACCTGCCTTGCGGATGCACTGCTGGAGAGTAGGCTGCTCCGGTTCCAAAGTAGAAATGCATAAGAGATCAACACCAATCCAAGTGGTGCCTAGATTGGCCAGCTCGTCTGCAACTTGATTTTCCTACCTTCGGACATGGGTCAGGATGATTTTCTGTGTTGGTTTCATGAGGTTGGTAAGCATTTGTAAGCCGCGTGAGAGCCTCCAACTGGGCGTGATTTTTTCCAGGTTTGCTCCATTTAGAATTCTTCGTAGCATATTGATGATGATATGTGAATCTCCTTCAACCACTAAATTATTGAATCCGTGTTCACCTGCTAGTTGCAGCCCCCAGATCAATCCCTAGAGATCTGTTGCGTTGTTTGTTGAGTGCCCCAGGTATCCTACGACAATTAAAAGGATGTGCCCGAGGTGGTCACGGAAGACTACTCCATATCCCGCTGCTCCTGGATTTCCTTTAGAGGCGCCATCGAAGTTAAGTTTTATGAAAGGGATTGAGGGGGGGGACCAAGAAGAGGGGCTCAAGGTGTGGGAGGAGAGAGGAGAGAGGGTTAAAGGAGGGCAAGAAGGAAGAGGCTGCCAGTGTTGAAGGATTAAAAGTTCAAAAGGAATGCTGCCCCCCGTATCATCGGTCCAATGTTGTAGAGAAATGGTTTCCAAAATGTGTTTGCGACATTGATGCCAGCAATGTTTCCAAGGTTGCGAGAGATTTCGAAAGACCCTTCTGTTCCGCTCTTTCCAAATTTGCCAAAGGATGAAGCCTGGAAGGAGTTTCCAGATCCGATTAAAGAGGGGGGAGTGGAACGCTTGATCTCTCCATTCTACAATGGTATCAATAACACTCTCTCTTTGTCAATCTGACTTGCGCATGATGATGGCCACCTGATCCCAAAGTTGGGCTGTGTAGGAACAAGAGTTCAGGAGATGATTCATGGTTTCTTTTGCGTTTTCACACAAGAGGCAGATGGAAGGTCCTACAAAACCTCTCTTCGAAAGGTTGTCCCAAGTGAGAATGCTGGAGTGGGAGACTAGCCATAGAAAGATAGTGACTTTTGGCCAATGCTGAAGACTCCAAATTTTGCGCCAGAGTCCGTTAGTAGGAGGAGGGTCTTCCTGGGTTATGAGATGGTAGGCCTCCTGCATGCTGTAGGTTCCTTTTGGGTGGTGGCCCCAGCGAAGAATATCCTCTCCTTCTAACTTGGGTATTTTCCGTTTAGAAATCTCCTCGTGCGAGGGTGCCATATCCACCTGTGTGTCTAGATTTATGCATTCTGTGTCCAGGTGCCATTTGCGCCACTTGTCCCTAGGAGAGTTGTCCTGCCGGTAGTCAGCCATTCTTGTCAGGCCTTCCAGAGTAGCTTGTGGGAATATATCTTCTGTCCAACTGGTTTTGGCTATAATTGGCCATTGTTTCCAAGAGTCCTACCAGAAGAGAGTCGTTTCCCCATTCCGAATTTCCCAAAAAGCATTTTGGATGACCAATTGTTTGTTCTGCTTAGCCACTGTCCAAATCATGGATCCTGGTCCATCCCCATCCCACCGAATTAAATTTTTTTTAGCTGCGTGTGGCATGTATTTTTTCCTCCAGAATCTGGCCCATAGGTCCTGGGGTTGCTTGAGCCATCGCCACCAAAATTTGGCTGTGAGAACTTTGTTCATAATGAGGGGGTCACACAGTCCAAAGCCTCCTTGATTTTTGGGCCTGCAGAGTTTGTCCCAACTGACCAAAGCTATCTTCTTCCCAGAGTTGAGGCCTTGCCAGAGAAAKTTTCTTTGAAGATTCCTAATGGCTGAGAGAACATGTCTTGGAGCAACCATCGCTGAGAAGGAGTATAACGGTAGGGCTTGAAGGATGCTTCGAAGGAGAACCAGGAGGCTGGGTAGATTTAGAACTCYGAGGGTCCAAGAAGAGAGCCTTTTGGTGAAAGAGGAGATAAGATGCTCCCACAAGGAATTGCGAAGAGCATTGTCTATCAAAGGAATGCCAAGGTATTTGGACGGAAGGGAGCTTCTGCTGAAACCTAGGATTTCAGTGATGTGGAGCTGAATCGGAGGAGGCATGTTGAAGAAGAATATTTGGGACTTTTCCTTGTTGCATTCCAGCCCCGAAGAATCTGCAAAGGCTTGGAGAATGTCAAGAAGAGATTTAGCTTCGCGAACGGTGGGGGTGCCCATTAGGAGTGAATCATCCACGAATTGACTGTGTGAAACGGGAGGAGAAATGCCATGCAAGGGTAAGCCCGTTAACAGGTTTCCTTCAATTGCAGCTTGAATAGATCGACCCAGGCCTTCAGCCATGATGATGAAGAGAAAGGGAGAAAGAGGATCCCCCTGCCTGATACCTCTTGAAGGAGAAAAATTCCGGGAAGGAACACCGTTGACCAAGATAGAGAAAAAAGCTGAGGAAGTTAGGTTCATGATCCAGGTTACCCAGCTTTGGTCAAAGCCAAAAGTGATGACCATAGCTCGCATATAATCCCATCTTATTTTGTCAAAGGCCTTGGAGAGATCCAGTTTGAGAAGCATACCTGGATTTTTGGTTTTTTGCAGAGAGTGGATCACCTCGTGGGCCAGGATTACGCTGTCCATTATTTGCCTGCCTTCAACGTAGCCTGATTGCTCTGGGGAGATGATTGTCGGTAAGATAGGCTTGAGTCTGTTGGCTATGACCTTCGTCAAGAGTTTATAGATTATGTTACAGAGCGCTATAGGTCTAAATTGTTGAGGGAGATGCGCCTGTCCCTCTTTGGAAATGAGGGCCAGAAAGGTCGAGTTCAGAGCCCGTAGGATCTGTCCAGAGGCTCGGGAGTCCTCAAGAATTTCCCATACCTCGTGCTTGATCATCGTCCAGCAATGATCGAAGAAATCACTGGTAAAGCCATCCGTCCCTAGAGCCTTTCATTTGGGCGTGTCCTGAAGTGCTTGATCCACTTCCTCAATTGAGATAGGTCGTAGTAAGGCCAAGTTTTGCTCCCTCGTAACTAGGGAGGGAACATACTGGGTTACTTTGGCAATGGCCTCATGTCTGTTCTGTATAGGTTCTGTGAGGAGGTTTTGATAATAACCAACCAGAGCTGCTTCCATATCCTCATGTGAGTGAAGGGGCTCCGCAGTTGCAGAGGTTATACTTGTGATTCTATTAGTATGCCGCCTGTGAATGGTCGTTCTATGGAAGAATTTGGTGTTATGTTCTCCCTCCTTGAGCCATCGGATGTGTGACTTCTGTTTCCAGAGGATCTCTTCTTGTTTCTTCCTAGCCGCTAATTGTTGGGTGACAGTTTTTTCCTGGTCTTTCAACTCAGTTGTGAGCCCTTGGGTTTTGATCTGATTCTGAATTTCACTCATGCGGTCTGCTAATTTCCTTTGAGATTCAAAGATATCGCCGAAGGTGTTCTTATTCCAGAGTCTGAGGGATTGTTTAAGGTTTTTTAATTTTTGTTGGAACCTATACATTTTGGAGCCTTGAGTGATCTCGGACTCCCTCCACCATTTCTGAATGTTGGCTTGGAAATCAGGGTGGTCGAGCCAAAACTGCTCAAATCTGAAGGGTTTCTTTCCCGACGTAGTTGGAACATCTAGCCAGAGATGAATAGGCCAGTGGTCCGATCCAGGGATGTCCAGATTGAGGCCTCCATAGCTGTGCCTTCCAACATGAGAGAATCCAAGATGAGGAACCGGTCGAGCCTGCAAGTGATTTGATGTGTGCCAGTTCTTCTGTTTGTCCAGGTATGAATGACATTAATGGTTTCCAGGTCGATGAGGCGGTGGTTGTCTATGAAGCTATTGAAGTTGTTGGTTTCTTGGTCCAGTCTTCTGGAGCTACCTCTTTTCTCTTCCAGACTGCGTATGATATTAAAATCACCTCCTATAATCCATTTATTGTGCTAATTTAAAGTGGCTAGGAATTCCAGATTTCGCAGGAAGGCAACTTTCTCCCCTATGTTGTCTAGACCATATACATTAGTTAAGTGTCCTGGTTTATCGGAACCGATGAGTCTGTAATCCGCAGTAATGGACCCTCTTGTAGCCATGAAGTTTCCTAGCAGGATTGAACTTGTATTCCAGAGGATGGACAGTCCCCCTACTATACCTATGGGTCCTACAGCAACAGTTGCCCCCTGCTTCCAACAATAGGGGAGTAATTTGTCCACATCTTCTGAGGCACATTTTTTTTCCTACAGAAGGACTATGTCAGGTTTTTCTGCTATGATCAGATCTCGTAGAAATTTGTGCTTGCTACGCCTGTTGAGGCCTCTGATATTCCATGAGATAATCTTCATGATGATGAGGGGGTGGGGAGGGGAGGGAAGCTATCTGAGATCAAGTGGATTTGCCCTGAGTTTACCATGAAATGACCAATTTCTTGAATAAGCTTGTTGGTGGATTTCCGCCCTCTTCTCTTCTCATCTTTCTGGGATTTACCAGTACTCTTTGATTGACTACTTTGGATCCCCAACCCTTGATTGGCTCTTGCTGTGGATCCAGCAGAGGAGTTGAGGAAGACCTTATGCACCTTTCGTAATTGATCTCTGGGTATTTTGTATAATTTATGCGGTCTATAAGCATGCTCCAGGTGTTCCAGATCGACCCCTGCTAAATCTGGCTCCTCTAGCTCCATTTCCACATCTTCGTCCTCTATATCCAAAGGATTGTGCATTTCTTGATTCACGCTTAGGGGAGTAATTTCGAGTTCCTTGCTCAAAGGGGTTTTATCCTCCCCTGGTTTGGCCGTATGAGATCCATTAGCCGGCGGTAGCTCATTCGGCGATAATTGGTTTGCAGGGTTTTCTGGTTGGTCTTGCAGAGCTATAAATCTATTGCTAGTTTAAGGATCTTTACTTACCTAGGTTGGTTGTCTTCTGCCTCCTGGTCTCCTTTTCCCTGTGGGCTGAGTGAAGCTGTCCTTGTCTTTTTTATTGTCTGGGTTTCCTTCTTTGTGAGCATTGTTGAGTGGGCATTCTCTGAAGAGGTGGTCGTGCTCGTGACACCTCCTACATCGGAATGGAATGTGATCATAATCAATGGTTTGGATCCAATCCTCATTGTGATATTCTAGTATGATGGAGCCAAGAAGTGGCTTAGTTATATTCAGGTATACATAGATTCGAGCATAGGAGGTATAACGCCTTTGCTTCGTGGCCTCGGACGATTTAACGTAGATGCCGATGGTGTTGCCGATACCCGCCAGAACCTCCTCGAGCCAGAAATCCTTTGGAAGAGAATATAATATTATCCATACAGGTGCATAAGCAAAGTTCTCCTTTTCAGGACTGAACTTCTCCGTCCAAAAGCACAAGAAAAGGCCTTCCGAGTTGAAAAAATATGGCCCTCCATCAAAGATGTGGTTACGGTCTTCAAGATTATAGAAGATTATTGTGAAAAATCCCTTGGAAGCTAATTGTAGTTCGTAGTGACCCTTTGGCTTCCACCAGTATTGGATCCATCGGATCAGATCTTGTTCTGAGGGCCAAAGCCCTAAGAACTTCCCTACCAGGGCATAATCTCTCATAAATTGTTTTTTCTCTTCTATGCGTGGTGAACTAATCACATATTTTGGGGCTTGTGGTGCTTGTGGAATACACTTACCAGGAAACCATGGAGCTTTCGTTGTGGGGGAAGAAGCTCCTTTCTCGGGGTCGATCTCCATTTCTTGGTCCTTGAACGCGCCTTCTTCCAAAATTTCCGAATATAGGTCTGGCGGTGGCTCAAAAGCCAGCCGCTTATACCTCTCAGCATCCTTGCCTCCTGTTGTAGCTTGACTGTAAGAGCCACCAACCAGACCTCCTCCTTTGGGTGGTGAGTGCCCCGTTGGGGCCATTGTTGGACCCCCGCAGTGCGAGAGATCTGCAAAAACCTAGTTTGGCGGCCAGAACCCTAGCGATCCAGCTCTGAGAGCAATCTGTTAAATGTTATATGCTGCCCATAATTTATTATTCCATTTTTTATGTGTGATAAATCGATCATTTGATTATTGTGGAATTTATTTCTAATATTAAATGATGGATAGTATCGATACGCATAATTGAGTTTTCTTTCGTTCTTAAATATTGATTATTTTAAGAGCACACGATTTTTAATTAGTTGTCTTCCTATTGTTATTAATTTACTCCAATATCAAATACTTCTTTGAATGTATTCTAGAAGTGCTAGTATTGTTTTGTTATAGGTTTCCCTTAACAACAGTACATGAAGGAGCTCATACAACATAGAAAGATAAATACCAGTTTCGTTGATCAATGACAGGTTATTATGTGTGTTATTTAGTTAAGTTGTTTATGAATGAAATAATGAATGTATGGTTCATCTTTGACTATCCACACATTCATGTTTTATTAATGTTTTTGCAAGATTATTTAAAATTATAAAAGAAAAACAATAAATATTTCTATGTGTTTTCTTTATCTGCTTCCTAGAAGCAATCATTTTTCACATCGATTTTCGTAAGTTTTGATTAAAGCTTGCATCTTGTAAATCATGTAAATAAATGAGACCTGTATATCTTCTGCTTAAATACAACTACTATAGTTACATTAGAGAATATGTATATATATATATAGTGTTTAGTAATTAGTTAGTTACTTCTCTCTTTTGTTTGTTTCTTTTAGGATTCTTAAATTGGCTAACGGAGCCATTAAACCCGTCAGAACGAGTTACACCAAACAGCTTGGGTTATTTAGACAACCTCGGACCAGACTCGCTCTTCCAATTGACGGATGGTCAATTTCGCCTGTCAACAGAAGGGAGAGGTGATAGACGGAGAGAGGGTGCTTGAGCTGCTTAGGCCTCCAATCTTTTCATTTTCCCTATGAAAATCATGGGCATAATGCCACATGATTTACAACATAATTCTCTTGAGGGTAAACCTCAATTTCTATCTGATTCTTAAGAAACAATCTGTAGATCCGTATGTTAACATATAGGCTCCATGGGGGATAGAGACCTCCCTATGAGACTCTAAGAACTCCTTTTTCATTTTCAGTAACTTAGTATTGGGTTGTGGAGTAATTTATAAAAAACAAAACAAAATAAAAATGATATTTACAATGACATGGAAAGCCACTCATGGCTTAAGTAAAAAACGTTTTCAGAAAATGCCTATTTACAGGGCTACCAAAAACTTCAACATCCCTCAAATCCTCCAACTTGTAAGTGTTATTTGAAAAAAATTCAAAAATTTTGAAGGGGTTGATTCATAAGGCACCAAATTTACCATGCTTTCCTTTATCTTGCTTAGGTGCATCCCATTTAAGTATTATATCTCCCAGTTGGAAATTCTCTTTGTTGACATTTTTGTCAAAAGATTGTTTGATATTCTATTGATGGTCATGTGCTTTTTCCAGTAGCTTCTCCCTAGTCTGTTGCACTTCTACTAGCTATTGTACTCTTCTAATCATATCATCTGGTTCTCCCTGGTAATCTTGGAATAATTTTTCTACAGGAAAGGAAATCTAAGAAGGAAAGATGGCCTCAACTCCATACACAAGCTGGAAAGGAGAGACACCAAAATGTCTCTTTGTTGTCACTCTGTTATCCCATAAAGAAAATTTAAGCTTTGAATCCCATGCCTTCTTGTTGTCCTCTAACAGTGTTTTGATGATCTTAATAAGGCTCTTGTTAGAGAACTCTTCCAGTCCATTACCTTGGGGGTAGTAAGGAGTAGAGTGAAGCAATGTGATTCCAAACTATTCGCAAAACTTAATCAATGGTTCAACCTTAAAATATGAAGCATTATCAGTGACAATTCTGTTTGGACAACCAAATCTTGCCACAATATCCTCAAGAAAACCAATGATTACTTTGTGGGAAGCATTTCTTGTGGGGATCGTTTCTATACACTTAGTAAAGTAGTCTATGGAAGTCAAGATCTATCTATGCTGACCACTTCAAGAAGGGTGGATTTCCCCAATAAAATCTAGGCCACATTATTGAAAAGGCCCTTAAGATACCATAGGCTTCAATGGAAAAGACTTGAGCTTCAACTTTCCAAAGAAATTCTGACACTTAACACAAGCCCTGATTTTAGAACAAACATCAATGAAGAGGCTAGGCCAAAAATATCTAGCCCTGGGAATCTTGTAGGCCATGGTTCTCTAGAAGTGATGCCCCCCACATAAACTTTCATGAAAATCATACATGACCTTTTGGGCTTCATGTGGGTCTATTGTTTATGGATAAATTCGTGAGTGCGGACACAGACCAATCTCCCCAAGATCCACCTGGATCTGGAACAAACCGTAACAGAATACTACTCTTTCCCTAGATCTAACTATTGAACGAACTAAGAGAAATGGATAGTGTTCAT
>ML786284.1:184380-208015 GCA_009831015.1 Picea engelmannii
ACTCCTAAAGGGTCTTTCCAATATAAGACTTGATCAATCAGACAATATTTAATCGATTTGAGATTTAAATCTCTTACCTTTCTCTTTTCCATGCCATCAGGAGGCTGCAACTTCTGTAGGAAAAATATAATGTCCTTGTACCAAGTGCATCTTGCCAATGGGAGTGGGACTTGAGGATATTCATCAGAGAACTCAACTTGTTGATTCTCTAAGTAACTGTTGATGAAATTGACCCCCAAGGTTTCGTAATTAGATTCAACCAACAACCTATCTAAACCTTGGCCTTTAACCAATTTGGTGGGCTTTATTTCAAGATCAAATTCAAGGATCGTAGCAATCCACTTTCTCTTTTTCCATCTATGTCAGGCTGAATGAGGATCTCCTTCACAAAAGATGAAGGGACATATCCAATGAATTTTGAATGTAGCACATAAACTCTGGAAACTTTGAGAGATTGAAACAAAGCATTGGCCTGTTTTTCCATGATGTCATACTTTATTTCAGCATCTCTCAGTGCCCTACTGAAAAAGGAAATGGGTTTCTCTAACCCATCAACATTTTTCGGTAATAAAACAACTTCTACTATGTTAAATGAAGCAAAAGAGAAAATCAGAAACTCCTTGGAGTATTCAGGACTAATGAGCACATGTGCTTCATTCAAGGCCTTATTTATTTGGTCAAAAGAGTTACGAGATTCAACAATCCATTTGATTTGATTTCCTTTCCTCAACATGCCTGTGATAAACTTTACCAACTCAACACAATTTGAAACAAACCTTCTCAGAAAATTAATTTCCCCCCAAAACTATTGAACTTCTTTATTGGATCTAGGGATTGACAAAGCTTGGATAGCTTCTACCCTACTTTGATCAATATTTACCCCATAAGATGACACAATGTGCCCCAACAATTTCCCCTCTTTCATGGAAAATAATGACTTCTTGGGATTTAGAGAGAGACCAAATTTTATACATTTCAAGAAGACTCTTTTCAAATGATCATAATGTTCTTTATAATATTGTGAGAACATTTTTATGTCATCCAAATAAATGAACACAAACTTGTCCCTTTCTCCAATAAATGCTATGTCCATGGCTCGCTAAAAGGTTTCTCCTACATTCATCAATGCAAAGGACATATTAGCGTACATGAATGTACCCAAAGGAGTGGTGAAGGTTGTCTTCTATCTGTCTTCAGGTAAGACAGAGACTTGATTGTAGCTATAAAATCCATCAATCATAGATATCCTGGATGCCCCTATCACCCTTTGTAATATGTGTTCCATTTTGGGCAAGGGGTAATTATCGTTTTTAGAGCTTCTGTTCAGATTTCAAAAATCCACACAAAGAGTGATTTATTCATTCTTTTTTCTTATTGGGACCAAGTTGGCCACCCATTCATAATACCTCAAAGGAATGATAATATGGGTATCAAAAATTGGTTTAACCTCCTTCTCCATAATGGGCAACATCATAGGATTTATTTGTCTCAACTTCAGCCTAAATGGATTGGACTCTTCCTTCAATGGGATCTTGTGCTCAATGGTACTTGTGTCATATGTCCTGAGATATTCATATGTCCAGGAAAGCAAATCAATAAACTCCTTTAACAACTCATCATATTCGACCCTTTACTCTCTTGACAAACTGCTTGAAAAATTGACAAATTTGGGATCCTTCTCTATACCAATATTGTACTCAGCTACTTCAACATCATTAGCTAAACCTCTAAAATTTACTACCACATCATTCCCATCAAACAATCTTTCCAAAGGAACTAGTCCCTTCAAAATGTGGTTGTTAGGCAGCTGAACAAAATGGAGATTAGCAATTTTGTTTAAAAATACATTAGCATGAGGGCTACTTTTAGAATCATGATCTTGATCAATATGTAATTCATAGAACTAATCAACAGACTCAGGAAACGTTTTGATTTCATTATCATCCTCAAACACTTCCAATGCTTGATATCATCAAGTACGAAGGGTCTATATTTCACCCCTACATCATACTTGAGTTTTGGTGGAAATGGGACTCTGAAATGGATTGTTGAAACAACCAAAGAATCAACCATGGTATTCTTCTATCTTGGAATAAAATAAATGTTGAAATCTAGGAAGAAACTGCCAACTAGGTCCCATACTTCATTTCTGTAAGTCTTAAGCCTAGGGTACTTGGCTTGATAAATATTTTTGATCTGATGAACAATTAGTTCTGCATCCCCAAATACTAATAGCTCTTCAATCCCCATGTCTTTTGTAGCCCTTAAACCCAAAACACGAGCTTCATACTCTACCACATTATTTGTAGCTTCAAATTATAGCTTGTAGGACAAAGGTATAGTCTCTTGACAAGGTGAAACAAAGACCACTCTAGCACCAACGCCTTCCTTAGAAGAGGCTCCATAAAAGAATATCTTCCAAACAGAGGTAGTTGGAGGAGGGATTTCACGAAGAGTAATGGATTGTTTTCTGATTTCAAGAGGAGGTTCAGGAGTATTAGTGAGCTGCGATAGGATGGATCCAAAATCAATGTCAATAGCAAAAATAGGATGGTTGGTGGGGTCTGTTTCATCAATAATGATGTAGTCCAACTGAGCTTCCCTGTAAAGTCTTCTATGCTCACCACCAAACAAAGGAATGGTGGCATATGTGAGTTCCATCTTCAAAGTTCCCCCAACTTTTTTTATCCAAGATATTGACAATAACATACCAAACCTAGGGGGAACATCAACCACTACAATGTCCATGACCACAATTTTCATGGGAAACTAAAACAAGGTCACAACCAGATATTTGATGACCCCAAGACACTTTAATTTCCTAAATTCAAAATAATATAAGCCATGGTAGGATTTTGTGATTTCCAATCTAAGTTCATCCATGACTGCTTTGGGCATGAGATTGTGAGATGCCCCTAAGTCCATCAAACAATTATGCAACATCTTATCATGTATGTTTAGTGATGTATAGAAGGGAGGGGATGGATCATCTCTGTCTTCTATCAAGTGACCTAAGATGACTGCTGGATTTTCATCCTGAAGATTAACCGAGTCAGTGGTATTTGAGTAGGATTCATACAACAACATTTTAGAAATATATTTTTTTACTTCTTCAATTTTTATCAGTTCCAAAAATGGCATAGGGATTTTGATTTTTTGGATCACATTTTCATAACTGAAGGAAGGTGGAGATTTCAAAATATCCTTGATTTCTGGGATAGGATCCTCAACCAAAACTGGGGGGCTTTGAACAAATTTCTCTTTGCTACCAATTGTCATAGCCTTGGCAAATTTTTATGTTTTTGTGGGCTGATCAAAAGCATTAGTATTTTCCCCTTTCTTTTTAGATCTCAGATCATATCTACTAGGATTCTCTTTTTCCTTCTCTCCCTTACTTAATTCATTTATTTGATTCCATTAATGACTTCCCATATGTAGATTGGGTTAAGTGAGGGGATGGAGGGGTGTCACACAAGCAATGGATCTCAGGATCATCTTCTTCATCTTCTCCTTCCTCGTTAGCCAAAAGGTTGTTTTGTAAGGGAGTTTGGATCTTTGGGTCATCCCTTTCTTTGTTTCTGGGATCTCTTGTAAGAGTCCGAGAAGCATTATTAGGTTGCCTAAAACCACCTTTGTATCAACATTTTGTGTATTTCTATAGGTCTATTTTCCCTCAAACTTTAACTTTTCCATCTCAACAGAAAGAGATTTTACTAATTTGGCAATTTCATCAACTAAGGGGTCAATAATAGAGGAATCAAAGGTTGAGTTTTTAGTTCTACTCTTTCTCCTGTCCTTATCAGATTTACCTCTAAGTTGATCAAATGCCACTATGTTAGATTCTATCTCCAGGGCTTCATATTGCATATGAGCGAAGGAGGCAGATCTCATTTCTCTCAGTGAAAGGAAAAAATCAGGGTAAAAAGAACTGGCATAGGTGATTTTGGAAGAGGTCTCTGTAGGTTTTATCTCAGGAGGGATCTTATTGTACATTTTGTTGAATCTTTGAGACAGATTAGAGATAAACTCTCCTTCTTTCCTCTTTAGGGATCCAAATTCTTTGATATAATAAAAAAATTTCTTTTTGTCCCCCCACTACCTCAGAAAAGAATCATCTAAAGCCTCAATCCCGACGATAGATCTAGGGGGGAAATCCCTAAACCACTTCCTAGCCTCACCATCTCTACTATGAAAAAAATCATCATCCATACATATTCATTCCCAATGGCATGGTTGTTTGTCTAACTATAAAAGGATTCAAGATGTTCTTATGCAATTTTGTCTTCCTCACCTATGAACTTGGGCAACTGCTTAAGGTAGACATTCATTGGCAGAGAATTATGAGGTCGAGGCAGGACAAGAGGGGCATACCTAGCAGCTATTATAGATTCCATTCTAGTTCTGGGGGGATTATATCCTACCATTTGTATGTGAACTGGAGGAGAACCCAGAGGGGATGGAGTTGGGCTATGTGAAACTGGGACAATGTTCCTGGGAGGTGAAGACAAGAGGATTGAGGGAACAAAAGTCTCCCCTTTTGAAACTGCAAAAATTATAATACGAGGAGGAGTAGGAAATTCTTCTAAGGTCAAATATCTCTCCTTACACTTCACAACTTCGGGGGAGAAAGAGGTGTCAAAGCTCTCTCCTTCCAAACCAAGAATAGGAGGGAAGAAATCAGCAGGAAAACTCCCAAAAATTAAATTTCTTGAAACTCCAGTAGTTTGTGTAATAAGAGAACCAGAAACAATTACTGTAGTTTGTAAAGAGGGATTATGCAAATTATCATAAAAACTTGGTACAGCAATAGAGGTACCTTTTTGAGCGATCTTTCCCTTTCTGATAATTTCCTCTGGGTCAGATTCGGACGTAGCTAGAGGTAGTAGTGAAGTGGACCTCATATGTCTGCCTTTAGGAGATAGAACTGAAATGGTGGAGTCAAAATAGTGGAGTCACCAGGTGAAAGTTGCAATCTTCAATGGTACTGATATATGATGCACCTTCAGAATCAAATTTTTTTTGTTGTTCTATCCCAGGGAAATGTCTTCAATTTGTTCCCCGACAACGACGCCAGAAATGTTAGCACTAGATGTCACCTTTAGATTGCATTGAAGGTAAGCCCAATACCCATCAGTTTAAATGTCACATGTAATTGAGTTTTGAGTGATAAAATGGAGAAAACTCAATAATAATAGCATTTTAACTTAGAAATCTAGACTAGCATGCACCAACTATTGAGGTCTTGGATCAAATTCAGTCAATAAGTTGGAGTAAGGGTGAGTAGGAGGAAGATTTAGTGATAAAGGTGTAGAGGTATGCTATGAACATCATATTTTCAAGCAACGTAAGGAGGAAAAACTTAAACACAAGGTTCTCTTGGATTCAAATTTCAAGGAAGATGGAAGAAATCATAACAATATAATCAAACATTTATCATAATACAGTTACAACAATCCATGTGAATCAATCAAACATTCACTCTCTCAGTATCATAGGAAAATAAGATGGAGTAAGAAATATGACTTAGATTAACCAAGATGTCTAAAAACAAATACATAACTAGAGAACTAGTTGTTCTCAATCAAAATATTACAATATCAGGGAGCCTAACTCAACCATTCGACCTTAAAAAAATATCAAAACTGCCTATATATATTAAAATGATGCAACCACCAGGAATTTGATCAGATCACTGCCTTCAAAGCCTTCAGTCGACGCCCACTCTGTCAGGTTGTGCAAACTGCATGATGTCAGATGCAAGCCAGGCATATTTATTTGTTTTGCAAGAAACTTTTCCCATAAGGAAGCTTCAGATCGCAAGTGTGCCTTCATGGCTTCTCTCTACAACATTTTACATTTATGGGATGAGGCGAGGTCTCAACTATTTCCTGCAATATTCAATAATTATCTTCATTGGGATTAGGACTAGTCCTGACACCCATAACTATTCTCAGATGGTGCCAATGACTTATGCGAGTCCATCCTAATGGCTCGAGGCCACGAATGGTCTTTGTTTGTGACTAGTGCAAGCTTTGCAGGTGGCAGTCTGATATTGTATATGCAGGGGTGATGTGGAGAGAGGTGCTTGGCGAAAACTTGCATGGCCCAACGAGTGAGCGATGACCATGTGGAAGTAACCGATTGGGGAGTAGAGGTTGGGATGAAGTATTGGGAAGGGAGAGGTGATAGGAAGAGAGAGGGTTCTTGAGCTTCTTAGGCCTCCAATCTTTTCATTTTCCATGTGGAAATCATGGGCAGAATGCCACATGATTTACACCATAATTCTCTTGAGGGTAAAACTTAATTTCTATCTGATTCTTACGAAAAATTTTGCAAATCCTTCTGTTAACAGGTTTTCATTGATGTCAACCCTTTGAAGAAAGTCTCGTAGCAAATTCTGGTAGCACAAAGGTTTAGGTAATGGACCCAAGTTTGTTTGATGTATAATGGTATGAGTTTTAATATATTTTAAGGTAAGGATATTCTAGATGCATAGTACATGTCATGCCATTTTCGATGGTATGTGGAATGTCACATAACTCCTCATGGTCAGAGAGTTATGGCCATTTGAAGTTAAAGAACCCTCATGAGTCATCTAGAAACCCCAAAAGGTCAAAGTAGTCAAAGTGGTTGCAAAGAAGAAATTATTTAAATAATAGAGTGAAGTGATGAGTGTACTATAAGTCAAAGTGGATACAAAAGAAATTATTTAAATAATAAAGTTAATGGAGAAATTACTAAGTGGGCAAGTGGTTAGAAGTGGGTTACCCCTAAAATAAAGAAAGTGGGTTAAGATGGTTAGAAGGTAACCCCTTGAGGAAGCTACATGAAATTATAAATAAGAGGTAAAGTTCTCTCATTTAATCACCTATTGAATATCATTGAATATATATTTTGTGAAAGGTTATTTGTGTAGGTATTATTGATAGAGAAAAGTGCGACAGAAAAAATGTGGCAATAAAAGTGTAGTAGAAAAAGTGCGGCAAAAAAATCGCGATAGGAAAAATGCGGCAAAAAAACGTGTGGTAGAAAAATTGCGGCAGGAAAACTACGACAGAATAAGTGCGGCAAGAAAATTGCAACAGGAAAAGTGCAGCAAGAAAATCGTGGCACGAAAAGTGGGTAGAAAAAATATGGCAGAAAAAGTGTGACAGGAAAATTGCGGCAGGAAAAGTGCGCCAGAAAAATCACGGCAGAAATAGTGTGACAAGAAAAGTGCTACAAAAAAACCGTGGAAGAAAAAGTGTAGCAGAAAAACCACGACAGGAGAACTCTACAAGAAGAAAAATGTATTGTTTTCATATGTGTAGTGTTGAACTTATGAATCTAGTTGAGGGTTTTCCTTGTAAATCTGTTGGATTCCCTCTTGGAAGTTTAGGGATTGTTGTAGAATAGTTTTGAGGTAGATCTATTGAAGTATATTGTCAGTGCACTTATTTTAATTTATTCTCATATCTGGTGGTGCATTGTGAGAGACACTTGTTAATGGTATTAGTATATGATTGGCTTATGAATGATACATCCTTAAGGCTACATAAAAGTGAGGTTATGACACATGGTTCGATGTAAGGGATTATGGTATTTGGTTATGGATAGCATGATGTATTTCTAGAGATATTGTGATGGTTATATTGGTATATGTATTTGGTATATGGTTGAGGTACATGTTGGATACATGGTTGAGACAAGTAGTTGATGAGTTGGCACATACATGAGGTGTATAGTTGTTGATGTTGGTACATATTGATGAGTCATAGTTTATGTATTCAATGCATGATTGGTACATATTTGGTGCATGGTTGATGCACTCATTGATGGTATAGGTTGAGGTACAGGTTGGTGCATGGTTGATCATGATGCACTTGTTTATGGTACAGGTTCATTAAAGGTTGTTTGGACATGTTATTGTGACAAGTTATTTATACAGGTTTGGTGCATGGTTGATGCATTTGTTTATGGTACAGGTTGAAGTACAGGTTGATGTATGGTACATGTTGGCACATGTTATTGGTACAGGTTGTTACAGGTTGATTGCAGGTTGATTGGTACAGGTTTAGAACAGTATATCTCATAGTGATAGTGTGACAGTGGTTCCATCATTCTACTTCTACATCAGGGAGGTTGGACGGGGCAAGGAAAGTTGGTTGTATCCACCTTCCAGTTGTAGCTGAAGAACATAGGGGATTGTAGCCTCCTTCTAGTTGTAGCCAGAGAATTGGGGAGTTGGAGCCTCCCTCAGGTTGTAGCCTGAGAAACTAGCGGGTTCTAGCCTCCTTCTGATTGTAGCCAAAGAATTGGGGAGTTGGAGATTCCTTTAGATTGTCTCCTAAGAAAATAGGGGATTGGAGCCTCATTCCAGTTGCAGCTGGAAAAAAGGAAGTTGGTGCTTCCAATAAATGTAATTCTTAAATACATATAATAAAAAACATTATGTGGTTTTCTCCTGCTTTGGGTTTCTGCGTAAAAACTAGCGTACTGTGTATGTGTGTGATTTCTCATTTCTTCATTGTTTATTTACTCTGCAACTATTGGATGATAATGATACATTGATATAACACTTGCATTTTATGGTGAAAAATGATTAAATTTCTCTGTTACTGATTCACCCCCCCTCTCAGTAATTCAACACTACAGTCATGAACATGCATGTTAGCATGTGAAATGATGAAACAAAGTCTAATAGAAGAAGAGGAATGCATGTGCCTGTGACTATGAGGAGACTCTAGAGAGAAGTGCATAGCTACATGGATGATAATGAGATGATTATCAAGGCTCAGGAAGAGATCTACAAATATTGAACATGTTGTAGAGGCAAGCCAATAAATAATTTGGCACGAAGTAAGAAGCTAGTGCTAGACATGTCATGTCTTCTAGATCCCATACCAGAAGTGATGAGCATGAGGAGGCACCATCATTATTGAGGTCAATCCACTAGGAGAGCTCATGCAATTTCAGGGCCAGGAAGCAACCCAAGTGTGTCTCTGTGAGGAGACAGAGTAGAAGGACCAAGGGACACATATTTCAAGGTGAACGAAGGAAAATAAATCCACCTAATTTCAATGGTGAACATAGGAAGGGAGAAGAGGGTGAGGCTTGGCTATTGGAAATGAAGAAATATTTCTAACTACATGATTACTCCTCCAGAAACAATATTAGCAACCTAGCACTTGCAAGGAAAGGCAACCATGTGGTGGGATCAACTTAAAAATGAAAAACAACTTGATGAGAGGAAGGTATCATGGAGGCAATCCAAAGGATATTTCCAAGAGAAATATTTTTTAGAGAATTACTATGAAAGAAAGATGAAAGAGTTCCTACAACTCAAATTGGGAAGCATGAAAATGGAGGAGTGTGGGAATAGATTATTTGAGTTATTGAAGTATGTGGACTTCATAAACGATGATAAGGTCAAAATACAAAGGCTTTTGAGTGGGTTTCCATATTTCTACAGTGAAAAGATAAAATATGATAACCCCAAGACTTTGGAGGAATCCATAAGGAGAGAAAAACATCTTTATGCGTATAGAAAAAGGAGGCTAGTCTTCCAAAAGACCTGGAATGAAAAGATGAAGGGTAAGAAAGAGAAAACGTAGAATTTTTTTAAGCCACCCTTTTTCAAGAACAACTCCCAAGAAAATCAAGAAGGACAATCAACCTAAAATAATCAAGATATAACAGATGCATTTGGGAAAAGGCCAAGGCAATAACCTATACAATGTTGGGGATGTGAGGAAAATCACTTATATAGGGACTGCCCTCATAAATGATAAAGTATGAGGTTTGTTCACAACATTCGAGAGGTTGAAACAATTGAATATATGGGAGGAAGCATGCCAAGGATTTATGCAGTCTTAGACGACAACAAATAAGAATGCCAATCCCCCATGATTGAAGTGGAAGGTAAGATTGATAACTAGCCCATAGAAATTTTAACTCATTATGGAGCTAGCCATAGTTAAATAAAATCTAACATTGTTAAAATATTTCACTTAAAAAGGAGTAAACATGATAAATATTGGTTAGTTCAGTTAACCATAGAGGCTAAGAGAAAGATCAACGAGTTGGTTAAAGATTGTCAATAGACATGAATGGAATCGGCACAAAGGTAGATGTGAACATCATACCATTGGATTCATATGATTGTCTAAGTGGCATGGATTGGTCGGAGAAACACTATGTTGTCCTATACTATTACAACATGACAATAAATTCTCTTGACGAGGAAAGGAAACAGGGAAATATTCAAGGCATTTCGAGAGTTGTAGATGTTAGAAGAATTTCAGCCATGCAGTTGAAAATAGTTTTAGGAAAGGATGCCAAATTTTTGCAGCCCATATGGAAGAGGCAAATTGAGATAAAGTGGGAAGTATTAAATATCATCTGGTATTGAAATATTTTGAATATGTTTTTGGGGAGATCTCAGGATTTCCACCAAAGAGATACATTTATTTCTCTATTGATTTGATGCTAGGAGCTTTCCCATTGTTTAAGACACTCTAAAAAATGGGAACACCATAATTGAAAGAGCTGCAGATGTAGCTTGAATGAATTTTAAAGAAGGGGTATATACACCCAAGTGTGTCACCTTGGGGAACTCCGATTCTGTTTGTGAAAACAAAATATAGAACCTTAAAGATGTGTATTGATTTCAGACAATTGAATAAGGTCACAATAAAGAAAAATTATCCTTTGTTGATGAACGATGATATTTATGATAAGCTAAAAGGTGAAAGGATATTTTCCAAGATTGAATTGATATCAGTTTATCATCAAGTGAGGATAAATGAAGAGGATATCAACAAGACAACATTCAGAATAAGGTATGAGAATTATGAATTTACAAAAGTTCCATTTAGGCTATAAAATTCCCCATCGGTCTTCATATGCCTAATGAATGGAGTGTTTAGAGAGTACTTGGACAAGTTTGTCATTGTTTTCTTAGATGATATTCTAATCTACTCAAAGAAAGAATCAGAGCATGAGAAACATTCAAGAATGGTGCTGCAAGTTTTGAGAGAATATAAATTGTATGGCAAGATAAGTAAGTGAATCTTTTATTAAAAGAAGATTCACTACTTGGGGCATATTATTTCAGTAGATGGGACAATAGTTGATCCCGAGAATATAGAGTCCATTAGAAGATGGCTAGCTCCAAGGAATGTGATAGAGGTAATATCATTTATGGGTCTTGTTGGTTATTACTGAAGATTCATAAAATAATTTTCAAATATTGCAAGCCCAATAACTTCTTTGAAAAAGAAGGGAGTGAAATTTGAATGGACTCCCAAATGTGAAGAAAGATTTCAGCAATTTAAAGATATTTTGACAAGTGAACAAATCTTAAAGATTACAGATCCATACAAATATTTTTTAGTGTGCACTGATGAATGCAAGGAAGGGCTCAGTGGAGTCCTCAATCAAAAAGATCATGCGGTATGCCATGAGTCTTAGAAGTTAAAATATCATGAAAATAATTATGCTACACATGAATTGGAATTAGAAACCATTGCTCATGCATTAAAAATGTGGAGACATTACCTCATGCGTCGAAAATTTGAGATAAGAACAAACCACTATAGACTGAATCATTTGTTTGGACAACCAACATTAAATGCCAAACAAAATAAATGGCTGAAATTTTTGACTGAATATGACTTTGAAATCAAGCATATCAAAGGAAAGGAAAATTAGGTGGCTAATGCACTCAACATAAGAGATCATGAAAAACACATTTTGACCATCAGCATGTTCAACACATATTTAAAATACATAATTTTAAAGGCTATAAATGTAAACCAACACTATGTAAAAATAAAAGAGACATTGTAGCAAGGAAATTTATAGCAACAATTCAATTACTATGAGTTAAAATAGGATGGAAAACTCATGTGTAAGGGAAAAATATATGTGCCAAATTTAGGATAGCTGAAAAATATAATGTTGATGGAAATGCACAATGTGCCATATGCGGAGCACCTAGGATATCAGAAGATAATTGCAACTATAGGAAGAAAATTATTTTGGCCAGGAATGAAGAAAGAAGTGGTTAATTATATAGCCATATGTATAGAATGGAAAATGGTTAAAACAAAGCATATACATCAAGTGGGGTTGCTACAACCATTGCCCATTCCTGAGTGGAAATGGAAAGTGGTTACAATTGATTTTATTACAAAGCTTCCCAGAATAATGAAGTAACACAATTCCATCATAGTGGTGGTGGATAAATTAACAAAATCCACACATTTTATTCTTACGAAGACTACACACGAGGAAACAAACATTGCATAGATTTGCATGAAGAAAGTTTTCAAACTTTATGGAGTGCCCAAGGAAATTGTTTCAGATAGAGATCCAAAGTTTACCTGAAATTTTTGGAAAGGTTTGTTCAAAGGCTTTGGGAAAAATTTAAATCTCACTTAAATGTATCAGCCAGAGTCATATGGGAAAATAGAGAGGACCAACAGAATAATTGAAGATATGCTCAGAATGTATGTGATGGATCAACCATCAAAGTGGGAAGACTACATCCACTTAGTAGAGTTTACTTACAATAATGAGTCCATTTGAAACAATGTATGGAAGGAAGTGTAACACACTAGTGATTTGGAATAACCCAATAGAAAGAGCTATCGTTGGGATATATTTGTTAATGGAAATGGAAGAGAAGATAACAAAGATCAGGAAAAATTTAAAGGATTCCCAAGACAAACAAAAAATTTATTATGACAATAATATGTTTTTAGATATTTTAAAGTGGGTGAACATGTTTTCCTAAAAGTGGAAGTGAAAATAATTTTGATAAGATTGGGTTGTTTCCAAAAATCGACAACAAGATATTGTGGTCCATTTGAAATATTAGAGAATATAGGGCTAGTTGCATACATCCTAGCATTTCCTGCATCCATGAGAGTGCATAATGTTTTCATGTATCATCATTAAAGAAACATGTTCTTGACCCTAACCACATAATTGATTGGACTATGATCTAGGTGAAAAATGAAGTGGATTTTCGAGTGGAACCAATACACATCATGGACTAGAAAGTCAAAGTGCTCAGGAAAAAAGCCATAGGTATGGTGAAGGTTCAATGGACATGCTATGATCCTAAAGATGCTACATGGCGGAATGAAGTAAACATGCAGGAAGAATACCCACAACGTTTTTGACAATTTTAAAGAAAACATAATGCTAGACTCCATTTTGAGAAGTTAAAGTTCCAGAACCACATCTCAGAGTCCTGGCTAACTGCGTTGGGCACCCTGCTAAAATAATGGAACAATCATTGGGTTATCCATGATAATCGAATTTTACATTCCTTAGGGTAGCCATGATAAACAAATGGTTCATTTCTTGGGTACACGGGTTGAAAGGAATTAAAGATTGTGATTGGAACTGTTGTTGGAGTTGTAAAATTGCATAATTTATTTTCTAAGTATTGTGATGTAAATTTTCATATACGTATATTAGTAGGGTGTGCACCGAGGATGACGCATAATTGTAGGGGAGGGGGAACATAACATCCCTGTTATAATCACTATTTTAATAAATGCATAATGTAAATATGAATATGGCTATGTCTACATGGGTAATGTAGACATGAACATTATTCTGTGAATGATAATGGTTTTATATGTTGTTAAATATTATTTATTAACTGCAAACATGTTCCTTTAGAATGTTGTAGTTGCATTAAATTATGGGCATCATAATCTAGTTAAATGTGTGCATAATTTGTAGTTAGTAAGCTACAAGAAATGAATTAGAAAGAAAAAGATAGTTTTTATGTGTTTTCCATGTAGTAATGTTCCTCAGTTAATCTGGGGTATGTTACCATCCAGCTTAACCGAGAAACATTAATACACAAAAAACAAACAAAAATGATTTTTACTTTCTAATTCATTTCATGTAGCTTACCTACTACAAATTATGTATTGATTTAACTAATTATGATGCCCATAATTTAACGCATCTACAACATTCTAAAGGAACATGTATGCGGTTAATAAGTAATCTATAACAACACATAAAACCATTATCATTCACAGAGTAAAATGCACAACCATGAGACTCATAAGAAAAATCAGATAATACATAAACACTTATTTTTAAATGAAAGTTTGTGCAACCATCTGCTTGGGAAGGACATTCCACCCAACCATAAACTTGTTGTTCCATATCTCAATAGCAAGTTGCCCCAAAGATGGGGCTAGGAATCCAAAAAATAAGGGTGCCTCTCATAGTCGCCTCGCAACTCAATCTCTCACAAACCATTGGTATTCTTCTACAACTATCCCAAATTACTCCATTTCTCTTCCTCTTGACTTCCAAAACCAAGGAATATACTCCTTCACTACTCTCAGTTTATCAGGCGTTCCATTCATTTATCAAGGTATCTCTGGCACAAGTAACCATGAATCTATATGTTGGGAACTCCAGGGAACTCACTACCACAAAAAATTACCAGGAAAACAACAACAACACTTGTTGTTACAATGCAACTCACACAAGAACTCACTCTTCAGGCCTGACAACCAGGTTATTCATTTTACATCTTCATAACACTCCAAAATGCCGGGCAGTATTCTAAAAAATTCTCCTGGCCTTATTTCCCTAGCTTTGGTGCTCTTTTTCAGTGTTTTCTTCTTGTTTTTCAAGCCCAAAAATTGAATGTGAAAAACTACCTATACTCCCTATACAAATTTCCTCTATTTTCCCAAGATAGTTGACTTCTGAACCTTCCCAATGTTGATTACATTGTAGTCTCATGCTTCCAATAACTATGGAAGCGACTTCTACACCCAACCACTAACATGTATTCAATGTTTGTGCTCTCATACACCCAAACAAAAAATACATGGTTTCCTCAAATGATAATGAAATTTAGAAATATCTGTTTGGATTAAAACCCATAAACCATTTCCCCATTGGTATCCTCTTAGAAAATACTAGACATTCCCATTTCTTGTGGATTAATCAACCCCCATCTCTGTCCATATTCCCAACAACTAGTATCACATTTTTTTTTTATTTGAATTTCACAAAAAATACATTTTGCATATTACATCGTTTGGCCATAGCCATATTCATATCTACATTATGCATTAACTAAATTATGGATTATATTGGGGACGTTATATGGATTCTTGAAGATGTGGGAGAACAACAAAAAGTACCAACAATTATCAAATGTGATAAACAAAGTTCCATCAAACTAACAAACAATCTAGTGTATCATGCTAGATCAAAGCATATTGAGACACATCATCATTTTGTAAGAGAGAAGAGATAGTGAGAGGAAGTTGACTTGTTATATTGTAATACAAATGATAATGTGGCAGACATCTTTACAAAGCCTCTTGGATAGAAAAAAAATTGAAAATTGTAGAGATAAGTTATGAGTTGTAAAAATAAATTTATAGATTAAGGGGGAGTGTTAGAATAAAATCTAAAAATGCAGTTGTCACATAGGTGTCAATATTCTAGGTGTCAATTTAGGGAACTATTACAACAAAATTCTTCCTATAAATGTAACATGTTTCAACAATAATATTCAGTGAGTTTGTGTGAGAGAATTCACCTCATATTCAGTGAGTGTGTGAGAGAATTCACCTCATAGAGATGATATTATATCTCTATTTTATAATTTTGTGATGAATTTTATTTGTTTGGTATGCTATTTATAGAACAAAATGTGTTCAGGGGTGTTGAGTATGAACAACCGAGGCTGAAAATAAGCTTTATTGGTGAAGGAACTGGTGTATCTCATTTTCTAATTTGAACAACAAATGATGCAAATAAGATGTTTTCAAATAAATTATAGTGAAAACATATACCCCGAGGGCCTCGGAATGCCTTGACAGATTAACTTCTCGATCAATCCACAAGCATCCCAACTACCACTTCCCACGATTTTAGGCATAGAGAGAAAATGTGTTATCGCTTCTTAAGTAGTTACGATGTAGAACAAAGTGCACAGTCCAAGTTTCTTGAATATCATAATTTTAATGTCAGGACTACAAACTTGAATACGCTAGAATGAACCAAAATAAGCTTCTCTCTACACAAATTCATAGATGTCAAGCTTCAATTTGTCTTTTTGAGTTCTGATTATGTGCTTACGATGGGATCAAAATCTTAAGGTGTATTAAAGAAATACCTCCATATAAAAAACTTATGAAGGAGGTTTTAAATTGGGAGAAGGTTATATCTATAAAATCTGTCATGAAAGCAAATCATAAAGTACTATTATGCAAAATACTCTATAAATAAAAATCCAAAAATCCTGTAACATTTACAAAGTTAGCGCTGATATTTTGTTGACAAATCGCTACATTCTTGACAAAGTGTTGTATCGAAAGAGTAGAGTTTGTATTTCTATACCATGATAAACTATATAAACTCCTGCAAGGAAACATGGAAATGTAGTTCATGAAAAAATAGGACCTAGAAGCCATTCTGAAGACCAAAACACCATCTTATGTCATTTAACAACTCGGAAATGAGAACTATCGATGCAGCCAAATGTGCGCTCCAATGGGTGGTATAGGAAAACCTAATCAAGTGCAGTGCTGCATATGCCATATTACGGTACTATTGTATATGACTACATGGATCAATATGCATATGACCAAAACTGAAGTGGACTGGCCCTAAAGGAGAAAGCCCAATTATAGTGGAAGACACATGAAGACAACATATCGATTTTGAAACCATATCATTTGTGATATGAAAAACACCATGCAGAAAAGTTTAATAAATATGATCTACTTTATTTTTTAAATCACAATATCTCATATAACATGTTTTATAGTGTAATAGTTTGTTTGTCAAGCCACATGGCAATTTTGTGAGTTAGCAAGCCATGTGTGGACAATAAATGAAGAAATTCAATGACATGTAATTGTTATAATTGATTTGATGTTTAAAAATAATTGGGCATTCCATTAACTGCCAGTCATTTACAATTGTTTAATTGTTTAAGTAGTGATTTTGCATGTAGTTTCTAGGGTGCATAACCTCAAGTGGTTTTTTCCCAGTGGCTCAAGGTTTGAAACATATGGTATGTTTTCGTACTCCATGGAATGACCTATTTTTTCTAGTGCTCATTTTTCTTGTTTTAGTGTCCATTCAGATCTGGTTCCTCCAATTTGGGTTTGAGTGGCTACCTAGAAACCAAGCAGGTGGTGCCAATAGAATCTATTTGAAGAGGAGATATTACATCTATAACAT
Source organism: Picea engelmannii (assembly GCA_009831015.1). NCBI lineage: Eukaryota > Viridiplantae > Streptophyta > Pinopsida > Pinales > Pinaceae > Picea > Picea engelmannii. Next base: position 201,613 of record ML786284.1, read on the forward strand.
CATGGATGAAGGGAGTCGAGACCTCATATGACTGAGCTGAGCTATAATATCTTCGGGATAACAAAAATGTTACAGGTGATATTGCTTGTTCGTTCGTTTCTTAGCGATAATGGGTATGAGTGATATGAGATATTGGTTCACACAGCTTGATCGAGGGATATCTTTCTTAAATCACGGTGGCGATAGCTTGGCCGGTTACCTTCGATAGCTAGCGATAGAAGTATAGGTGGTGAGATCGCAACAATTGATGAAGTTGAGGAGAGGCAGGAAGGAGAGCGTGATCGATATTGAAATCAATACAACACTTACATCGTAGAGAATTAACGGGATGGACATGCATTCACAGAGTGATTCTTAACTACCCATGCTAGGGTGTAGGCGGGGTCCTGGTCTGGAAGTTAAATTCTCTCTCTCTATTTTTCTAGTCTTGTCTTTTCTTATGGATTTCTCATCATGAGTTCAAGGCTTTTCTTGTAGGCAATGGTATGAGCGTATTTTGGTGGGTTCTTTTATCCGGCTTGTGGATTGGCATGGTATGAAGGCAATTTTTCAGGTCTTCTTATTATGGGTCAGTCTATTCTTTTTGGTCCAGTTAAACCTTCTAGACAGACTTGTGGGGTTCAAGGCGGCTGATTGCTAGATAAATTTCTCTAGCTTGCTAATTTGCATGAGTTCAAGGCTTGCAATGATGGGAGCTTGTGGGTCAAGGAAGGTTGGCTTGCTTCTGTCAGGATGGATTGTGGGGTGAATGACCCGCTCATGTCACCATATAGCTAGGTGAGGTAGCTAGTGAGTAATAGAAGTGATGGTTATTCATTCTCAATGTCCATTGATAATAGATGGAATAAAATGGCAGATAAAGGTTAACGTCAAGGCATTCGAAAGGGTTTCTCATCAAGAGAATGAATAAATGACTGGGCATATAAATCAACCACAAGGAAAAAGATAAAGGGGGAACAACATCCGTAGCAACAATGAGAAGCAAGGAAACCAAGCAATCCCTTATAGTGTTGACAAGGGACACGGAAGTGACCAAGTGGAAGTGGAGGGAAGTTGGCAGCTCACTAATTGCTACCTGACATTGCAAAGGAGGTTATGGAATTTATTTGTCCAAAAACATTAAACATTTAGTGTTTGGAATTAATGTTAAATTGAAACTTAGCATTAATCCACCTTACTTTCTTCATATCCAACTTATTAAGTTTTTAGCACATTGTTTCCTAAGTTTGAGAAGCCTCTTGTCTCAATATGAGGCCAAATAAGAGGTCAAACATAAAACCTTGGATAAGAAAATGAAATGCAATTTAAAAAAGTATGAATTAACCAAAACTTTATCTTAAAACAGAGAAAAGTCATCAATTTTTGTGCATGATTAATAGGAATACAAAAAACCATTTACTATAGTCCCTACAACTCGAAGGGAAAGGGATACCAAAAAGTAAGCTATATTCATAGAAACTCTCAAATCAATTAACATAAGAAACACACATGGTTAAGAAAAATGGAAGACAAAATACCCTTATCTCTACATAGTTGGTAAAGGAACTTAAAGCCTTGGTACACAATGACCTCTACAAATTATCATGTATAGGGGGAGGGGATGTTGATACTTATGTACTTTTGATTGGAACTACACATGAAGGGATATAGAAGGAAGGTGTGGGCATTCCCATCCCTTTTCAATTCCTTTATTTATTTATATTCTTCTCTTCTCTTTAATTATTTTTCTTTCATTGGTGATGCAACATTTCATAGTTTTGTAACTTCAACTCATCCTATAGTCTATTAGTTTAGATAAATCAAGATAGATCTAGTTAGAATACTACTAAAGTAAAGGAAAGGGAATGTCAAAGTCAAATTGGGCGGTTATGTGGGAGAATTGTTGTTTTTTTTGGATGGTTAACAAATCACTAATAGAGGATTTGTGGAATAGGGTATATGAATAACTTTGATCATTTTGGATCTTTGTTGATTCAATGATTGGCATCTCATTTATTGTCCATTCTTAATGTATTTGGAAACCACATTATAGTATAATAACATTTCATTTAATTATTTGTTCGTCTAGTCTTAGATATGTAAAACCCAACAATTAGCCATGACATGTGGGTGCAAACTGTAATGGCATTGCCAACTTACTAACAAGATTAAGGGAAAATGTGTATATCAATGATAATATTGAAGAAAAAAAAATAGGAATTGAGTGAATTTTGTTGGTTTATACATTGTGTGCTTAATGTTGCTTCTAATCAATTACTAATTACTATTGTTGTAGTGATCAATTAAAAAAAAAAAATTATGTTATGTTGGTGATCAATTTAAAAAAAAAAAAAACTAATTATGTTATGATGATGTTACAAAGAGTATATCATTATTAATATGTACTCGTTGTCCCTATTGTTTTATCAAAGGAACTCTACCTATTTTACATAACATAACCATAGACCATTTTGAGAGTACTGTTGTTTATAAAAGGAACCATGCATTTCCCATGTCTACCTAGAACTATGCATTTCCCATGTCTACCTATTTTACATCACATAACCATAGACCATTTTGAAAGTACTTACTATGTGTATATGACATATCTTATTTCTCTTATTTTAGTTAACTTAGCTTCAAAGTAACTCTAATGAGTATCTGCATGTCTTAGTGTAATATACCACATAACCATGCCTCCATTATGTGATTCACATGCATGTATTAGTGCAATATACCACATAACCATGCATCCATTATGTGATTCACATAGCTGATTTTCTTGGGAAAAGGTGTTTCTATTATATTGGGCATAGATTGAGGTTGATGTCAATAAGAAGATTGAAGTTTCCTCAATCCAAATATATTGGAGAAACATTATTACATTGAAGTTTCCTCAATCCCAATATATTGGAGAAACATTATTTATATTGATATTGTACTTTTAGTCTAGAGATCCTATGTCCTTTTTCCTTGCAACATCATCTAATCAAACAAAGGACAAATTGATTTCCAAGGTTTGGATGTTATAATAGGTGTCCTTGTTTTTTATTTTTTTATCTCGAGGTATGTGTGTTTGTTTATATAAAAAAAATCCAAGTTACTCAGAGCACTAAATGAAAAAGAAATACAACATAGTATTATCCCTCCTTCCTCGTCAGAGTAACTTCATAATGGAATTTCTTCACTTGAAAAAAAAATAGAAATACAGTGTATTATTACTCCTTCATGTGAGAGTAAATTCACAATGGAATTCCTTCTCCTAGGAAAAAAATATTAGGAATGTAGAAGCTCTAAAAATTCTATTGCATAATAGAACCACACATAATTTAAAGTCTTCAATGCCACAACACTTGCACATGTTCCACAAACTGTTCTTTTATATTGCAAGAAATTGGATGTTATAGAACACAAGAGAAGTCAATCACAGTTCAATGCAATAATATAATTCTTTGTACGATTCTTAGACTGAGGAATAAAGTCATTGCTAGTTGATATTTGTGCACACACACACATTTTCACAACGAAACTGTTCTCTATAGGAGCAAACATTGTCCATACTTGACATCCATAGAAAATTAATTATCCATGCAATAGAATGCAATCTGGAACCATGCACACAAAACAACGCAATGATCTAATCACATAGACTCATCCATGCATATGTACAAGGATTTAATCTAGAAATCTAAACTCTTTTATTCATTAGTGCAGAGAATAAATGAAATGTCTCAATGGATGCATATCAACTTATAGAGATGATTGGGTTTCCAAGCCCAAGGCCATGAAAATATCAACTGTTACCTTGTATCACTCTTGAGATATCCTTTCTTATTCTTCAAGCCACCTCTATTCTTTTTTCCATCCTCCTTCTTGTCTCATTCATGCTATATTTATTTCTCTTTGGGAAATTATTCCCCTTCAACTTCCAAATGATCTTCTCATGCCATTTCGTTTTCAACTTTTGCCTTTTCATTTTTAGCCTGAGATTTGTACTCTTCTTCTATATTGATTCACCTCTTGTAGCATGATCTTCTATATTCCAGTCAATAGTGCCCTCCTTCTTCAACATGTCCTTTGAACAACCTTCTACACATGCAAACAAATTTCCACTTAACCTTTTCTATTTTCTCTTGTGCATTTATCTTTTTATCAATTCTATAGTAATTCATCCATTTTGTAATGTTGTCTATAGAAACACTATCACCTTCTACAATAACACTGTCATGTTCCACAACTTGTCATGTTTTGCAACAACTAATTTTGGTTCTATAGCAATCTTCACACTCGAAATGACTCCAATGCTTTTACATCATATGAAAAACATCTAATTTAATTTAGATATAAAACAATAATAAAATTATAAATATTATATTTTATTCGACTAATATGTTGAGTACAATTCATCTATATTATATTTATGGACTAACATGTTGCAATTTTTCAAGTTGAGATACCTAGAACCTAATGTTCACATTCACTACAATTTCTCAAAGTTAAATTCTTGGCAGTTTTAATAATTCAATAATTATAGTCTCTTAGTCATATATAGAAATATATTTATCTTACACTTAAGAAAGTAAAACTTATACATCAAAAAAATCAAAACATACCTTTCATCCATCAAGTTTAATTTAAAAAAAATAAAAAATTTGATGTCTATAACGATAAATGACGTCTATTCTGCCATTCAATTTAAACTCTGGCGCACATTCTAGTGCTCGAACCACTGAATGTTATGAAGGATATGGTCATTGTGCATGCAAAAACGGTTGCATTAGACTAGCAAAAATAGAAACTGCAAAGTGGTAGTGTTAGTGGTAGGAATAGAGTCATGGCTCATGGCGTAAGGAATAGCCAATGGACGTGGGAAAGGAACAGAACCCAGTGGAGTGGCTAGTTAGATGTGGCAACAAGTTAATGAATAAAAACCATGGAGGTAATAGAAATAGTTGGTTAACATCCCGCAGGATTAGAAATGGTTGGCTAACATCCCGGTGGCCATTAACGGTGGCAATTATCATCTTGGTGGACATTAATGGTGGCAATTATCATCTCGATGGTCATTTACATCCTAATTATGTGATGGAATTAATAACACTCTGATAACTAAGTGATAGAAGGCATGGTTAGATATCGGTTGATCCCCATGTCATATTATCCTCTTCATAACTCATTTGTTTTTAAAAAAGCATATGTTGGTACGACATGTGTTTTCATAACACATGTTACGATTCTGCAAAAAAATTGCAAGCAACATTGTGCCAAAAGAAGGGACTTGCTGCTATGCAGATCGACTTTTTGTTATGATGTTATATTTTATTCTTATATGTAATAATGAGGCATACTCACTAATTTGGATGACATGAATTGAACTGTGGTGATGATCACTTTACTAGTTTATGTGAGTTTGGTTAATTACGTGTCAAATTTACATTTCCCTCACGTTTGGCCATATCTCTCATACATTTTTTCAACTTTTTTCCATATCTCTCATACAACCACTCACCATAGCGGTCATATTGGCCCGACGTTTCATTTTCTACATGTGTGTGGTAATGGAGGATGCTAGGCATCCAAACACAATAGAAAATGGTAAGGCATGACCTTACTTGAGGTGAATAAAAATAAATATCACCTCAGAATTGTGAACGGTAGCCACTCTAGGTTCTTTAGGTTGGTTTTGAGTAACGAGGTGTCCATGACTTAGATAGACTCATACTTCGCATATCTACATAGATTGGTGTGCATCAAGGACATAGTACTTGACTTCTCTGAGATTGAAAACATCTTAATCCACTTTAGCAATGTGAGGAATGTTCTGTTGGAGAAGGAAATTTTGGGGTAAGGATCGAGATTCAATGTAGTAAATGAGACTAAGAGCTAAGGAATGGACCAAAGGAAGCAACGCATGCCAAGAAAGAAGGAAAAGTAGCGCGATAGAGGGCAAAGGAATCAACACACCAAGAAGTAAGGAAAATCAATGTAGAGTCAAAGAAAATGACAGTTGGATCGAAGACCAACTGCATGGAAGACAGTTAGAAAGTGGACAAGTTGGGTCCACTTAAAATTAGGGTTTTGAGTCATGATGTAATGATTTTTACCCACCTTTTGGTATAAATAGAGGATGTATGAGGTAGATAGGAGTGTCTTAGAACTCATGTGTGGAGAACCTATTTTTGGAGAACTTTTGAGTCTTGAGTCACAATGCTAGTTGTTGGCTAAGAGCCATGGAGCTCGATTTGTAGCGGTTTTGGAGAATCATGAAGTATAATTGAGGGTCAATGATCCGGATTTTATGAGCAGAACGAAATGAATACCGATTATTAATAGGTGCTTAACACAAAAATAACAGAGATACAGTAAAACTGGTTTTCTATTAAATCACGAAATAAGCTGAAACTGTAAAAATGCAGCGGAAACA
>ML786284.1:220404-249926 GCA_009831015.1 Picea engelmannii
CATATTGTATCTCATGAAGGTGTCAAGGTAGACCCTAACAATATTAAGGCCATGATGGACTGGCCGATTCCCAAAACATTGAAGAATCTTAGAGGATTTTTGGGTTTGACAGGTTACTACCGCAAGTTTGTTTGGAACTATGGGAGAATAGAAACACCTTTAATGACACTAACGAGAATAGAAACACCTTCAGACAGAGAGACCCTGATAAATAAATGGGATGCCCCATAAACTGAGAATAGTGAAGGAGTGCATTCCTTGGTTTGGGCAGTCATAAGGAAGAGAGATGGAGGAATTTGGGATAGTTGTAGGAGAGTACCAATGGTTTGAGACATATTGAGTTGTGAGGGAATTGTGAGAGGCACCCTTGTTTTTTGGATTCCTATCCCTAGCTCGAGGGTGACTTGTTGTTGAGATATGGAATAACAAGTCTATAGTTGGGTGGAATTTCCTTCCCAAAATTTCATTTAAAGATAAGTTTTTATCTATTATCTAAGTTTTCTTATGACCCTCATGGTTGTGCATTTTACTCTGTGAATGAGAATAGTTTTATGTGTTGTTATAGATAATTTATTAATTGAATACATGTTCCTTTATAATGTTGTAGATGCATTAAATTATGGGCATCATAATCTAGTTAAATATGTGCATAATTTGTAGTTGGTAAGCTATAGGAAATGAATTAAAAAAATGTATTTTTTATGTTTTTTATGTGTTTTATGTGTAGTAATGTTCCTCAGTTAATCTGAGGGATGTTACCCCCTAGATTAACTAAGGAACATTAATACACATAAAACATACAAAAATGAAATTTTCTTTGTAATTCATTTCCTATAGCTTACCAACTACAAATTATGTATAGATTTAAATAATTATGATGCCCATAGTTTAATGCATCTACAAAATTCTAAAGGAACATGTATGCAATTAATAAATCATATATAACAACAAATAAAACCATTATCATTCACATAGTAAAATGCACAACCATGAGACTCATAAGAAAACTCAGATAACAAGTAAACACTTATATTTAAATGAATGTTTGTGCAACCATCTTCTGGGGAAGGACGTTCCACCCAACCATAAACTTTTTGTTCCAGATCTCAATAGCTAGTTGCCCCAAATATAGGACTAGGAATCCAAAAACAAAGGGTGCCTCTCACAATCCCCTTACAACTCAATATCTCACAAACCACTGGTATTCTCCTACAACTATCCCAAATTCCTCCATCTCTCTTCCTCGTGACTGCCCAAACCAAGGAATGCACCCCTTTACTATTCTCAGTCTATCGGGCATCCCATTTATTTATCAAGGTCTCTCTGGCTCAAGTAACCATGAATCTATATGTCGGGAACTCTAGGGAACTCACTACCAAGACAAATTACTAGGAAAAAAAAACACTTGTTGTTACAGTGCAACTCACACATGAGCTCACTTTTCAGGCCTGACAATGAGGTTCTTCATTTTCCATCCTCATAACGCTCCAAAATGCTCCATCATGCTACAAAATTCTCCCAGCCTTATTTTCCTAGCTTTGATGCTCTTTTTCATTTCTCTCTGCTTGTTGTTCATGCCCAAAAATTGAATGTGAAAAATTGCCTATACTCCCTATACAAATTTCCACTATTTTCCAAAAATAGTTGACTTATGACTTTGTGCAATGTTGGTTACATTGTAGTCCCATGCTTCCAATAACTATGGAAGTGACTTTTACACCCAACCCCTAACATGTATTCAATGTTTTGTCTCTCATACACTAAAAAACAAATACATGGTTTCTTCAAATGATAATAAAATTCATATATATGTTTGGATTAATACCCATAAAAAATTTCCCCCTTGGTATCCTCTTAGAAACTCCCAAGCGTTCCCCTTTATTATGGATTAGTCAACCCCCATCTCTATCCATATTCCGAGTAGCTGGTATCACATTATTTTTATTTTAAAAACAAAAAATACATTTTGCATATTACATCGCTTGGCTATATCCATATTCATATCTACTAGGGATTATAGTGGGGACATTACATGGATTCTTGAATATGTGGGAGAACAACAAAAAGTACCAACAGTTACCCATTGTGATAACCAAAGTTCCATCAAACAGGAAAACAATCTAGTGTATCATGCTAGATCAAAGCATATTGAGACACATCATCATTTTGTAAGAGAGGAGATATAGTCGGAGGAAGTTGACTTGTTCTATTGTAATACAAATAATAATGTGGCAGACATCTTTACAAAGCCTCTTGGATAGAAAAAAATTAAAATTGTAGAGATAAGTTAGGTGTTGTAAAAAAACAATTTATAGATTAATAGGGGGTGTTAGAATAAAATCTAGAAATGTGTTAGGGAACTCTTACAACAAAATTCTTCCTATAAATGTAACATGTTTCAACAATAATATTCAGTGAGTGTGTGTAAGAGAATTCACCTCATAGAGATGATATTAGATCTCTATTTTATAATTTTGTGGTGAATTTTATTTGTTTGGTATGGTATTTATAGAACAAAATGTGTTCAGGGGTGTTGAGTATGAACAACCGAGGCTGCAAATACGATTTTATTGGTGAAGGCGCTGATGTATCTCCTTTTCTAATATGAACAACCAATGTTGCAAATAATATGTTTTGAAAGAAATTATAGTGAAAACATATACCCCGAGGGCATGAGAATGCCTTAACATATTAGCTTCCCGATCAACCCAAAATCATCCCAACCACCACTTCCAAGGATTTTAGGCACATAGAGAAAATGTGTTATAGTTTCTTAAGTAGTTACAGTGTAGAGAAAAGTGCACCATCCAAGTTTCTTGAATATCATATTTTAAAGGTTAGGACTACAAACTTGAATATGCTACAATGAACCAAAATAAGCTTCTCTCTACACAAATTCATAGACCTCGAGCTTCAATTTGTCTTTTTGAATCCTGCTTATGTGTTTACGATGGGATCAAAATATTAAGGTGTATTAAAGAAATACCTCCATATAAAAAGATTATGAATGAGGTTTTAAATTGAGAGAAGGTCATCTCCATAAAAAATTTCATGAGAAAAAATCATATAGTACTATTATGCAAAACAATCTATAAATAAAAATCCAAAAATCCTATAACATTTACAAAGTTAGCACTGATATTTTGTTGACAAATCCCTACATTCTTGACAAAGTGTTGTATCAAAAGACCAGAGTCTGTATTTTTATACCATGATGAACTATATAAAATCCTGCACGGAAGCATGGAAATGGAGTTCATAAAAATAGAGGACCTGAAATCCATTATGAAGATCAAAACATCATCTTATGCCATTTAACAACTCAGAAATGAGAAGTATTGATGCTGCCAAATGTGCACTACAATGGGTGGTAGAAGAAAGCCTAATCAAGTGCAGTGTTGCATATGTCATATTACGGTACTATTGTATATGACTACATGGATAAATATGCATATGACCAAAACTGAAGAAAGCATATCAGCTTTGAAACCATATCGTTTGTGATATGAAAGAATACCATGCAGAAACGTTTAATAAATATGATCTACTTTATTTTTTAAAGCACAATATCTCATATAACATCTTTTATAGTGTAATAGTTTGTTTGTCAAGCCATATGGCAATTTTATCAGTTAGCAAGCCATGTGTGGACAATAAACGAATAAATGCAATGACATGTAATACAATTGTTTAAGTAGTGATTTTGCATGTCATTTCTAGGGTGCATAACCTTTAGTGGTTTTTTCCCAAGTGGCTCAAGGTTTGAAACATATGGTATGCTTTTGTAGTCCATGCAATGACCTATTTTTTCTAGTTCTCCTTTTTATTGTTCTAGTGTCCATTTAGATCTGGTTCCTCCAATTGGGGTTTGAGGACATATTACATCTATAACATCATGGATGAAGGGAGTTGAGACCTCATATGACTGAGCTGAGCTATAATATTTTGGGGGTAACAAAAAGGTTACAGGTGATTTTGCTTGGTCGTTCATTTCTTAGCGATAATGGGTATGAGTGATATGAAATTATTGGTTCACACAGATTGATAGATGGATCTCTTTCTTGAATATTGGTGGTGATATATTGGCAGGTTACCTTTGATAGCTAGCGATAAAAGTATAGGTGGTGAGATCACAATAATTGATGAAGTTGAGGAGAGGCGGGAAAGAGAGTGTCATCGATATTGAAATCACTACAACACTTACTTCGTAGAGAATTAACAGGATGGGCATGCATTCACAAAGTGATTCTTAACTACCCATGATAGGGTGCAGGTGGTGTACTGGTCTAGAAAGTTAAATTTCCTCTCTCCAGTTTGCTAATATTGTCTTTTCTTATGGATTTTCCATCATGGGTTCAAGGATTTTCTTATAGAAAATGGTGCAAGCGTATTTTGGTTGGTTCTTTTATCGGACTTGTGGATTGGCATGGGATCAAGGTGATTTTTCAGGTCTTCTTTGGCTTGTGGTATTAGGAAGGGTCTAAGGAAGAGGTTGGATTTTGTTGTTGGTAATGGCACATGCTTGGATGCAGGAGGGGATGCAGGGTTGCGATATTTAGGCTCTCCCAGCCTTGTCAAGACCCGTAGTCCAATATATACGGGCCACTCTATTTATTTTTGGTCTAGTTAAACCTGCCAAGTGGACTTGCGAGGTTGAAGGCTGTAAAATCCAGGTTCTAACCCTTATGAACTATAATGTATTATGTAAATATGACTTAGGTTGGTGAGCTGGTAAAGTTGAAAAGGGGCCAGAGTGCCTTGGAAATATAATATTTCACATAATTTAATAAAATACACCATTAGTTGCAAGACCGACAAGGACAAAAGAGATAGGGGGCTATGATTCCATGAGAGAGGGGGATTGAGGGGCTAAGTCTTATTTTTATTATTATTTTTTTTTACCCAGAATTTATTTTATGGAGAGAAGGGGTTACATGATATTATTGGGAGGGAGGCCATGTGGTTCTTGACTTCATGTGATTTAAACATCCCTTGGGGTTCTTTCATTTCTTCTTCGTCTTCTTCCCCTAGTTCATTTTTTTCCCTTGTTCTTCTTTCCTCTTCACTCATTGTTGCTAGTTCGTATGTTCTTGGGTTGAGCATGGAAATGAATGGAAGGAAGAGAAGAGCCATTGATGACTGGTTGTAATAATCATTGATCATTCCAAGAGGGAATGTATGCCTATGTGCATGATCTTGATGGTAGTTCAAATAGAAATGTCCACAAATGCAGGTCCTGAGAGTCCAAATAGAGAGATTCTTAACCAAAATCAATGAATCCTTGGAAGGATATGGATAGCTTGAGGGATTGTGTGGCAGAGAAGGGGTTCCATTCTCTTGGGGTTGTGCAGGCTGGGTAGAAGAGAGATGGTGTACTTGGATTGTTGTGAGTGCTGAAAGGCCTATGATAGCTTGAGTGCTGAGAGGCCTGTTAGTCATGAAGCCGAGGATAGTTCAGATTGAACTTTCCACAACTGAGAGTTCTTGGATTTTCCAGTAGGGATATTTCCTGACTAGTAGCACTAGATCCCTGGAGAAAAATGAAACAACCTCATGGACTGCATGGTAGAGAAAGGTGTTCATTTCTTGGGGTTGTGTAGGTTGAGGGTGAAAGAGAGCTAGAAATTAGGATTTGTTTTGAGGTTGGGAAACCTGAGAGCTACTTAGCCAACTGTTATGTGTTTGGACTTGGCCTAGGACCCATCCTTGTGGATTCATAGCCCTGGATTAGGGGTGACCTATTGTTGAGAGTAAATGAATAACAATGTCTATGGTTGGGAGGAAAATTCTTGGTCTTCATCTAGTTGGTGAACGTTTACTTGCAAAGATAAGTGCTCTCTATGTTTTCTGTGTAATATTTATTTCTGCTGTGTATTTAATTATCTCTGAGATATGTATTTTTAATGTGTCTATCTGTTGGCTATTGTTTTTGCATGACACATTGTTTATCTCTTTTATGTTGTGGAATGGATCTTGTCTTATGCTTGTGGTGTGCATGCTTCTAACATTGTTGATAAGACCTTTGTTTTTGAGATAAGATCAGATAATTGAGTCCCTGGACTGCAATATGCCTTGCCTATAGGTGGCTAGGTGTGTTGTAGTTAGATTAAGTGGTGTAGCCCAACTTGTGAGTGGTTGGGTATATTATAGATTGGTATTAGAGATTTTGGTTGAAACATTGGGCTAGTATGGGCTCGTGACTGTCCCTTTCGAACTTGGGACTGATCGCCACTATGGGATCAAGAGATATCTGAGATCATTGGATTGGAGGGCAGGTGAATAAGAGTCGTCCAATGAAGGTGAAGTAAAGGTTAAGTCAAAACCGTCAAATATCATTGGAGATAAATCTATGGTGGGGAGGCATTTCAAGGATCGGGAAGGAAATTAAAGTTTCTGCAAGTTGTGAGCCACAATCACTCAGTATCGTTGATCTTTCTAGATCAACGATGGATATCGATCCCACTACAAGTCAGCATCTTCGCATTGCGGATATCATGAATAAAATTAAAGAGTGAGCGAGTTGAGTCTCCGCAATCACTCGTGGCTGTTGATATTCAAGTAGGGGACACATGTCAGGCGATCTCATACATCAGGAGGAAGCAAGAAGAAGCTGAGTGAGTAAAGGACTCCTGAAATATTCAAGCTCTAAAGAGTTGGAGTAGATATATACCATTGATTGAAGTGGACACGTGGCAGTAGATCCCACACTCCAACGAATAACAACATCATAAGAAAGACAGATGTGAAAAGCTAGAACTCTCAAAGTCCTGAATCTCGGAGTTCAACTGGATCATCCATCAATAAGGACATGTGACGCCAGATCTCTCACTTCAGAGACTTAGTACTCTGGAAGGTTTTGCAGAGAGAAGAACTAGGGAAAGAACTATCCAAATTCCAAAAGTAATTGAGGACTGTTGATATCAAATCAACAAGAACCATTGATCTTTGCAATAGTATCTCCTGAAGTCCCAAAGTCCAGAGTTAATATAGACCATTTGATAAGGGAGACATCTGTCGACAGATTGGCCAGTTCGGGATAATTGGAGTGGGCTAGTGTGGAAACTACTGAAGCCCAAAGATACAAAGTGGTGGGGCATGATCACATCACCTGGAGGTGATGTGGACCCTAGAATGTAAGCGTAAAATCTTCCAAAGCCCGAAATTCCGAAGTGACGTGGCTTGCAGACGTCACCTGGGATGATGTGGACACATGGGATGTGTGCCACGTGTCAGTGAGTTTTGAACTTGTAGAGGATTGAAATGTTAGTTAAAATGTGACATGTGTCACCTGCCTGATTGGGCCACATGCCCGCTTCTAGTATTTCACCACGTGGCAACAGATCGTGCAGTCCGGACACTGGGCACTCCAAAGGAAAAAGATGTGACAATTTGAATTGGGTCAAGAACTCCCAAAGGCCCGAAGGTCGGAGTACATATTGAACGTTGATCCCAGAAGACACGTGACATTATATCTCATAGTTCAGAGACTTGGTACTCATGGGGTTTTCAAGTCTCTATGAGTGAAAAGTGTTGAAGCTCGAAGTCGCAAAGGCATGCAGATGATTGATATAAGATCCCTTTGGGACCTTTCTCAACTGTTAGATCAAGTAGTGGAAGGATGTCATAAGAACTTTGGTAGATATCACTCTGAGGAGTTGAGTGACTCAAGATTTTAAATGTCTCAGAGTCCCGGAGTAGTGAATTCATATGTTCCATTGATCTAAGACCCTCTGAGAGTTATTGTGATCATTGGATGCAACAAAGGGAGAAGAGGTAAGTACTTTGTAGGATTTCCACTCTGTGGAAGTGGAAGACTCGATGATGGAAATAACTCGAAGCGCGGATTTCCAAATTGGTTGAGCGTCGTCCATCTCCATGCCTGATTAAGTCATATCCATTGATATCATTGAAGCCTCCACGTGAGGGTAGGACCATCCATTTGGCCAGAGATTAAATCTCGGCCATCCATTTTTTCTAGTGAAGTTAGGCTTCGACGAAGTGCAAGTTCGGGGGAAAACAAAAGTTGACAGGGGAAAACAGTCGAAGGCCGAAGTCCGAAGGACTTGGTCCCAGCGTTGGTCTCATGCTAAGGTAAAAAGGACCTGGAAGTAAACTAGCCTTGGACTTGGTGTTCGCGTAATCTCTTGTGTAGAAAAACAAAGAGAGGGGCGCTAAAAGGTGATTAAGACCGCGATTTCAAGCCGTGGTCACATGGAACTTCGTTTTTAAGGAAGCACCTCTGCAGTTCTCAATTTTCTATATCAGCTAGGGGGCTTGAAAGTGGTTTTTTTAGGGGGGCCCTAATTTTCATCTCTGATATCCGATTGGGGCAAGAGTACAGTCGTTGGAAATCTTATTCATAGGATTTAGAGGAAAATAACATGGTTCTGTTATAATATGAAGATTGATATAATTTTTATTCATGAATTAAATAGAAGAGGTACCTGTAAATTTAATTGACAATTTTTGTATGATATGTATAGTTCTAACAAGATGGTTTCTTGCAGGTTTGTCAATATTAGAGGTAAAACTAGATAAATTCAAGAATAGAATCAAATGTTAGGGTCATGGAGGCATGACATTGCTTACAGAAGTTGGATGAGGTACTACAAAAGAAAGAATCCTCACATGGGACATGGAGCTAGAAGGTGAATAATTTCATTAATGGGCATATAAAGGAAAAGTAAGGCTCCATTGCCTTGAAGGTAGAGATGTGTAGACAGTTGCAAGCTTGGTGTGGAAGAAAACAAACAGCTTAAGAGGTGGTCTGTGAATAATCCCTATGTGTCAATAATAGGAGTTCCAGGGAAGGATTTGTTAGGTATGACTTATGTACTTGTCTAAAAGTACTTAGTGAAAGAAATCCACTTCTAATATCAGAGTTCATAGTGGAAGCAGGATGCCAATGCAGAGAAATTGGAATGATCTCTCACTTGAAAAGTGGCACTGAATGAAAATGGATTTCCAATGGGCAATGCTACTAAGTGGGAAATAATGGACAAGTGGAGCATGGTTGGAAAAGTGTTCATACCCATGGAACCATAGTGCATATTAACAGAATGGGAACACACAAGGCGACAAGGATCTGAAGGAGTTCAAGGAAAACTATCTACAACAGAAATGGATAAATAAATAAGTGAATCGAAACAAAAATTCACTAGAGTGCATGAGGCAAACAATGAAGTTAAAATGCATATGCATTAGTAGGCATGCTGACAATGAATGCTTGGTGCATATGGATGTGTAATTTTTCATATGTACATGCTTGGATATGCATATAACATGCTTGTGAATTTAGAATAGTCTATTATTATGAAATAATGTTTGAGTATGACTAATGATGGGTTATGTATTTAGGAAAATTGATATAGTAGGGTTAAAGATGTGGATGTTGTTGGTGCTTGTGATTTCCGTATAGGTGAAGGCCCATGAGGGTGGTAGGAATGGTGATCAAAGTGATGAAAGAGGAATTTTGTGAGCTTCTACAAATATCAGCTGGTCAGATAGAAACAAGTAGGTTGATAATAACCAGGCAGGTATGCAGTTAGTTGTTGTTGATGCATACATGTTAAAGGGGATTTATGTAAGAATTTCCTCAGTTAATTTCAATATTTAAATTGATATGTAATAGCCAAAGGCCTAGAGTATGTAAATGTTTCTAATGCTAGATTACATTTAGATAAATGTTTGTTGCATAGTATGTTATGTTTGGTTATGGGATCATAACCAGGTCATGAATATCCATACAGATAGTCATGTGTGAGACCATAATATGGTTGGATGTAGAAGGGCTATATCTCTATGTGAGTGCTCAATGATATCTATTGTATATCTAATGTTTGGATTGCAACCTCTTTCCCAACACTGAAGAGAACTTAAGGATTATATTCTTGGTGTTGTGTTTGGGTGGAAAAGGAAGGAAACCAAATAGTTAGGCAAGTAGTAGGAAGTTTGTGGATGATGTGTTGAGTCATTGGCCAGACCATCCAACTAATCATGGTGGAATGCATGACATAGTTATGTGGTATTATGTAGTCAATGCATGGATGCATTGTATAGATGTGGCAATGGGTATTGGCATATTGATTGTTATTTTAATTAGTAATAAATTGTTGCATTATGCAAATCCCATGGTGCTAAAAATACGTAATGATGGATAGATGCATTATACTTAATATGAATACTAGCTAAAGGTGATTGGATTGTTGTTGTTACAATCTCAAGATCAATTTTTGGAGCTATTAAAAATGTTACAAGTGGAATTATTGAATGCATTTGGGTGAATGCATGTATATATATAACATAGAAATGATTACGCTAACAACTGAAATGATGTGAGTATTTCTAACTCATGAATTTGAAAACACTTCAGGAACTGTTAGATATTACAACAAGAAAGTTGTAGGTTAAAAAAGAAGAAGCTACATAATGATAAATTACATGAAATATTTGTTGAGGGGACAAAGTGATAAAAATATTTATGGATAGAAGAAAGAAAATATTGGTTGATAATACATGTGTATGTAATGTTGAGTTCATTCCAATTGATAGTTTGATTAATAGAAGTAATTGAATTGTAGTTCTAAACCATTCTAAGAGAACTTTGTGATTTTGTTTTGAATCATTTCCATGAATATATATATAAATATACATTGTACTTGATATATTGAAAATTTGTTTGACTGAGGAATGTTGAAATTGCAGGAGGAAAGGGTCTTAGATATGCCAGTGTTATAATCCCATAAAGGAGACTATTGGTTACTTATTCTTCTATTTTGTCCGAGTTTATTGACTTAGGGTTCATGTCTATTCGGGTTTCCAACAAAGCCTCTAAAACTATTGGCCCTCCTAGTAAACTAGAAGGAAACACAACCCACAATATGCATTGCGCAGTCTCACCCGAGATAAATTTAATGGGTGGTTGTAAGACTTAGGTGTTTACAGCCTAGGATTGAGTGTGAGATATGAAAGCTATATATTGAACCATTACTTATAACTAGTAAACACAGTTTACTGTTATTAATGAATAAACAGGAAATATAACAACTCATTCATTAAACATAATAATAATTGTTGAAGAAAATAAAGATATGCATGCATTCATCACATAACACATATATTATCATGGTTCACCCCCTCTAGGCTACTTCCACAAAGATCTGGATCTCAACTCTTTTATTATAGTAATTCTGCATCTACAACGTTGTTTGCTTCACAATCCTTCACTATTCGGTAAGATCTGTATGATGCGTACTAGATCGCACTAGGCTCCCCAACCTGCAATCTAACCCTCAATATCTATCCTCCTTCTTCCTCTCTAGATCAACAACTTATACAAAATAGATCATACAACAAAACTATCACATAACGGTTCGCTACACAACTTTTTCTACAATAGAAACCAATATCTATCGTATTCCGACCATTACCAAAACACTAACCATTCGAACACCCCTCTATGATACCTAAATATCTATATTTATACATTTTTTGGCTCTTCATCCTTTACAATGCATTACCAAAACCCTAACCCTACCGTTGTTAGGTCTTCCTTGCATGTGCACGTGTTATTCTTCCTTCCAGCTGTCGCTTTCCTTGTGCATGATTTCTTTCCCCAAAATCGTCTTGCTTTCCCACTTTGGTATACTTCCAATGGGCCCCCAACATTGAAATGTGGCTTGTCCTGAGCCACCTGACCTTTGTGTGATTCCTGTAGTTTCTTCATGTCCTGCGCTGCTTTGGTGCGCTCTGTGATAGCCATTGTCTTCTGATTCTACTTGATGTCTTGGATCATTGCATTGATCCTTTCTTCTTCCTTGTACCACCTTTGGACCTTCTGATCCTCTAACTTTGTCCAAAGCTCTGTTGCTTGATAAAAAAAGTCAGTTGTTGTGTTGACCTGTTGTTCTATCTCCTGCAACTACGATACTGCTTCCTACTTCCTTTTCTCCTTCCTCCTTCCTTTTCTCCTTCACTAGGTGTGAGTTGATCCTGGAGATTCTCGATCTCCTTCTGATATTAATCAATTGTCTGCATAATCTGATCAATCTTTTTTGTTGTTTTCATTTCATCCCTCTACGCAGTCTGTGGAATCTTCTCATAAGTTCCTACCACTTTCTTCTCCAATCTATTCATGCGTTTCCTTTACTATTGGGTCTCTAACTTGGCATGCTCATATAATATTTCCACCATGTCCCATTTCTCTATTGCCTGCTTCAACTCGACTAAGTCTTTGCGTGTGTGAGACTGTATCTCATGGTTTACGCTGACCTGCAATTTGTGTAGTGCCCTGGATGGAATTCATGTCAACACCAGTTGGATTTGGATTAAATACTTCAAGGGTGTTTGCTCCACAATCTGGTCCATGTGAAATATACTGGGTGTGATGTGGAATGTTGTGTTCGACTACAGTATTAGATGGATTGGATCTCATTCTTCTTCTTCCATTCTTTCCTCTGTCTGTGGTGTTGATGGATCTGTTCCCTTATTGCTTCCTGTTGTCTATACTTCTCTGACTTTCTTCAGGAACTGTCGTATGTCTGCCAACTCCTCTTGAATCTTGTCCTTGTGGTGCACARCATGGTCAAAATCCTTGGCTAGACAGTCCTAGACCATTCAGGCTATCATTTCTCCATCGTCATCCGTGATCGTATACTCTGGGGTTGTTTTTTATGCCTTCATTTTCTTGCGTGCACCTCTTGTCTGCGTGGCTATCCTATTCTTTCCCCTGGTTCCTATGGGTTGGTACTTGTTGTGGTCCCTTACACAGCCTCAACCTATTTCTGTTTCTCTTTGGATGATTGCGTCTTATCCTTCTTCCCATTATGGGTCCCTGTCTTTGTTGGCACTTCGTTTGTCTATGTTATTTTTCCCTGGCCCGTTCTTCATTTCTTCAACACTTGGATTGCCCGAGGTTGTGTTTCTCCCTGGCCTACCTCTTCTTTTGTTGTTCTATCAGGCAAGTTCTAGGTGAGGACTGGATTCTTCCACTCATCATCCCATTCGTTGATGACCATGTCGATATCACCCTCTGTGATACAATAGTGCATCTGTAGCCACTGCTTATCAAGATTCTTACTCACCTATATCCACATTGTATGTCATGTGGCCTTGAAGTTGGCAATGTCTCTATACCACGTGACATCCTGTGGTGTGATCCTCCACATGTTGGAGATGGATTCTTGCAGGTCGCATAGGTATCCTTCAAATATGGACCTGTTCATTCTTTTTCACCTAACATCCGATGTGGCTTTCAACAGTAAGTATCTCGCTCCCTAGTTCAACTTGGGTCTGGTATAAAAGGTTACATACCTTGGTTCTCTCCATCCCATGAAGGCTATTAACATGATTAGCCATGAATAGTGAAACTTTTTGCTTAGATCCTGCACATCCTTGATGTCATCCAGGAACATGTTCAAAAGATATGGTGCCCAACTCACTGTGGTTTCCTCTATGCATTGAGTTGCAACTATGACAACCCCAGCTGGAACTTCCTCCCCACGGAATTTTCTCAGTAGCTTGCAAGCTAATATTTTAGCATCTAATTGTGTTGCAGCATCATAGATCCTCTTGATAATGATCCCTCTTTTCCCCCTGTCAGTGCCATACTTCTTCTTCATCTCTTTTTCTAGTGCCTTCTCCTTGTCTTTGTCATCCAGAAACTGCACAGGATCCATGCCCTGGGATGGCAATCCTATTATGTTAGCAATAAGCTCTACATCTATCGAGATGAGCTTGTCCAACTAGATGTCTCCACCATGTGTGATTTCTAACAATTGTTTGACATAACTATTTTCATACTTCCCACAACCAAAATGTGGTAGGTCTACTAGACCTAAAATTCTTGTCTTCTCCAACCCTGTTTCCCATTGGATTGGCCGATCAATTGGTTCCCCAACCCAATTTGTGTCCACCATCTCTATGTACACTCTCTTTGCAAGTTCCAGAAACTTTTTTGCATCTTCTACATCGTGGTCCAAGTATTTGATCTTCCCTATATGACCCAGTAGGTCTAGTCCTACCTGTACCCCATCTGGTATACATGGTAGAATGATTGTTGTGAGAGGTTGCTTGCAAGGTGACCTGGGTACTTGCAAATTGTCTTTCTTCGACAGTGGTGGCTTGCTCAAAGTTCCAACAACTTTCGATTGTTCCTCAGTATACCATTCCAACCAACCTGTGACATCTTCGACCGTTCCTTCTAGTGGGTGGTTTGATATGGTCATTTGAGACTCGTCTGGCTCAACTGCTGCTTCCATATTTGGCACTGTTCCATTGACTTTTGGAGCTGCTTCAATGTTCTCTAGTTACACCTCCTTTAGGGTTTCTGCGTCCTGGTTCTGTGGCTCCTGTACTTCTTCTGGTATATCTATATGCGTGCCCTTCGATGTTGGTTGTTTGGTTTCTTCCAGTATAGGTGTAGGGCTCACAGGTGATGTGTATGGAGATGGAACTTTGTCGACATTGATGATATTCGGTGGATGTTGTTCACCTTATCCCACATGTACTCGTGACCTGGTCTTAAATTTGGTTTTCCTGGTGGTCTGGCTCACTTCTACTTTCTTTGGTGGTGCCATGGTGATGAATGTTGAACATTTTCTAGGTTTGACTGGTCTCTGTGACTTCTGTGAACTTGGATTTGTGATTTTTAGCCTCTATCACTCTCTGTCGATTCTCTTTTTGGAAATGGAATTTGCTCTTTCGCTTCTGTGTGTTGTATGGGAAACACATAAAAATTGTTGAGGACGCTTCCTTAATTATGGGTTCAATACACCACTAGAAGTTTCATACTTTCCATTACTCTGGCTTGCTACCTCCAGCTGGAGCGATTAATGTGGCATCCCATCGGTCCTTTATGTCCTTTAATTCCGCCTACCATTGTCTTGTCATACTGCTTTTGCCAACTTTTCTTTTCCTGCTTGTTTTCCTTTGTATGTGACCATTTTCCTTCTCCTACCCTAGTTTGTGTTCCTAAGTGTACATGCCTTTTCTTCCACTGGCACATTGCACATCTGTTGGTACTAATTAAATTTTTATTTATTTTTACTACGTGGTGGGTTGTCGACTGTCCTTGTACATCTTCAGTCGACTCCTGTTGATCATCCCTCTAAGTTCTGCACATGATAAGTCTTTCAACTGTACAAATCCTCCATCTATGACATATTTTACTTCATATGGTCCTAACCAATGCATCTTGAGCTTTCCTGGGTGCTGAAATGATTTTCTCTCATACATCAATACTAAATCGTCTTCTTTGAAAGTTTTCTTCTTGATGTGTCTATCATGCCAAGCTTTGTCCCTTGATTTTTGAATTTGTTGGTGAAATCCTGCTAAGATCCGATCTTCCTCCATAGTCATTAACTGATTCAATCTCTCCTGAATTGTGCCTCATTATGTCATGTGTGTAATTGTTGCTACACACAAGCTAGGTACCAAAAATTCTAATGGCACTACTTCTTCTTGGCCATAGACCAGTTTAAATGGTGTCTGCCCTGTCAAATTTTTGCACATAGTCCTATAGGCCCATAATACTGCTAGTACTTTTAGGTCCCAATAATCCCTGTTGATGTTGCAGATCTTTTTCAGCGCATTTTCTAGGATTTTGTTGAATTCTTCCACTGTGCCATTTTCCTGTGGGTGATATGGTGTGCTCTTCTGATGGTGGACTTCAAATTATTCAGTCATAGCATTGATGGTGCTATTTATAAAGTGCATGCCTTGGTTACTCATCAACATTCTTGGGCATCCAAATCTAGTGATCACTTGTTCAAATAAGAAGTGTGTTGTTGTTTCTACACTGCAATCCTTTACTGGTGCGGCTTCCGCCCATCTTGTTAGGTACTCTGTCGTGGTGATATTGTAACTTGCTCCTATTCTTTTTTTTGGTGGGTTGATTTGTCCCATAAATTTTGTTTACCACTTATTGAATGGATGGACTGTTACCTGTGATCGTAATGGTATCTCATCCCTTCTATTGGGTTTGCCTACCCTTTGACAGACATCACATCTTTGACAATACTCCTTCGATTCTCTATGAATCGTTGGCCACCATAGTCCTGTGCACAAAAGCTTCTACGTGGTATATTTTCCTGCATAATTCCCTCCTTCTATTCCCTCATGGGATTCTATTAAGACTCTTGGTATTTCATTCTCTAACACGTACCTTGGCAAGATGCTATCTACACCCATTTTGTATAGGTGTCTTGTAATCAGTTAATAGTCGACAACACGGACTACCAGGTTTTCCTTCTGCATGGTGCTATATTCCTGCGGCGCAGTACCTTTTCTAAAGTACTGAATGATGTCTGTGAAGTATTCATCAACGATATGGACTGAGAATAACTAGGCATCTGGAAAGTTGTCTTCTAAATTCGTAGGCTCTTCTGCATTTGTGACTCTTGATAGGTGGTCAGGTCCTGTGTTCAGTTTTACTGGCTTGACTACTACGTCAAAGTCGAATTCTTGAAATAGTAGTAACCAATGACAGATTCTCCCCCCCAACACTAGCCTGTTGACCAAGTATTTCAGGGCTAAGTGATCTGTGAACATCTTAACGTGTTTTCCTAATAAATAGTGTCTGAATTTTTGTAGTGCATAGACCATAGCTAGGTCTTCTCTCTCTATAACGTTGTAGTTATGTTCTGAGTCTGATAGCTTTCTTCTTGCAAAGGCTATGGGGTGATCCAAATCCCCCTCTCTTGGATGCACCAAGATAACTCCAAGTGCTATGGATGATGCATCTACATGGACATGGAATGTCTTCTCCCAGTCTGAAAATACTAGTATAGGCACGGTGACCATATTTTCCTTCAAAGTATCTAGACCGTATTGACACTCGTCATTCCATTGAAACTTTGTATCATTTATTAACAACGTTTCCATTGGTGCAGTAATCTGCGCATATCCTTTGATAAATTTCCTGTAGTATCCTGTGTGTCCTAACGTCACTCTTAGCTTGTGGGCTATTTTTGGTGCTGGTAGGTTAACAATTACTGCGGTCTTTGCAGGATCTATGAGTAAACCTTGTTTGCATACTATATGGCCCAATAGTATCCCAAACAGTGTTCTGAATATTCATTTATTTATGTTTAGTGATATCTATCACTCTCTACATCTTTCTAACATCAGTCATAAGACTTTTACATGTTCTTTCAACAAACTATAGACTATTCAATCATCTAGGTAT
Source organism: Picea engelmannii (assembly GCA_009831015.1). Classification (NCBI taxonomy): domain Eukaryota; kingdom Viridiplantae; phylum Streptophyta; class Pinopsida; order Pinales; family Pinaceae; genus Picea; species Picea engelmannii. Next base: position 237,590 of record ML786284.1, read on the forward strand.
ACTTCAAGAAACTAGTGGATGAATTCCTTGAACATGGCGATGGCTACTCTGAAAAATAGTTTTGGTGCATTCTTCAGTCCAAACAATATTACTGTGTACTGATAAGATCCCCATTATATCACAAACGTGTTCTTGTATCGGTCTTCCTGTGCTCTCTTGATCTAGTGGTAGCCTGAGAATCCATCAGTAAATGAGTAAGCTTCATGTCCTCCTACGTTGTCTAACACTTCATCTGTGAAAGTGTAGGGAATGGGTCATGTAGGCATGCATCATTCAACTTCCTCAAGTCGACGCATATCTTGATCCCTCCTTATTTCTTTTCCTAAACTACCATCGGGCTTATCCATTCTGATTCTTCAACTGGTTCTATGATTCTAGCTTCGAGCATCCTGTTGATCTCGGCTTTAACTTTCTTCTTGTATATCAGGTTCAGTCTATATGGTCGTTGTCTGATCGATTTCACTTCAGGTCTAAGTGGTATCTTCATTTCTCCTAGCTCTCCTTCTATATCCTTCATCTCTGTAAATTTTGTGGGAAACAAGTCGTTGTACTCATGCAATAATTCTGTTATGCTTTCCACTGTTTTCTCATCCCAGTAATCTCCAATGCTATCCATCTTGGGATTCTCAGTTGTCCCAATGTTGACCTTATTTACCTTGATCGATGTGGAAATAACTTCTGATTTTATAGGTGGTCCCTCCACTTCTCTTTCTCCTTCTTCTTCTTCTATCTGAATATCACGAAGATCATATTCATCTGGTGCTTCCTCTTGCACATGGTAACATGACAATAGTTCCTTGACTATCTTTTTGTTCCATTGTTGTTCTTCTGTTATAAGTTCTATTTCTGGTTCTTTGAGAAATATCACTCCTTTTATCTATTAAAGATTGGCATCTATGTTGGGGTTCTCATGCTCAAATGAGAAAGTGACTGTAAAATTCTATTGCAATGTCGTCCAGGTCGTATTTCCTTTACGCAATTCCTGGTCTATATACCAGTTCGTTGGTATGCCCTTGAGTGTGTGTATAAAATGATGACACCATTCCTATGAGGGTGTCATTTTCCACAACATTCTACACTCCTCCAAGTGTTTTGTTGCTTCCCCTTGTCCATCGTACTTCTTTTTCTTGTTGTTTTTCTATTCTGCAATGAACCTTATGCACAATAACTTCTTACATTGGTACCAATCTGTGATTGTCTCTTTGTGTGTGCCCCACCATCTTGTTGGTGTGGCCTTGAGTTCTATATCAAATGCTAACAATATTTGGTTTTCTGCAACTTCGACTTTGTACTGTGCCAAGAATGCTTCCAAGTCATTTATTCCGTGGAAATTGGGTGGTTCCTTTATTTCCATGCCTACCCATCTTACTACGCAGTCTATTCTTGCACATCTTCTTGTGGATACTTCGTGCAGCCTTTGTTTCCAGTTCTATAAACCGGTGTCTGAGTCTATTGCACATGAAGTAATGCTCTACCAACTGAGTATCCCATCTGTAGTTGGGTTTACATAATCCTCACCACATGCAATTGTTCTGTACAACTAGTTGATTTCCTCTAATTATAGGAAAGTAGGTTCTACAAACCTCTCCCCTTCCGACGAATCCATTGGCACAATGACCCTGTATTCCCCTGACTCAAATGTAATTTTCCTAGTCTTCAAGTTGATTATGGCCTGGTTGTAAAATTCCCAATCCATACCAAGCAACGCTGGGTAAGGTGTTGTGTCATCCACTATTTCAATGACTTCAAAATCTGCTTTAGTGCACACTCCATCTAGGTCTATTGTCACTCCTTTTAGTCTACTGATTGGTAGGACTCTGTGTTGGTTTTCTATTTTTAGTTGAACCGATGAATATCCTAATGTGGGCTCTCCCATGCATTTCCATGTATTCTTTGGTAATAAATTAACTTCATATCCTAGATCCAGTATGATGTCTCCCATATTGAAATATCCAATGTTGGCTTTCATTCTAAACTCCCTACTTGTTAATCTTCTTGTATGCAGGTGATTGACTGTTTTTTGATCTAGTTTTCCTTCTGTCTCCATGCTACATTTTTCTAGTATGTCTTGCAGTATTTTCATAGATGATGGATCATTTAATACTTTTATACATGATTGCAAAAAGCCTTTGATTGTACTTACTTGTCCCATGGAATGTATTTCGTTGGTATGATCCAATAATGAAGGCATTTCGTATTCTGATGCTTTCTTACTTTGTTTCATAGTTGAAGTCGTCACAATGTCTTCCTTTTGTAATTATTGTCAGGCTTGTTTAAATATATCCTTCTCCTTCTTCACGTCGAACTACTTCCTTGATTCTTCATTCTTTTTGACCCATTGATTTTGTGCTGGCTCTTGTCGGACTACGTCATCTCCTGTTTTATCTCCTTCATGGGTAAGTATGTTGATATTTCATCCTTCATCCCTTGCTTCGGCTGAGATCCATTGAACAATCTGGTTGTTCTGGTTTCTCTTTTCCTAAATCTTCACTAGTAGTGTTAGACATTCCTCTATATCATGGTCCAATGTGCGGCAATATGTACAAGTTGCTAGTGGAAGTGGACATTCTCTTGTGTAATGTCCTGGTTTTTGACAGTTTTGACATATCACTGGTCCTCTACCACATCGGAAACTTCCATATGCTTTCCCTCCACCTGTGTAGCTTGCACGATTTCCTCTCAACGCATTATATTGAGGCACCTAATTATACTACACGATATTGTACTAAGGTTGTGACGTGTTGTACTGTGGCTGCGTGTTGTTATATGGTTGTTGCGCAATATTATACTGTTGTTGCACAATGTTGTATGGAGCTGGAACTTGATTAAACTGTGGTGTGGATTTCACTGTCATCATTTCATCCTGCACTCTATATGCATCTGATGTCCTTTCGCACATCAACTCCATAGTTCTACAACTTTGTCTTCATGGCCTACTGACTTGCAAAAGGTGCAATATGAACTCTTTGGGATTGTCTGGTATTTCTACATCACCGGGAAATGATATGGGTCATGACCTGGTTTCTTGCATACTTCACACCATGGTTCTCATGTTGGTAATAGGATTGGCATTTTGGCTGCCATATACTGTGCAAATGTTGGGCATTTGTTCTTGTGGTGTCCTTCCGAACTGTATGTAGTACACCAAACGACTTCCCATTTATCTTTATTCTTATTCTGGTTGAGTTGGAATGCTAATTTATTCAAATCCTCCTTTAGTTCTTCAACAACTAGATCTATCTACTCATATTGATTTTCTTCCAGTTGTAGGCCTGCTTGCAAACCCTCTGCCTGCATCTGAAACTTTTTTTGTCGCAACGGGTACTTTAAGTGTGGGAGTAGTGAATGAACAAACAAGTGTCGATGATGCATATCGGTCATGAGGTATTTCAATTTCCCCTTCAGTTTCTTGAATCTCAAGTCGATCTCCCATATAGATTCTCCTAGTTTCTGTCGCATTTATATCATCTCATTCATGTATTGATCCTCTGAGCTCGACTTATGGAACTCATTTATCAATAAATTCTTAATATCTTTCAATGTCCTTGTCATCCCTAATGCACTTCTTGTGTTGAGACTCATGTACCAATCTAGTTCGCGGTCTCTTAGCATAATAGATAACTACACCAGTTTGGTATCTTCATCTATGATATTCTTTTCTTCCCAGATCTTTACACAAATGAAGAAGTGTTTCTCAAGGTCTTATATTGCTTCTCCTCAAAATTCTGGTAACCTGATGGTGGGATCATGTCCTGCCATTATGAATGATGAACTACTACCTATGCATGATGTAGATACTTGACTAGTGCTTCCTGAACTAGCTCCTCTAGTTGTTTCTCCTTGTGTATATTTACTTCTTACTGTCAGACTTCTTCCAAACTTCAGTTGTCTAAACTATGGTTTTCTCTTTGTTTTATTTGTCGCACATGGGTTTATGGGTTCCACACTGACATTAATATGGATAGGATTGTTGTCTTCTCTTCCCATTCTTGGACCTCTTGTATTCCTCTCATATGTTGCACACAGGATTTCTTCAATCTTCTCCATAGCCCAGAGATCCTCTACCTCTTCCTCATCACTCACCAAAGCCTTCCCTCGCGGCTACAACTCTCTTCTTGGTATTCACCTTGTATTAGTAGGGTACTCTGCTACGCGTCTTTCCAGTTGTCTCCAAGACCCACTGGATCTATTCATCATCCATCATGATTGGGTCCAAGGGTTCCTCCTTCTTGCCCTTATCCTATCCTCCTTCCATTTCTCCTCTTTCTATCAGTGCTTCCCCCCTTTCCCCATGCATGTAGGGAAATTTAGTTGTCTAACTCCATTGTCAGTAAAACTTTGTTGTATAATAGTATTTTAATAAATGTATACAATGATCTAATGTACCTTCCTCGAGGTCCTCATAGAAATTCTTGCTTTGCTGCGCTATACGAATTTTCTATGTTGACTGTAAATTCTGCTATGAAACCTGCCACAATACTGTCAAGCCAAAAACCTATTACGTGGATGACTTTTTTGTTCACCTGCTATAACTGCTCGATCTGTACTAGGGTCCAATCAAACTGTCGAATCCGGTTCATTGCATGGTTATCCTTCAACCTTAGTATCCACTCTTGTAATAAATGTGAAAAATCACAGAAAAAGACTTCGTGTAAATCAATAAACATGTATTTCTCAATATATTTATGGGGTGCTATTCTAGGATTTCTGTTATCTTTCAATGCAAACTCCAGCTCTTTGGTTCTTAGCCAAATTTGGATTTCCTCTTTTGTGGGATTCCACGGTCTCAACATTCCCTTCTAATGGCTCATTTCTCTCTTTTCTAACCTTTTCTTGATCTGCCTTCGAAAGGTCTTCAACTTATCTCATCTACTGAACCCTCTCTTGTTCCTACCAACGGCAATAGAACCATTTGTTGGTTACTTATTCTTCTATTGTGTTCGAGTTTATTGACCCAGAGTTCATTTCTGTTCAGGTTTCCAACAAAGCCTCTAAAACTATCGACCCTCCTGGTAAAATAGAAGGAAACAAAACACACAAAATGCACTGTACAGTCTCACCCGAGATAGCATTAATGGGTGGTTGTAAGACTTGGGTGTTTACAACCTAGGATTGAGTGTGAGATATGAGAGATATATATTGAACCATTACTTATACCTAGTAAATGCATTGTACTGTTATTAACGAATAAGAAGGAAATATAACAACTCTTTCATTAAGCATAATAATTGTTGCTGAATATAATAAATATATGCATGCATTCATCCCATAACACAAATATTACCATGGTTCACCCCCTCCTGGGCTACGTCCACAAAGATCTGGCTCTTAGTTATTTTATTATAGTAATTACACATCTACAACATCGTTCACTTTACAATCCTTCATAGTTGGGTAAGATATGTATGAGGTAGACTAGATTGCACTAGGCTCCCTAGCCTGCGATCCAACCCTCAAGATATATCCTCCTCCTTCCTCTCTATCTCAACAACTTATACAAAATATATCATACAACAAAACTATCACATAGTGGTTCACTACACAACTCTTTCTACAATAGAAACCTATCTCTATCATATTTCGACCCTTACCAAAACAATAACCATTCGAACACCCCTCTATGATACCTAAATATATATATTTATACATTTTTTGGCTCTCCAACCTTTACAATGCATTACCAAAACCCTAACCCTACCATCGTTAGGTATTCCTTGCATGCGCACATGTTGTTCTTCCTTCCAGCTATTGCTTTCCTTGTGCACACTTTCTTTCCCCACAATGTTCTTTCTTTCCTGCTTTAGTCTGCTTCCAAAAAATACCAATGCCTATTGCTGCAAGAGCCAAATTGTTATGAGACGAATCTCATGTCTAGAAATTTTATTTTTCCTATACAAAACAGTTTTGGGAATTGTGATTTGATAATTACTAATGAATTGTTTTTGCTGAATGTAAATTGAAGAAATTGCAGATAGAATGGTCTTGGATATGGCAGGGATGTAAGCCCATAAGGAAGACTGATATCTACAGCTACAGAGGCAACAATTATGAGCAAAAATATCATGCTTGGAAAATTTTGTTTTATTGTATATATAAAAAAAAGATTTGACATTTATGATTGGAAATGGTTATAATGATATCTCACGATGACTATATGTGTATAATACAAATGAGATGTTGGATATGCAAGCTGGAAGGCATGGAAAAGGATATTTTTGGGACATGAGGACCCTGTGGTAAGCCATGATCACCCTAGAATATGTTTTGTTGTGGTAACACACTCCAGAGAGTCACCTCGGTTGTAAGACTTGATAAAGTTTCTAGAAATATTCTTGTAAAAGAAAGCCTTGGTCAGAAAAGATGGATTTCTTGAGAGACTATGTAGCAGAGAAGGGGATGCCTGAGCCTAGGCCTGGAAGGTGAGTGATCACGAGGAAGGGGAGACTTTGATAGTTCTTGTAAACTATTGATTGGGATCATGCACACAATGGGTATGTCAGGGAAAACATTGAGCCAAGTTAACGAGACAACGATATGGATGCAGATATGTGAACTGCATAGATAAGTATTGTACTGGATTATGAAAATTTATTCTTAGATTATGAACAAAAATGAAAATTTTATGCACAAATTGTGAATTGATATGCTTGCTAATTTGAAATGTTGTAGGAAAATGATGAATGATGAAGATCTAGAAAAGTACTAGACTATGAGAGAAAAGAAGGTGATGCTGGAGAAACTAAATGACAAGGGCATAGAATGAAGAAAGTCCAATGGAATTGTTGTAGTTGAAGCTATGGAAGCCATGACTCTGAAACTTCCTAGCCGAGTGCACTGAAGCCCTGGAGAGAAGTGGAACAACCTGATGGAATACATGGAAAAGAAAGGGGTTCATTTCTTTGGGTTGTGCAGGGCTGAGAGGTAAGGAGAGCTTGTTGGTTGGAATTGCTGCCAGAAGTATAAATTCTGAAGATCATTAAACATGTTTTGGGTTGGAATGCCTATGCATACATGTTTAGTTTTAGGACAAAGTGCCTATGTATATATGATTGGGTTGGATTGCCTGTGTAGATTATGGCCAGAGGGCCTAGATTTGTAATTTTAATAACATTGGAATGGTGTTGTGCACTGAGGACAGTGCCAAAATAAGGCGAAGGGGATGTAACATCCCGGTTCTAACCCTTATGAACTATAATGTATTATGTAAATATGACTTAGGCTGATGAGTCAGTAAAGTTGAAAAGGGGCCAGAGTGACTAGGAAATGTAATACTTCATATACTTTAATAAAATACACCATTGGCTGCAAGACTGACAAGGACAAAATAGATAGGGGGCTATGACTCCATGAGAGAGGTGGATTGAGGGGCTAAGTCTTCTTTTTATTATTATTTTATTTTACCCATAATTGATTTTATGGAGAAAAGGGGTTACATGAGCGTCTTGGGAGGGAGGCCATGTGGCTCTTTTCTTCACGTGATTTAAACATCCCTTGGGGGTTGTTTTTGTTTCTTCTTCATATTCTTCCCCTAGTTTGTTTTGTTCCCTTGTTATTCTTTCCTATTCATTCATTGTTTCTATTTCATATGCTCTTGGGTTGATGATGGAAAAAAATGGCATGAAGAGAAGAGCCATTGATGAATGGATGTAATAATTATTGATCATTCTAGGAGGGAATGGATGCCTGTGTGCATGAGCTTGATGGAAATTTAGATAGAACTGTCCATAGCTGCAAGTCCTGAGAGTCCCAATAGGGAGATTCTTAACCAGAAGCACTGGAGCCTTGGAAGGAGATGGACAACCTGAGGGACTGTGTGGCAGAGAAGGGGGTCCATTCTCTTGGGGTTGTGTAGGCTAGGTAGAAGAGAGCTAGTGTACCTGGATTGTTGTGAGTGTTGAAAGGCCTGTGATAGCTTGAGTACTGAGAGGTATGTTAGTAATGAGACTGATGCCAATTTAGATTGAACTATCCACAACTGAGAGTCCTTGGAATTTCCAGTAGGGAGATTTCCTGACTAGTAGCACTGCAGCCATGGAGAGAAATGGAACAGCCTCAGGGACTACATGGCAGAGGAAGGTGTTCATTTCTTGGGGTTGTGCAGGATGAGGGGGAAAGAGAAATGGAAATTAGGATGTGCTATGAGGTTGGGAAATCCGAGAGCTACTTAGCCAACTGTTGTGTGTTTAGACTTGGCCTAGGACCCATCCTTGTGGATTCGTAGTCCTGGATCGGGGGTGAACTGATGTTGAGAGTAAATGAACAACATTGTCTATGGTTGGGAGGAACATCCTTGGTCTGCAGCCAGTTGGTGAACGTTTACTTGTAGAAATAAATGCTCTTTTTGTTTTCTGTGTAATGCTTATTTCTATTGTGTATTTAATTATCTCCGAGATATGTATTTTTAATGTGCTTGTCTACTGGCTATTTGTTGTGCATGGCACGTTGGTTATCTCTTTTATGTTGTGGCATGGATCTTGTCTTATGCATGTGGTGTGCATGTTTCTAACATTATTGAGAAGCCCTTTGTTTTCGAGATAAGATCAGAGAACTAAGTCCTTGGACTATAGTGTGCCTCGCCTGTGGGTGGATGGGTGTGTTGCAGTCGGATTAAGTGGTGTATCCTAACTTGTGAGTGGTTGGGTATGTTATAAAGGGGGTTGGTTTCTAGCTAAAATTTTGAGGCTTGCTAATTTTCATGAGTTCAAGGTTTGCAATAATGGGAGATTTTGCGTCAAGGAGGGTTGGATTTCTTCTATCAAAATGGATTGCAAGGTGAATGACCCACTCATGTCACCATCTTGCTAGGTGAGTTAGCTAGTGAGTATTAGAAGTGATGGTTATTCATTCCCAATGTCCATTGATAATTGATGGAACAAAATGGGAGATAAGGGTTAGCGTCAAGGGATTTGAAAGGGTTTCTCATCAAGAGAATGAATAAATGACTGAGAATATTAATAAAACACAACGAATAAGAGAAATAGGGAGGGAACAACATCCATAGTGACAATAAGAAATAAGGAAACCGAGCAATCCCTTATAGTGCTGGAAAGGGACATGCAAGTGACCAAGTGGAAGTGGAGAGAAGTTGGCAGCTCACCAATTTCCACTATGAGACACCAACACCAAAGCCACTACCTGACATTGAAAAGGGGGTTATGGACTTTATGCATCCAAAAACATTAAACATTTAATGTTTGGAATTAATGCTAAGTTGAAACTTAGCAATAATCCACCTTTCTTTCTGCATATCCAACTTATTAAGTTTCTATCACTATGTTTCCTAAGTTTGAGAAGCCTCTTGCCTCAATATGAGGCTAAATAAGAGGTCAAACATAAAACCTTGGATAAGAAAATCAAATGCAACTTAAAAAAAGTATGAATTAACCAAAAATTTATGTTAAAATAGGGAAAGGTCATCATTTTTTGTGCATGATTAATAGAAATACAGAAAACCATTTACTATAGTCCTTACAGCTCGAAGGGAAAGGAATACCAAGAAGTAACCTATATTCATATAAATTCTCAAATCAATTAACATAAGAAATACACATGGTTAAGGAAAATGGAAGACAAAATACCCTTATCTCTGCATAGTTGGTAGAGGAACTTAAAGCCTTGGTACATAATGACCTTGACAAATTACCATGTATAGGGGGAGGGGACGTTGATACTTATGTACTTTGGGGTGGAACTACACATAAAGGGCTATAGAAGGAAGGTATGGGCCTTCCCATCCCTTCTTAATTCCTTTCTCTATTTATATTCTTTTCTTCTCTTTAATTCTTTTTCTTTCATTAATGATGCAATACTTCATAGTTCTGTAGCTTCAACTCATCCTCTAGTCTATATTTTAGAGAAATCGGGATAAATCTAGTTATCATACTACTAAATAAAAGGAAAGGGAATGTCAAAGTCAAATTGGGTGGTTATATGGGAGAATTGTTGTTTTCTGGATGGTTAACAAATCACTAATAGATGATTTGTGGAATGGGGTATATGAATAACTTTGATCACTTTGTATCTTTGTTGATTCAATGATTGACATCCCATTTATTGTCCATTATTAATGTATTTCGAAACCACATTATACTATAATACCATTTCATTTAAGTCTTTGTTCGTCTAGTCTTAGATATGTAAAACCCAACAATTAGCCATGACATGTGGTTGTTGTTATCACCCCATAATTTATGGGAATCATCTTATGATTTGGATATTATCTGTATCTGGTGATTTGGTTCACAAATGATATTGCATTCTTCAAATAATTTGTGAAAAAGGAAAAAGAAAAAGAAAAAGAAAAAGAAAGAAAAGAAAAGAGGGCTGAAAAGAATTGAAGCAAAGGCCCCATGCAATAATAGAAACTTGGTCATACCTTTCAAGCATGACCAAGTTCTTTTAAATTTTCAATGTGGATAGGTTAGTGAATGCATCTGATCATACTGTCTAATCTTGGTCAGATAGCCCCTAGGTTAGAACTAGTGAATAAATCTGATCAGACCATCTAATCCTGATCAGGTAGCCCCTAGGTTAGAATTAGTAAATACATCTGATCAGACCATCTAATAATGATTAGGTATCCCCTAGGTTAGAATTAGTGAATACATCTGATCAGACCGTCTAATCCTGATAAAGTAGCCCCTAGAAAGAATAAAATCTTGACCCAATTGTTTAATCTGGGTTAATTGCCTTGTGACAGTAGGTTAGGACGTAGGTTAATTGCCTTGTTTCCCTTGCCCAAGTGAAGCCAGAACGATAAAGATGTTACCCTATGACTCCAATGCCTAAATGAAATTGAATTGATGTCCCCCTTGGTGGTGTATATGAGAAATATCGAAAGAAAACCCATAAAAACGCCCTTATCCTAAGTTTTTCTACATATGACATTTTCCGCCCCCTACCTATGTCTCATGCAATTTTCAAAGGCCCAGATCGCGGAGCTCAAATCAACGGTCCTTATAGAATTCCAGACCCCCCCGTCCGTTCTACCTTTAACGGAAGGGGGGGGGTCCGAGGTCATCGATAGCTTTTGCGTAGATCTGGATGGTACAGGATGGAGCGAGCAAATCGACGGTCTACAATGGATATCAGACCCCCCCCTCCGTTCTGCCTTTAATGGAGGGGAGGGGGTCCAAGATGGTTATAATGTAGGCGCAGATCTGGACGGATCTAAACAGAGCGCTTAAATCAACGATCCACAATGAAAGTCAGACCCCCCCTCCGTTCTGCCTTTAATGGAGGGGGGGGGTCCGAGATGGTTATAATGCAGGCGCAAATCTGGACGGATCTAAACAGAGTGCTTAAATCAACGACCCACAATGAAAGTCGGACCCCCCCCTCCGTTCTGCCTTTAATGGAGGGGGGGTCCGAGATTGGTGTTAAAAAGAAAGTAGATATCTGCGGTCAGAAATCCAACGCGCAGATCAACGGATCGTGGTGATTTTCGAACCCCCCTTGGTATTCTATCTTTAATCAAAGGGGGGGGGGTCCGGGAATGAATCTTCCTCACATCGGGCCCCCTGTTACATGTGTCATCACCCTATTGGTTCACGAGTCCCATCCTCCACATGATGTCTGACACTCCATCCCCCCCGGACGCCACCCTCCACTGAGCCCACTTGTCCCACTTGCGTCTGGATCTGAGTCCCATCCTGTTATTACTTCCAGCCCCTGGTGTCAGTGCCATAACACCCTCCACTCATGAACAACCCCCTTTGGCGACTTTACCCCCAATCACAAACCTCCACGTCAGTCGTCTGTATATGTTGTTCACCGTCACCTACCATCTCACCCCAAGTGGCCCGTTATACATTAATGACTGGATAAAACGCCCGTTGTCATGCTGACCGTTTTCCCCCGTCCGACCGACCCAGTTTTGAATAAAAACATCGTTGTGCCCATTTTCACTCGTTATTCATCCCTCACGCTAGAAACCAACCATCGCACCAGAGAACCTATCTATCCTGTTTCCATTGCTTCCCCGTCGTTTTCCCTCCACCACCAGTAGACCCCACTAACATTGTTTGTTGCAGGTACAGTCGATGAGATGGCGTCTAAAACGAGGCCCGCTGAAGAGGAAGAGAATCCGTTCATCCCTCCTCCGGTCGATCTTGATAAAATCCCTCTGGTAGACAAGGACCGTTTGATAGCGAACACAGCATGAAACTTTGATTTCTCTGATCTGTAATCATGGATCTGACAAATTTTCCTAGATCAGAGTGATGAGATTGGGCTCTGGGAGTCCAATCTGCCCCTATATCTGTTCCCCCAAGTCCACCATTTCCCAGAGTTTGCGCTCAAGTGCCAAGCTCACTACGTCCCCGAACAGAAAGCCATT